>CAOLHI010000752.1:0-523371 GCA_948474755.1 Ctenosaura bakeri | reverse complement strand
GAGCCTGGTCTACCTCACAAGGTTGTGAATAATGGGATGAGAGAAGGACTGTTTACTTACAGGACCTGCAGAAATCAAAAGGATTTAAGTTAAACGACTAACTCGATTCCTATCGATTTCTGTGGGCCTGCTCTAAGTTTGACAAAATTGGATTCAAAACAATCTCTGTTAGTTCTACTCTTTCGAGAAAAAGAGATAAAAATTTAATGAAGAAATATAGTTGGGTCTCCATATTCATGGGTTTCATTTTCATGGATTTGATTATCTATGAGTTTCTCTAACACAGGGCTTTCCAAACGGTGTGTTGCCTGTAGTATGTTGGTATGTTGCCTCCCCAGCCAAGAGCAACAACAGCAGGCAAGGAGTAGGTGAGAGGGGGCTGCCTTTTCCCCTGCTGTCGCTCTTGCAGGGACCTTTGCTGGTGAAGGCAACAGCAGTGGGCTGGGATCGGGGGGGGGACTGCCTTTCCCCAGCCTAGATATACCTCTGGGTACCTTTGGTTTGCTAGTAAAGCTAAATTACTGTGTTGCGAAATGATGCATGTCAAAAACGTGTGTCATCAACTTGAAAAGCTCTTGGAAAGCTCTGCTATAACCCCTACCACTCCACCTCAACCACTTCTTTTTTGGAAAAACCTTCAGTCTCTGTGGCTCTCATCAGGCTGTGCAATCCTTCAAAAACCTGCTTCTGGTCTTCCTCCTCCACCAGGCACTGCCTGGCCAGCTAAGGATCACTCGCACCCTGATTTCTCAGAACCACAAACTCTCTCCCAATGCCCCCCCCACTTATGGAAGGAGATGGGCGACAGAGAGGAAGTATAGGGCCACCATGCCAACCCACCCCTTTCCCTCTCTTTTCCTGATCTGGTTTGGACCCTCCATGACTGCTCTTTTCGCTATGCCTCAGACTCCTTCCCACAGACACACACATTGTGATATTTGCATGTTTTCAACTTTTGCAGGTGTCCTGTGCCCCTAATCCTAGCTGACTGTAAAAGCTTTACAAAAACTGATGAGGAAAGTTTCCCCCAAACACTAGTGCTTGTCAAAGCAAGTGTTGAACCTGCTAAGTTCAAAAAGTACTGACTTTAAATACTAGACCCCTACTGTACAGGTCTTGCACTCCTCCAAATTTTACACTGCAATGTGTGACTCAAAAACACCCAAGAAGCACTGTTGCTTTGTTTTTCTTATTCAATGCAGTAGTTAGCTCAAAAATGCACTTTAAAATGCATTTTTCTTGAATATCAATCAGGTTTTGGTATGGTTATAATGGTCAATAATGAAATAATTGACCATTATTAATAAAAATACTTCCCCATGTAAACCACTATGATTGCATACAGCCAAGTTTTGCCTCAGTACCTCTTGAACAATATAGCTGGACTGTTTTGTTAATCAATGTGAGTGAAGCACCCAATTGTTTTAAGTGATGTTCTTGAGATCTGATACTCATCCCTAGCTATCACCTTGTTGGAGGTAAGCCACATCTGCCTATGCATTTTTGGTGCAGATTTTTGAAGAGAAATCTTTGGAATGAACAGATTTCTGAACAAATACATCTGAAATTGACCCAGACTGGGGAAAGGTTGGTTGATGCATCTCTATATAGAAATGAGCTGATTTTATTATTTGTTTGCTTGTGGCATAATTTTGTAGTGCTATTCTTTATGTTCTGTCTTCTTGAGATTTTACTATTATTTGTGACAGTGACTTTTGCTTTCACTGCCTTCTGCTTTTCAGCCATAGTGAACTTTAGCTTTCGCTAGTGACTGATTGCATCATTGTATCTGTTACCTGTAAGGCATGGGGAAAGGTATAGATCCTTGCTAGTTCAAATGGCAGAATGAAAATTATGAGGAGCAGTGCAGGCGGCAAACTCAAAGGAGCAAAGAAGGCACATAGCAACTGCTACCTATGTATTGTGAGAATTTTAGCCACCCCCGTTTCTGGCTTAAAGCAGCCATAGGGGAAGATGCCATCTGGACAAGCCCTTGATAAAGGAAAATCATACACTCAGTCACTCTCACACACACACCAGTTTGCCTGGCACAAGTTCAATTTCTTTTACTCACCAGCTGCTGAGTCATTTTCTTATATCTTCCTGCTTCCGCCAAGTGAAAACACACCTGTTCCTCTAATGCTGTATCCATTTTTTGTTGGCTGCCTATTAGCCTGAGATCCTGAAGCATTTTTACTAGTTGCACACAGAATGGATCTTCTGACAATCTGTGGTCTTATTAAATGCTCAAAGTGTTACGAACTGAAATTTTGAGAGAAAAACAAGGATCTGTCATTAGCTCACGTTCTTCAGAGGCTGCCATCTCAAACACTGTAAGCCATTAAAAATTAGAACTCTTTGTTGTTGCTATGTGTCTTCAAGTCATTTCTGACTTATAGAGTCCCTAAGGCAAACTTATCACAGTGTTTTCTTGGCAAGATTTGTTCAGAGGGAGTTTGCCATTGTCTTTCTCTGAGTCTGAGAGAAGGTGAGTTGCCCAAGGTTATCCAGTGGGTTTCCATGGTTGAGAGGGGATTCAAACCATAGTCTTCACCTTCCAGTGCTCAAACCACTATGCTGTGCTGGCTTGAGAACTCTGTTACACTTCAGGAAATGTCAGTGAGCTGAAGAGATTTTAGTCCACTTGCTATTTCTCCTTGCTGTTAGGAGACAGAGCAGGTTCCCCCTATTTTGGTCACTGAGCGTCTCTTTAGTAGTGCAGTCCGAGGCAAACAATTCAAAGTTGCTATCACTGAAATTCATGGGACATACTTCCGAGTAAAAGCAGTGAGAATCAGTTTTCAGCACTTGCAGTGTGTACAAAAGTAAACCTTTCATATTTATTTTTATTTCAATTAAGTAATAGAAATGCACTTAATTATATCAACTAGTCAGTTTATTTAATTAATTGTTTCAATTCTATTGTATTGACTTCAGAAGGATTGTAGCTGTAGGGCAGCCACTAAGCCATTTTCCCCAAAGAGAAAACATGCAATAAAAGAGGGTATAAATTTGCATAAATTTGCATTTGATAATTCACTTTTATAGGTACAAATTAAGAAACGATTACAAGAATTTAAACTGCATAAAAGACAAGGTTTGATTTGATTCAAATCAGCCCCAAAGACTTACTTTAATTAAGTTGTAATGCACTCAAATCACTTTTAGATCCTGCATAATGTAGACATTTACCGGTAAGTGCTGGGTTAGGATTCTGGGAGACCAGCATTCAAATCCTTGCTCAGCCATGGAACTCTACTGGGTGGCCTTGAGCAAGTCATAGGCCATTTCTGCATTAGAGTGTTATAGCGCTTTGATTCCACTTTCAACATCCTATGGAATCCTGGGGTTTGCAGCTTCGGGAGGGGCTGGCCAGCCCCTCCCAAAACTGATTCCATAGGATGTTGAAAGTGGAATCATAGCGCTATAACACTCTCGTGCGGAAATGGCCATACTTGACAAGGCAATAGCAAACCTTCTCTGAGTATATCTTGCCAAGAAAACCCTAGAGGAGGATCCTCATGAGTCAGAATTGCCTTGAAGGCTTGTAAAGACCTCCACCATTTCCCATCCAACTATTTGCCATCCATTAGTCATCCTCACTGCCATCCCCTTTCTCTCTTTACCAGCTTCAGACTGCTTGTTCCTCTTTCCCTCTTTCCCCCTTTGTTGCTCCCCAGCTTTGGCCTTGTAGCACATTTATTGGTACATTTAACACATTTAAGGATGACAAACCTCCCAATGTTTTGTAAAGTTGAAGGCTTTCACAGCTGAAATCCATAGGTTGTTGCAGGACAAACCTCCCAATGTTTTATTATTATAATAATTATTATAAATAATAATAAGTTTGAAGTAACAAACATCCAGCACTGAAATATAAAAAAGGGTAATAACGACAAGTTTAAAGATCACTAGCAGTCAAAACAAAATCACACTATCCTGTTTCATGGAATTTTAGAAAATGAACGGGGGAAAAGACACCATCCAGCCTACACTGTAAACACTGGGCTGTCTAGTACCAAAGATATCTAGTTACCTTACCTAGTCACAGAGGGAATGTCCTTATCTGAAAATCCAGATCTCTTTCTTTAAATGTTTTGGCTTTACTTGGGGGAAAAAAAAGCCCCTAGCTCGTGGAACTTATTTTTTTAAAGTCCTGAGGTCATGCAATCCACCAATGGTACTTCCTTTCCATGGTGGTGGGGATTGTGTATTCTTGTGAGGCAAGAGGCCTGTCTTGGCAGCAGTGCTGCTGGCAAGGTTTCCCAGGTCAGACAGGCTTTTGCTGAGGAGCCAGCCCAAATGAGCCAAGCAGATATGTCATTGAATACCAAAATTAGGACTTCCCATGCAGTATTTCAAATTTCTATGTGTGGTTGTGAAAGTTGATGGAAAGAAAATCAACTCATTTGAAATTTAGTGCTGGAGAAGAGTTCTACAAATGCCGTGGACTGCTAAAAAGACAGTCCTAGACCATACACTAGGTCCTAGAGCAAATAAATGCATCCGAGAGCAAGTAAGAGAGCTAATGTGGTGTAATGGTTTGAGCATTTGACTACAATGCTGGAGACTAGGGTTTGATTCCCTGCTTAGCCATGGAAACCCACTGGGCATATCACACACTCTCAGCCCCCAGAAAATCTTGTGATAGATTTGTCTAAGGCCATTTCCACATGGGGTGAGAGAATCGCCCCGTGACGCTACTCACTGGACTTTTGGGCTCCCTGGTTCGGTCCACGCTTTTCTGTAGCACTCCGTGGCCACTGCTCTGCACTGCTCTGGGGATGAAAATGGCGGCTTCCGGTTGGTTGACGGTCTCGACCAACTGCTGAAGCTCGCCAGCCTAGCCCGCCCCCGGCAGATTGCAGGCTCGCACCAATGCAAGCCTGCAAATCTGCATATGGGAGCAGGCTCGCAGTGGTGCGCTCCATGCTCTTGAAAGACCTGTTTTTAGCGGTCTTTCAAAAGCACGCTGGACAACCACTTGGGGTTGTTCGGGAGCGGGCTGGACTGCGGATCTATGTAAAGTAGGTCCGACCCAGTCCGGTCCCAGGTGCAGATGTCCTCCCTGGAGGACGCTCTGCCCCATTTAAAAAACCCCATGTGGAAATGGCCTAAGCGTCACCAACAACCTGACCCTTAGGCACACAACAACAACAGGAAAGAGCAAATCAAACCCAAACTCTCCTTAGCAGCCCAGATGACTAAACTGAGACTGTCATATGTGGGACATATCATGAGAAGACATGACTCGCTAGAAAAGGCAATAATGGTTGATAAGGTAGAAGGCAGAAGGAAAAGAGAAAGACCACATTACAGATGGATAGACTCCATCAAGGAAGCCACAGCCCTGAGTCTGCAAGACCTGAGCAGGGCTGTTGATGATAGGTGATTTGGTGATCTCTCATTCATAGGGTTGCTATAAGTTGGCTTAATGGCAGTTAACAATGCAACAACAACAAAGCTCATGTAAGGAAATAAATGTCAGCAGTGTTGCTCCCTGAAAAACGAGCCTCCTTCCCATGTTCCAATGTTCTAGCCTGTGAGTGCAAAAGCACTAGCACTAGGAATACTGATAAGTCCTGGGTGTGTTAATCTAGTTTAATTGCTGTAGTATGTACAAATACTTAATACAATTATAATGTGCTTCCTGTGCTTCATTTACATTAGCTGGAGAGCTTTAGGACTTGGTATGAGTCCTTGTACTGCTGTAGTGGGAAGGTATGAATAAGAAGCTGCATTACTACCATTGGTCCCTCTAGATCAGCAAACAATGGTGGTGTGTGTGTGTGTCTTCAAGTCACCTGTTGACTTGTAGTAACCCTATGAATTTGATAGGTTTTCTTAGGTAAGTGATACTCAGAGGTGGCTTGGCCAGTTCCTTCCTCTGAAATATAGCTTACTGCATCTGGTATCCATTGGTGGTTTCCCATTCAAGTATTAAGCACAGCTGACCCTGCTTCCAAGATCAGACAGGATCTGGTGCCTTTAGGGTATTTAGGCCAAGCAGCCCCTAAATCTAACTGCTTACCCCAGCTAGAGTGCACTAATTGAATTGGTGGGATTTACATAATTGTTGACTAACCCTTCAACAATTCTTTCATAAAGTCCATTCTAGCTGGGACTAGCAATGAAATTTAGGCTGGGGTAGAACCAGCCAGTGTGGTGGTTTGAACACTGGACTACAACTTTGGTGACCAGGGCTCCATTCCCTGTTTGGCCATGGAAACCCACTGGGTGACCTTGAGTGCATCACATACTCTCAGCCCCAGAAAACCCTGTGGTAGGGTAACTTTAGGGTCACCATAAGTCGGAAACAACTTGAAGGCACACAACAACAACAAGGAATCACACAGAGGCCTACATTCTCTGAAAGTAACAAATCCCATCTGATCTTGCAAGTTAAGTGGGATCAGCCCTGGTTAGTACTTGGATGGGAGACCACCCAAAAATACAAGATACTGTAGGCTATATTTCAGAGGAAGGCAATGGCAAACCACACCTTACTGTTCCTTGCCTGAGAAAACCCTATAAAATTCATGAGATCACCATAAGTTGACAAACAAACAGAAATCACATAGCCCTCCAGATACTGTTGAACTTGAAGCTCCAAAAGCCTAAGCTATACCTCAGTTAACAAAGTAAATGTGTTCCTGGTAAGGAATGCTGGGCATGATAGTTCAACAATATCTGGAGGACTACACAATATCCATCTGTAGTTTAGGTTTTTGGGTTTTTTTTTGCAGAACCACCTGGAGATGTGTTACAGGACCCCCTTCCATGATTGCCACGGCTTAATTGGCAAATATTGTTTAATTTGCACTATTAATTGGCACTGATATAAATAATACCTGATGTGACTGGGAGGTCATGCTGGAAGAGGCATATTACTGACTGTAAATGTGAGACTGCAAGGCAGTTAGCCACACCTATCCCTTAGGTGGGAACCACATCGTTTTCAGGGTAATAGTGTAGATCCTCTTGAGACATTAGGCTTGAAGATAATGAGCCTGACATCTCAGAGCTGAAAGGGGAAATTCCCACCAAATTGTGATTGTCTTAACTCAGACCCTGAAAACCTGCATGCTTCCCTATTTTTTCCCCACCTCTCCACAATACAAGGCTATTATGACAGCCATTATCCTTTTCTCACCTACACACTAAAACCATTAGCAAGAGCTTCATTGTTTGTGTAGCAACTCCCATTGTTTGTGTAGCAACTCCCATTGCCTGCTTGGCTGGGACAGCAATTCACACTGATACTCGCAGGATATTTTTTGGGTATAAGAACTCCTGATATCAGGCTATCCAGTGCAGTCTCTTGCTTTTCTAAACACCACACTGTCCATTTGATTCCCAAATGACAACTGTCTTTAGATGCCTACTTAATCCATGTCACTACTTTCCTCACTGTTCTCCAGATTGGTAATTATAGTGTCATCCCTGAAAGTCCTTTATCACACTTTCCTCTCTTTTCTTTTGGCTAGTCCTGGTATGCTTGTGTGAGTGCTTGGATCTTTGTGTGCTTATGTGAATTTCTCTCAATAAAACATATTTTTAGTTTACAATTTAAACTCTCTGGCTGGTTCTTTCCTGCAAGGACTCCACAAACATAGGTGGCAGATCTTGTTAAGTTACCACCCTCTCGCAGGCCTCCTAACTTTGAGCTAATTATTCCCCAGTTTTGAACAGAGGTACTTGCATTGCTGATGGGTCTTGGTGGCACCCATGTTTTGGGGTAACAGATGGCCACAACTGAATCTGGGAACTTTCACATGTGCTATAGCCTTTCTACTTGGTCCTTATATACCATCTGTGTATCTCTAGAGTTGAAATTGCTATAATGTTGTTCCAGTACGAGACACTACTACTACTGTAGCTAGGGCTTCAGGATTGCTCTGTCCAATAACATTAAATCTATTAGCTTCACAAATATAGGTTGTGGTTTAGCGGTTTGTGTGTGTGTGTGCGTGCATGCGTGTGTACACAGAGTTCCTCTTTTGTATTCCTGTGCCTCACCCAGCACATTGTTTTTATTTACGGCCCAGTCTCTAAGGGAGTAGTGTGCCTGTAGTTTTCATGGGTTTTGGGAAAAGCTGGTGCATTTCATGGGCACCCAAAGTTTTTGGCATATATGCTGCAGTTGACACAAGTAGCAAAGGTTGGCAAATTGCTAGACAGGAATGTGCTTGCATGTGTCTTTAAAATCAAGGGGGAACTCCTGCTCTTCTGAACAGCACTGCTTCTAGTCAATAGCTTTGTATGCTTGTGATGAGTAAGGTTGTCAGATCTCTGGGTCAGGCCCTGAGTTTCCAGTTTTCATGGGTCATTTTCAGGCAGAAGACTAGGCGCAGATTCTTCAGTTTTGGTGGGCTCAGCTCCAGGTAAGAGGAAAGGACTGTGTGCAAATCTCTAGCTCTTCTAGCAGAGCAGCACTTTAATTTATCTGTTGCTGCAACGGACTGTGCAGGGTACATGTGTGCCTGTGTACTTAGTTAGCTTCCTCCTTTCCTCCCAGTTGCTGTAGTGCCAGGACTCACCCTTTGCTTTGAATCCACCTTCTGATGAAAAGCAAGTAGGCTATATTAAATTTTCTTTAATCTGATCTCTCTAGCTAGATTAGAAAGAATAATCCCCTTATTTCACTTAAAGATTTTTTACCTTAATTTCTAAACAGAAGCATATGTTCTCTGTGTGTATATGTGTTTGGATGGTAAATTGTGAACAACAGTGGTTGGTACATAATGCATAACACTTAATGGGATCAACAGAGTGCTTCTCGGGTCTCAAGTTTTGGCTCAGAAACCTCAGAGAATGGGATGATCCTGAACTTGCAACTCTAATGGTGAGGCAGCTGGTAGCTACATTGCCAGTAGGGTGTGAATCCACCCTGGGGTTTCACTTGGACGTCAAAGAAGCTATCAAAGGTGGCAAACTCTTTCCTGAAAAGAGGTCCAGCACTATGGATAACTTTTTAAACTTGGGGCTAAAACACAGATTGGACTCACCGCCCCACTGGCATTGGAGCCAGAGATTATATCTAGACAAACTAGGAGGGTCTGGAACTCTGCAAAGTGCCCTGGCATGGCACTCCAACTTCTATTTTGCAGTCAACTGCCTGGATCCCAATCTCAATCCTGAATAGAGGAGGCCCATTCAATCTATGGAATTTATCTATGTATTGATTCACCATTCAACAACTGATTGAGTTGGACTACTCTAGTTGGGCTCACCAACAGGCTGCCAGCCAAATTGTGACACAGTTGCCAAAAATCATTAAGGCTTATCTGCTGAACAGTTTGACAATCCTGGCTGATTGACATCTTTTTAAAAAAAGAGCCACATGTGTCCTTTAGGTGTCATTTTGGATTTGTTTTTAAAAGAATACATCAGTTCATTTATCACCCTGTGAAACTGGAAAACTCAGAACGGAAATGGAGAAATGACTGCCAAAGCCTTGCTCACATTTCGCCGCACAGCTAGGAAACAACAGGGGATTCTGTTACTCAGTCTCTATCTGCCCATACAAATGTGGGGGTGTTTCTTCATACTTCTTCCTTTTGGCTTATCACTGTTTATAAGCATTTACTATAGCACTGAGAAGGCAACAGAGCTACAAAAAGGGGAGGAGATAGAAAGAGCCAAGCACTTGCTTGCTGGGTGTGCAAAACTTAGGATAGCCTTTCCTACTTGATGCTCCTCAGATGCTTTGGTCTGCAGCTCACATAGTCCCTCACTATTAGTGGTGGTGGCAGCTGGATGATGGGAGTTGAAGTTCCACACCAGAGTGAGAAATGCCATTTGGAGGTCAAAAGCTATTCAAGTCTGCTTGAAGGGTCACCTTTGGCGAAGTCTGCTTCATCTTGCCTGTAATGATCTGAATCAGGTGGATGAGTCTGCAGAGCAGGTATGAGCAACTCTAGCACAGGTTGGAATTACTTCCTCCACTGGTGCAACCCTAATGCCTGGAGGTGATATCACTTCATTTTTTGGTTTCATTTTTATGTGGAAATATGGTAGATTCTTGGACTTGGCAGCATGATTTCTCACACCCACAAAAATATTGGGCCTGAGAGTCTCCTATGTGGGTTGCAAAAATGGAAGTAAAGAGGTCCTGAAGTGCCTGTTGGCAGCAGGAATTGATGGGACACATGAATCCTTCCTATGATTCTATATGTAACTTATTGCCAACCTACAGAATCCTGAGATTTGTGGTTTGGTGAGGTAAGTAAAATTCACTGTAGATAGGCACCAAGAGTTCTCTAGCAGAGAGAATTCTAAATCCCACACCAAACTGCAGATCCTAGGATTCTATAGAATGGTGCCATAGCGGTTAAACTGATGATACCAAACTACTGTAACTGTGTAGACACATTCTAAGATTCCTTAATAAGGAAGAATGAGAATGACTAGCCACCAATCCTAAATTCTTTTATTGGAGTAATGTTTAAATGAGTGGAGTGCGACCTGTAAATAAGCGTGCACAAAATTATGTTATTAGAACTCCATTGAGTTCTATGGGACTTGAATATGGATTAGCCTGACTGAATTCATTGGGTCTTATTTCTGAGTAAAGAGGTACAGGATGAAGCTGTTGCACTTTAACTTCCAGTCTCAATCTTGTAACAGTAAATACTAGGCAAATGTGATGGAAAGAACTTGCTGCAGGAGGAACAATCTTGTAGTCAGGATTGGGGGAGGATATTATTCTTTAAAAGAAAAGGTATTCATTCTCATGCTCGGAGAAGGGCTTCCCTGTCAACACCAACAGAACTGATCTGGATAGCAGTGAGAAAAAGAGATATTAGAACATCTTCAGCCTATTCCTCAACAGGGCACTGGCTGTGCTGAAACTACCTGCATGAAATGGATCCAGTCCATTGTGAGCTACCATACACGCAGCTCAGCATTCTAGGTAGAAGGTGTGACACTGTGTGACAAGCTTCTGCTTATATCCAACAATCTCCAATAAGGCACTCTGTGACCCAAAATCTTTCTACATCTTTCTACAACAGGGAAAGGGAACGTCAGGCCAAATCTGGCTGTAGTGAGGTCTCAGTTTAGCCCATTCACAGTCTACAGAAGGCCATATCTCCCCAACCCATGAAACCATCAATGCATGGTTTCCCAGATTTTGTACAGGTTCCTCCCAGCCCCCACCATTCCAAAGAATTGAAATGCCTCTCCTAAAGCTTAGGGAGTAAGGATTTTAAGGGAAAATATGTTCCCTTTTGGGGTTGACACTTTTGCCTTTGGGACCTGAGAACTTCTGTATGTGGTCTACAAGTTGAAGGAGGTCCTCCACCCACTCTTTTGGGTACTTTGTAATCTTCTTCACTTACTGCTGTTGTTGTGTACCTTCAAGTCATTTCCAACAGATGACAACCCTGAGGTGAACCTATCATGGGGTTTTCTGGGGCTGATAATGTGTGACATGCCCAAGTTCACCCAATGGGTTTCCATGGCCGAGTGCAGAATTGAACCTCAGTCTCCAAGGTCTGTAGGGCAATGTTCAAACCACTACACCACATTGGCTCTCCCCAATTTCGTGTACTATCCTTCCTTCCATATTACTCCAGCAGCTCCTTTCCAATATATTTCAATTGCCTACATTATAAACGTTAGGATATTTTTATTTTATTTATTTATTTTTTGTTCATTTCATTTCAGTTTTTTTTTTTAATTTTGTTTTAAGTTCCAATCTGTATTCCTCCCATCTGGTTAGTCCAGCACTCTTCTTAATTAGTAAAATGCCATCCTGTCAGATTCTCTCCTGCCAGGAAAGTCATTCAGATACCAGATCACTTCTTCACCTCCATCATATATCAGAACATTTTAAAACTGAAATGCATCACATTCTTCTCTAGCGGGAGGGGAAAAAAAGGAAAGAAAGAAAAGACAAGGCAGGAAAAATCAGGGGCAGCAATGCTAATTAAGAAGAGTTTAACATTAGCCTTGACTATCAAGCAGTCCTTGGAGTGTATACCTAGAAGTGTAATAAAATACATACCTGCACTCCCTTGCAATTAACCTTAATTTATTTATGAACAACAACAAAAGCAACAAACAGAAATAACTTGTTTCTCACTTGTCCACCCCCCCTCCCGTCATCTACCCTCATCTTACTATACACACTGAATGTTAAGTGTGTATTAAAAATGATGTCTATGACATTGGGCTATATAGCCAAGGAAATTTTAAAAAAATTATAGTTTTACCATCATCATCATCATCATCATCATCATCATCATCATCATGTTTTAGCTTGCAGTTTTGTAAAGGAGACACTTGAAGAGAACATGTTGGCTATTAAATCAGAAGCCTTATGTCGAATGTATCAGTTCTATTGCAAAAACATAATTATTTTGCTTTCATCTACCAATTACACCAAATAGAATGCCAACCATTTTCAAATTACTGGATCAGAGAAGTTTATTTATTCATAAAGTGAAGAAATAAAACTTCATCCAGTCAAACAGCCCAGCATATTGGAAAAACAAAACACTGTTTCTTAATAAAAATGGTGCCTTTTAATTTTATAATAAAATGATAACACTATGGCAAACATATGGGGTATATTAAATTGGTATGTAAACAATTCACACAGTAGAAAAAAACTATTCACAAACAAAGAAATGTATTGGGACTCCTGTTTTAACCACTGCTGCCTCTTCCATGGAATAGTGTGTGATAACGAACTTAAATTTTGACCTTGCCAGAAAAGCTCATAATATTTGGACATGTTGAAACAATTATCAGTGGGGAGAAATACCATTTCCAATGGCCAGAGAATAAACATTTCCTTATAAGCAGAGAAAGATATTGTAGACCACACATTTACCATTTTAAAACAAACCATGGAGAAATCTAAATAGCTTTACTACTATGCTTTGCGAGATTTTGGCCACGGTGCATGTAGCTTTGACGTTATTAAAATCACGCTCAACAGTGTACTTTTTGTTCTCACCTAGTTCACTCAGGAACTAATCCAGAATGAAATTTTGTTGTGGGAAACTCCAGTCTTCTTTCTCAGGTATGATTTCTTGCCTGCTATGTTTTGCTGCTGGTCTGATGATGTGCATAATAACCGCATGACTGTAGGTGGGCGTCTTCCTCTCTGTCACTTCCTCACTTTTCCCATTTTGATTTCAGCCACCCATGTGTGATTTCCTCTACCACCAAACAAATGGCTCTGTTTAGTAATGGTAATCATAAACATCTTTCTTTTTCTGTACTCCTTTGGGAATTTAAGCCCCACTGCTTCCATGCCAACCAAGGCAAAGAGATTAGATTTTATCTCTCTTGAGGTCTGTGTTTAATGACCCAAGGACCACATTTGCCTTTCTCTTAGAGGTGGTCAATTTCACCTCTAGTTTCACCTTGCAGTATAACCCTAATTTCCCAGGACTCTTCCTAGATTTAGTCCAAATTCATCATCATGCTGACACAGTCTTATGTCATTTTTCTCCTAAGAGGCTTTGCTGGCAGCTAACTGCTGCCATCTCTAGGCTCTCTTTTTTCTATTGGGCTTCTCTGGTTTTTACACACTAGCCACCTTACTTTTGATTTTGTGTTTTTCTCCCTTCTAATCATTGGCAGTTATGGGAAGATGGCATCCCAAAAGTCAATGGGGCACATAGGGCAGCATAGGGCAGGGCAAGACAGGGTCAATTATTGATGGGGACAATGTCCTGTCTCTCAGCAAAGATGAATGGGGACTCGTGGGACAATTGGGAGATCAGCAGTTTGAAAACTACAAGCACTTGAAGCATCATGGGCTGGGATGGAGAGAAAATGACATTCTGGATATAAGTGAAATGGAGAGGTTTATACTGGTGCAATGGTTCATACTGGTACAATGGTTCACATAGGTGTCATTGCTCCAGACCCCTTCCTGGCTGAGGCCAGGTCTGTATTAAAAAAGAGATATCACTTTCTTCTCCTGATATTTTTGTTACCGTGAACATACTGAAAGGAATTCTGTTAGGGACAGTTTCCCTTATGCACATGGATGTCATTTTTCAGGTGCTGCAGGGGTTGCTGTTTCCTTCCTCCTTATATAGTGCCCAGAGCCACCCTCAACCTACTACTGAGACCCCCAACCTACTACTGAATTTCTTGGAAAGCGGGCAGGCTCAGAGAAGCCTCTGGCTATATCCCTCACAGCCAGACATGAAATGATGACATCAGTGCTGAGATCCACCAGAGTCCTCCAGAGATCTCAGTGTTGCTGTAAATCATGTTGCCTGTGGCTGTGAGAACACTGCCAGAGGCTCCTCCAAGCCTGCCTGCTCACCAAGAAAGACAAAATGGCTGCATGGGGTGGCTACAGGGGTTTATAGGTAAGCAGGGGTATATCTCTCAATGTAGGGGAGGGTCACATGCAGACATTTATGCTACACTGAAAGGATGTTGAAGCCTCTCTGTGTTATTTGGGTTTCAAAAATCATGGGATCACATTGTCAGTCTCGCTGAAGTTGAAGGATTGGAAATGGTTTCATGCATGAAAATTTTGGCCCTGTTGTTTGTTCTGCTTTACATTTGCTTTATTAGTTATTCATTTGTTTAACTCCTATGCCACTGCTCTTGGAATAATGCTCACACGTGTAAAGAAAGGAATCTCATTTCTGAAACTGCTCCAGGATTCCTACCACCATAATCCAGCTTTGGTGTAGGTCCATCCAGCTAGACACTAACAGAGTGGGTGTGAGAGGGGAAGGGAAGAGGTAATCAGTTTAACATGATAGGATTTCCAGAGGGGTGGGGGAAGTGTTATCCCTTTTCATCCTAAATGATGCTTTACTGGTGTGCACATTTGCTGTATAGCCCAAAGGGATGAATTAAGATGACAGTGGACACTGGGCACAATACCAAACCAAGCTCAACTTGAGCACAAGTACCGTATGGCTAGACGTTTAGCAGCTGAAAAATATTGCCAAAACATACTGGTGTATATTTCATCATCTCTTCGGACAGCACATTTCCTGATCAAATATTTGCAACTCATTAAGGCGTGCATGTCTGGAGGAGAAAATCTGCAGCAGAGCATTTTGAACAAAATAGTACTTCTCATTAGGAGACTGTGTTATAAAGAATAATAAACAACTTCCTTCATTCTTTGGTTTTGTATAGTTAGTAAGCCTTTTGGGTAAGAATCCTTCCTGGCATGATGAAGATTTGGCATAAATTACGGTATATACAGTATACATATACTATATATATATATATGCATATAATAGTGCATGCTGCATAATTCATAAATAATATTATATATATAATATTGTGTGTAATATATAGTATTTATATATTGTATATAACACTATATATATACATATATATACATACATATATACATAATACTATATATACACACACATATATACATAATACTATATATATATATATATGTATATGTGTGTGTGTGTGTGTGTATATTATATATAATATATAAATACTATATATTACACACTCACACACACTGTAGCATGCCCTCCAGCATTTCACAAATGAAAATTTCACAATAAAATTCGTAATGTGTCTTGCAGATTATTTCTTATTTCAAAAAACAGAGGAAGGAACAAGGAGATTGGCAATTCTCGATTTGATCCTGACCAACAAAGAGGAATTGGTCACTGGAATCAAAGAAGTCAGTATTTTAGGGGGAAGTGACCATATAATGGTAGAATTTGCAATTGTGACAGGGCAAAGAATAATATAGTCAAACACTGACCTTGGATTTCAGGAAAGCTGATTTTAACAAGCTTAGTGAATTACTGCTTGGAATTCCGTGTTTAGGTATGCTGAAGGAAAATGATGCCCAGCAAGGGTCGGAGCTCTTGAAGCAGGTGCTGCAAAAAGCAGAGCCACAAACAATTCCATGGAAAAAGAAAAATGGGAAATGTTTGAAAAAGCCAATGTGGCTGCATGGCAAACTCAAGAAGGAAATGAAAAGGAAAAGGAACATGTATATAGAATGGCACAAAGGATAAATCACCAAGCAAGAGTACAGATGTGTAGCCCAAGCTTGCAGGAAAAGTGTAAGGAAGGCTAAAGCTCAAAAAGAACTGAGACTGACAAGGTAAGTGAAGAGCATCAAAAAAGGGTTTTCCAGATACATTTGAGGCAATAGGATAACCAAGAAGATAGTGGGACTGCCATTCAACAGGAATGGCAAAATGCTAATAGATCACAATAAAAAGGCAGAACTACTAAACCGCTATTTTGCTTCAGGCTTTCCCCCCCCCAAAAAAGAGAACTGTGGGGCTTCCATGCAACAGCAGAGACCTTGGCAAGGGATCTGGATTGCAAATCAAAATTGATATAGAGTTAGTCAAGAATCACCTTGCTAACCTAAACAAGTTCAAGTCTGCAGGGCCAGAAAAACTGCATCACAAACTACTGAATGAACCTGTAGATGTGTTCTCTGAGCCACTTGCCATAATTTTTGAGAAATCTTGGAGGATGGTTAAGATGCCAGAGGACTGGAGATGAAGAAAGATTGCCCCTCTCTTCAACAAAGAGAGGGAAACTACAGACCAGTCATCCTGACCTCAGTACCAGGAAAATCCCAGTCAGTCTAACCTCAATACTAGGAAAAATATTAGAAAATATTATAAGAGTCTATCTACTAGTATCTTGATGAGAATGCAGTGATCAGTAGGAGCCAACATGGGTTGTCAACAACAAATCCTGCCAAACTAATCTTATATCTTTTTTAAAAAATCAGGTTGGTAGTTTAGTAGATGATGGGAATGCTGTGGATGTCATTTAGCTGGGTTTCAGCAAAGCATTTGATAAGATTTTCCATGATGTTTTGATTAGCAAACTGATTAAATGTGGAATAGATGGGAACACTTTCAGAAGGATTCCCAACTGGTTGGAAAGTTGTTCTTGAAGAGTTGTCATCAAGGGCTGTGCTTCAGAATGGAAGGACATCTCAATTAGAGTGCTGCAGAGTTCTGTCCTAGGACCATTGTTCTTCAACATTTTAATAAATAACTTAGATGATGGAGTGGAGGGAATCCTTATCAAGTTTGCAGATGACATAAAATTAGGACGGGTGGCTAACACATTGCAGTGGTGGAGCTTGGAGTGTGTAGAGGAGGCTGGGAGGCTGGTGGAGCTACAGTGCGAGGGACAGAGCCACTGTGCACAGGGACATGGCTGTGGTGTGTGGGGGCGTGACCAAGGTGTGCAGGGATGTAGCTACAGGCCAGGTTCCCCCAAGCACATTGCTGCCCAGGGCAAATCGCCCCCCCTTACATCCCTACATGACTGACACATTGAAAAATAGGAATGGACTTCAAAAGGACCTAGCTAAACTAGAAAATTGGGCAGAAATTAATAAAATGAAATTCATCAAAAACAAAAGCAAAATTCTACATTTAGGCCACAAAAATCAAATGCACAGGTACAGGCTGGAGAATACTTGTCTCAGCAGTACTACATGTGAAAAGGGCTTGGAATCATTGTTGATTGTGAGTTGAACCTGAGCCAGCAGTGTGATGCTACAGCAAAAAACTCTAATGCTATTTAATCTTCATTAGTAGAAGCATAGTTTCCAAGTAAAGGGAAGTAATATCACCACTATATTCTGTGATGGTCAGGGATCATCTGGAGTACTGCGTTCAGTTCTGGGTGCCTCGTTTTAAAAAGGATATAGACAAGTTGGAGCAGGTTCAAAGAAAGGCAGTGAAGATGATATGAAGAACAAAACAAATCAGGAAAGGTTGAAAGAGCTGGGCATGTTCAGCTTGGTCAAGAGAAGATTGATTGCACTCTTTCAATACAGGGCTGTCACAGAGAAGAGGGGCAGGCTTGTTTTGTGCTGTTCCAGAAGTCAGGATCATGTCTAATGATTTTAAGTGACAAGAGAGTAGATTTTGATTCAATATTAGAATGAACCTCTTGACAATACGAGCAGTTTGGCAATGAAATCAGTTGCCTCGAGAGATGGTGGGTTTCCTCCTCCGGATTCCTTCAAAAAGTTACTGGAAAACTACCTGCTGGGGATGCTTTAGCTGGAAATTCTGTGCTGAACAGAAGGTTGGACTAGAGGGCCCATGAGGCCCCCTCCAATTCTATGATTCTATGACTGTATGAAAACTAGGTCATGTGTGTCCAAGCAACATCAGAACATGGCCAAGATGAGAAAAAATATTGATGAGGGAAAACAGACTAGCTAGGAGAGTCTACAGCAATTTGCTTTTGGCTAAGCTGGGAAGGAAAAGATTCCCCCTTTCTCTCTTCTTACCCAAGCTGAGTTAACTGAGTGCAAACTACTTTTGCTTTTTGAATTCAGTTTGCAGCAACTGAAGTGATTCTGAGGAGAAAGGGAGAAACTGGGACATTTTAGAAGCAGCTGAAAAGGATGACAGAGGATTAATCAGGACTGTCTTTGCCAATTCGGGACAGCTGGAGTGTATGCTACAGGCCTGATTGATTTATCAAAACAAAGACTACCAGTTAGCCATGTATGGCTACACTCTGTCACTCTGTGGGGACTAAACTTTACAGAGTTTAGCCACCAGGTGGTCCTGACCCTAGTTGTACTCTATCTGAGTGGAGTCTCAGGGCTCATCCAGAAAGGAAAGAAGTCCCTAGAAGTACTGAAACTTAGTTCTTTTTCTTTGATTTTACCTGCATAGTCATGATTTTGCATGTAAATTCTTTCTTAAAATATCCTAGGCTTCCTTCACGCTCCCTATCCCTTGCGCTTTTCCTCCTCTCTCGCCTCCTCACTTCCCTCACTTGACCTCTGTTGAATCTGGGTCGTGGAAACACTTGCTGTGTTTCTTGGCAGCAGCCGTCTTAGCTAGCTTTGGGATAATGGAAACACACTGCCATGGAGAAGGACAATATTAGGTTTCAGACAATATTAGGTTAATTTAAACTAATGTGGGGAGTGGCAATGAAAAGTCCTTGGCAATGCTGGGAGTTCCCTGGGAATACTTTGGGATGAGGAAAATGTCATGTAGATCACCAAAATAAAATAAATTTCTATAGAAACAAAACCTGGGACTTTTTGAGACTTTTTTATTGTCTGGAGAGGCTTTAAGTCAGAGTGGATATTACTTTAATTGTGGCTGATTGTATGCAGCTGTTCCCATCTTGCTATGCTCAGTACACATGACGCACAAATCTATCTGATGTAGTACCAATTCCTAGCACTGGTACATTGCCAACTCCTTTGCAAAACCCATTCCTCCTCTCTGTCCACTGCCCAACTCCTGGCATTAGTTAGACAGCTTCCAATCGCCTTGCTGAAAGGGACGCTACCCATTCCTGGAGCGGATGCCTCTGTAGACAACACCAAATTATAACTCTAGCCCCTGTACGTGGCAGAGCAGAGTTTGCAGGAAACTACGACAAACAGCATCTCACTTCCTGAAAGAAACTCATATACAGTTGCCCTAGATTGTACATCCTCATGGATGGAGGGTAGTACAGTAGCACCAGGCTGCTTTCTGTTCCTCTACATCACCAGTAAGTTTCAAGCCCATCCAGTGGCTGGCATCCTATTCAGTAGTTATAAGATCATAAGCTGGACTTACCATTTTTATAACTTTTAGATTCATATTTACAGCTGTAAATATGTACTGATCAAATGTGAGCCCTCAAAAACTTGCCTTTTCAGCCTGGCAGCATCCAAACTAAAGGGTATCTGAGGTGCTACAGAATGGGGCACTGGGAAATGATACTTGCAGTGTTCTCTTGGTCATTGGGCAGATTCAGAGAAGTAGTTACAGCAGGAGCCAGAGGGGTCTCTCCAGCTGCCTGTTCTTGACAAGCCTCATGTCAGGGAAGGTACTGCATATATCATTTCCTAGTGCTTGGATCTGCAGCTCCTTGGAATTTCTTTCAGCTGCCAGGCTCAAAAGGTGGGGGTTGGGGGTGTGTGGCATCATCAGATATAGCTATGACGATAGAGCTCTGTCAGCATAGTTACATCTGACAAGGCAGGATCTTAGCCTTTGTTTTTCCCTATGAATGATGACAGGGTGAATTAATAAACAATAAGATTCTAAATAAATGAAGGGGGCACATCTTGTCTTTGCAACAAGGAGAAAATCTTAAAAGGAACATGGTGGTGGGAGGAGGAGAAGTTTGCAATAGCGCTCCATGGAATTCATTTTCTGCTGCCTGGTCAAGGAAAATAATTTGTATTTCACCTAGTATCTGTGGATGACCAGCAATGTCATGCTCCACTAGGTGACAATAAGGTGTCATTGCTCCATGTTTGCATCATGTTGGGATAAAGGAAGCATGGAAGGGAAAAAAGGGGACAGATGGGATGTGACAAGGTACGCTTTCCCGTATGAAAATAATTTCATCACCTAGAAATTGGGGAAACAGGCTATAAAGTGAAGAAAGAAAGCTTCACAGAACACAAGTTAATAGTAAAGGCAATGGAATATGAGTTTGTATAGTACAAAGGAAACAAATGTAGTAGGAGTATTCAAGATAATGCAAAGCATATATTGCTAGGAGAATCTGAGTTATGTGTTTCTGGTTCCTGTTCTTGTTTGTTTAAGAGTCATTATGATGTTTTTGTCCAGCTTCCTGAGTGACGTGTCCTCTAAACCTTCATTGTTATGTACTTTCAAGCTGAGTCTGACTTACAATGACCCCATCCTAGGGTTTCCTTGTCAAGATTTCTTTAGGGAAAAGTACATGAAAAGTTCACCATGCACTTGTACACACACACTGAAATATTCTAGAACTCGGAAGTGTGGACAGTCAAATGGAATACACTAGAAGGGCAATGAGAGAGAGTGGTGTGAGCCCTCTATCTGGAAGCACCTAGAAAGAGAAAACGAGTTGTATATATAACCCACAATTTGTTCTGCTCATGGGCAAAGTCAGTCCATATGGACATTAATACATAAATCCATTGGACTGCTTTTGATCATTATGTCAACATAACAGCCTACGTTTGAGATTATGAGCAACACCATCTGTAACATTCTTCTCTAGGTGTGCTATTTAAAAAGAAAACCCTGAAGCTTAAACTTTCTATACAGTCTTCAAGGATGCAAAAATACACAGGAAACCCAGATGTCTATATATTTAATGAATCATAGAATTGCAGTCCCTGCCTAAAATAAAAAGAGGAATCAGAGATGATAAAAATCCAACATATGTTCCAACACATCTTCTAACAGTATTTCAACTTTTCCCAGTGTTTTTATACTGTGAAATAGTGCAATTACTTTTCTAATTTATGTATGTCACTTTTACTAAACAGGTAAGGAATGTGTACTTTTCTCACTATGTCAAGTATGAGAAGCAGAAAAGGAGAAGCAGAAAAAGATATGAGAATGCTGGGGACAGTCCACATAAATCATATATGAATCTTTAGGTAAAGATAATGATTATGTTTTAAAAGAATAGCAGTGCAATCTTGTGGTACTCTGGGATGCCACTGCAGAGGCCATAGGGTATATCACCTTAAAAGATAGAGAGTCAAAGCTGAAAACATTGCTTTTTGGACTACAGCTCCCAAAATTCCCCACCCAGTACAGTCACCACAGAAAAGGCCACATCTTGTCTTAGCCCCAACCTAACCTCTGCAAGAAAAGGTATTATAAAGGAGACTTCTTGCAGTGCTCTTATAAAGCAGGTTGTATGGAAATAGGCAGCCCTTTAGACAGCCTGTTTCCTCCAAGCATTATAGGGCTTTGTAGGTGAACCCCAGAATTTTCAACCCCTTGAAAGTGAGGAGATTTATGTGGCAAAACATATTCCAAACTGCTGGTCCCAGACAATTTTGGAACCAGCTAACCTTTCTGGATGCCCTGTTCCCAATGTCTCCAGCATCCCTATTCTTTAGAAGCAGTTGACTCATTGTTAGCAAAGACTTTCTATTGTCTAATGTTAGCACTGTTTTTCTTAAACCGCTATACATATGAAAAACATCCAAGGGCCGGGGGAAAAAATATTGCTTGCACTAATTATACCAGGATCACCCACTACCAAGCTGGCATATGGGGGAGAAGAGCTAGAGCGCTGGATGTGTCTGTATCCCCAAAGCTTTATATTTATCTGGAAGGCATGTTTCTTCTAATTAAACTTTTCTGAAAATAGATAGGTCTGTATTAGCGAGACCAAACTGAGCACTGTATGACTGGATGATTTTTGGCAGCTTGGTACTTAAAAAAAAAAAAGATCCTCCATTTGGGACCAAAGACAGAAGAGCGAACAACTGGGGGCAAGGAGGGGAAGGTAGAAGGAAAAGAAACTCCTGGCCACTGAGGCCAGGGCTATCAATTGAAGCTTGCGCAGACAGGCTTCTGACTACATCAGCAGCAGTTGACAGCTTCCATTGTAGTGGGGCAGCAAATCTGCCCCGGGGCTTTAGCCTAAACTTGCATAGCACCTTTACAGTTGGGATTAAAACCCAGAGTAGATTCTTTACCCCACTGACATGGATGCCACCCATGCATTGGTGTTCTTATTGCTGTGTGTCTTCAAGTAGTTTTCAACTTATGGTGACCCTAAGGTGGATCAGAGGATTTTCTGGAGCTGAGAGTATGTGATGTTCTACATTGGACAAAATGGCTCTCCTCCAATGGGTTAGTAGCAAATGCTGAAATGCAAGTGCTCTTAATGACAGTTCCCACAGCCATGCCAACATGGAGAGTCCAAAAATACAGGGAGTTCCCTCTCCTACACAATCATTAAAAAGGTACAAGAGCTCTCTCCTGTTCTGTATTCCAGGAACTCTATGCAACATATGGAATTTCCCTTATGCTTTCCTGAGCTGACTTCAGGGAGTTCTGTAACTGACTCTGCTCTTCTGTATATTTGAATACATTTCCTGAAGCATTTTTAAAAATCTTACTGGAGTAGTAATTCCAGTTTTGTAGCCATTAACTCACTGCACTTACCTGTTGTATCCTGCCTAGGGTTGCCAGAGTGAAAACTGGAGACTGCTCCTGTACCTTTAACAATTGTGTAGAAGATGAAATTTCAGCAGGTGCTGCTGCTTGCCACCCGAGCACATAACAAGCAACCCTTGGTTAAATTCCATCTTCTAAACAGTCATTAAAGGGACAAGAACACGCTCCAGTTTTCACTCTGGCAACCTTAGCTAGTATATAATCCAACATATTATTGCAGAAGGTAGTAGACAGGCAGACAGACTTTTAAATGGCAACGGGCTGAGCAAGACCTTGTGTATCACAAAGAGAAGGAAAGGGCCGTAGTGACTCGGGGCCTTGCAGAGCCCTTATTTCACAAAGCCAATCTACAGCAAGTAACAGCAGTGAGAGAGTTCTCCCTAAGGAAATTATATTGTCTCTTTTATGAAGGCTCTTGCTTCATTTCTGTGGAGAGATACGTCAGCTAGGACAGAACAACAAACTGAGAGGAGATTCTGTGCAGCAACAAGGATGTGGGCAAAATGAGGGCATTGCCTTCTAAATAAGAATTCTGCCTCTACAGTTGAAATTGTTCTTCAAGTTGACAAATTTCTAACACTGCAATAACTTAACACTTCAGTTGCGCAGTTAGAAAAACAGTTTAAGCATCCAAAGGAAAGGAGCAGTCAGTATCCTATGGATACTGACTAAATACTGATGGAGATATCCCCTTTGCCCTTTGTCACAGGGTTGCTGCTGTTTTATACATACATCCTATAATAATTTATACAGAATCCTGAGGCAATCGTCCCAGTCTGATTTTTGTTTGTTTAAAGCATTGTTGTTGCTGGAGCAGGTCGCATATAATCAATGAAAGGCAGTCTCTGGTCACAGACTTACAACCCCAAAAGGCAGAAAAGATACAAGAGGAAAAAAGGAGTGGAACGTGCGTAGCCTGCTGGCATGGCTGTCAGTGGTGATGGTTGGTAAATGTACCTGTGCTGGTCTCTACAATTCAGCATGCCACAAACTAGGGATACAACTTGACTTTCATGCTGACATAGCGTCAGATGAAGGAAATGAGTGACTATCTGCGTAACATTTCTATGAAGGTGCAGCATAGGATGGAATCGAAGGGAGTCTAAACAGAAAAGAGAGCAGGGTGGTTTTACAGAACTACATCCCTTGATTTGGAAGGGGTTAAATGAAACTCCAGTGATATCTGTGGACACGATGAATACTTTGATTTCATAGGTTTCTGCTGCCTCAAAGCTGGAAATTGATGGGTGGACTCAGTCTTATGGTCTGAGATGGAGTTTTGTGATTTTTGTGAGGATGCCAGTTCTTAAAACACAAAAAATTAGAATCTTTAAACAAAGTGAAGCAAAACAGTGTGGTGAGGAAATGGCCTGAGTTTAGCTCAGAGGCAGGCAACTATGTGGAGACCAGGAGCCAGATTCTCCCCCTTTCCACAAGCTGTATCCCTTCTAAAAACATTGCTTTTTTCAGTCACATATTGCCCCAAATATCAACTGGATTTGATACGGCATCACTCCTGACCACCGTTTTGTTCAACATATGGCTGAACATAATATGGCTCCAGGGGGCTCGAAAGTGAGGTTCAGGGGTGCTTACAGCCTATGCAATGCACTTCCCCAGTCCCAATTTAGCTGTAGTTCAAACAGAAGCTGGAGCAGGAATAGGAATTATCCCTCAGCAACAATTTACTGAACTATCCTTGATGTAATCCAAAGTATTATAAGGAGAGTATGAGTTGGTAGGCCCCATCAATCTTACAACAGACCAGTTCTTGATGGAGATAAAAACTCCTAGAAATGATTTCCAATCAATACAGGTGCCTCATTTTTGGATTCTCCATGGGAGTGCTATTATACAGATTTCCGTGGTGAGGAACTGCACTTCATTGTTTGCCCCTACACCACTGCTTACAGGGCCCTTTCACACTACACAATTAGAGCATGATGATTCTATGGCCATTTCCACACTGTACTGTTATAGTGCTATTATTCCACTTTCAACGGCCTATGGAATCCTGGGGTTTGCAGTTTTGGGAGGGGCCTCTTGTAACTGCAAACCCCAGGATTCCATGGGCTGTTGAAAGTGGGATAATAGCGCTATAACAATCTAGTGTGGAAATGGCCTACTTTAAATGCTATTGCAGCTATGGAATCCTGGGGTTTATAGTTTGGCCAGAGGCACCAGAGGAGATTTTCTCTGGAGGAATCTAAGGGCTCCTTTCTCAGCTGCCAATCCCAGGATTCCATAGGATGTTGCCATGGCAGTTAACATGGAATCCTAGCATTAAAACTGTGTAGTGTGGAAGGGCCCATAGTGAAACGCTGTGTGGTTGAATGGGAAATCTTCCTACCTTGAAAGCTTGGAGAAACTTCAGGAGGGGGGAAATGAGTTGCTTTGCAAAACACTGAATTACAACTGCATATCATAGAGAAAGAAGGGCACCTCCTGTTCATTAAACTCAAATTGCAGTGCTGTTCTTTTCTTTCTTCCTTACCAGTCAATTAGAAAAATAGTAACTGGGAAAACCAGGGCTGACTGCAAAGAGATGGCAGGATATTCTGGAGCCTCTGCGAAAAGGCTGAGAATGAAGGCTGAGAACCTATTACAATGCTCCCTAGAAAGCAACCTCTTTTCACATTCAGTGCTTCAGTTTTAACCAGACTGGTACTGTGCAGGTCATAATTACATACATCCCTATAATGTAAATGCTGTAGATGCCACTTATATTGCTCCAAGTTTTTAATACTAGTAAAATCCAATCATTATTTATTTTAAAAATAGTGTTAAGGCATTTTGCTGCCTGAGGTAGAGCAACGATTGGTGGTTCCCTCATTGCATTAATCCAAATCAGGGTATATAGTTTCTGAAACAGACAAGTTATTTTTGCACATGGGCTAGAAAATCCAATGAGCACCCCTCCCCATCCTTGACAGAAAGTGCAAACAAATTAAATAACCACTAATTTGCGGTTTTCCAAAAACACACTTTCTCTACATTTTGATTAATCACCTACTCATTTTAGTTCTAGGTGCCTTTTTTAGTTCTTAATATTCTGATGGTGAAGTGCCAAAGTCTGTATTCTCCTCCAGTTTACAATCCAACAGTCCTTATGGACTTCCAGCTGCATAGAGGTATTTTGAGTGGTATTTCTTTTTCATCTCTCTGTTACTGTTTTCCTTCCCTTCCAAATATTGATTTATGTGGCTGATGTGTTTACTAAACAGTGATAATTTTCAATATTGTCTACCTTTCCTTCTCATGAAAAGCATTTTCTGTTTTAAAGCACAAAAAATGAAAGCCAGAAACATTCAAACGGATACATCACTAGAAAGTGTAGTATTCCTGTAGAAACACCTTATTCTTTTGGGAGGAGGATATGTTGATACTGTGTTGCTTGAACTGGTTTAAGCCAGTTATATAGCAATAATATGGTCCTCAAAGATACAGAGGTGGCATGAACTTAGCTCAATACAAGGATGTGCAGACCTCAGGCATTCAAGATGGACTTTTTTGTTTAAAGGAGTGAAACAAAACTAAAGAATTGAAAGAGTCACCATATAGAACTGAAGCGCTGAAAAGAGACACATAGATTTTTTTAAAAAAAAGTTTCCAAATGATTTTACAAACACAATAGTATATATAAGATCTTTCTAATGTAAACATAGACAGACAGACAGACAGACAGATGAGTAAATTAGGAAATGCTGAATTAAGGAAAACCTGATATATTTTTGTACAAATTGAATTCCAAGTCATGCATAAAATGCATAGTTTAAAGTTCTCTCATCATATTAAAATACTTTTCCACAGAATTGTCAGAGCTCCCTACCAACACAGATAACTATTACTGGAGGCTTTAGAACTGTATCAATGAATTATATTCATTGGATATTTGCTTTTAAAAGCTAAATTTAAAGTAACCTTTCATCTATCTTTTTGTCTTTTTAATGAATGCCTATCAAATGCGTGAGTGGGTAAGGCAGCACATAACATAACATACACATACCATCCAGTGGTATTCTCATCAGATCACTATCTATCTATCTATCTATCTATCTATCTATCTATCTATCTATCTTGGTCACTCATTTTTCAATGATGACAGGAAGTTGCAGATCTATGAAAATAGCACAGGAGACCCTCTGAGGGAGGGTGCCACCTGATTCACAGAGCAAGCTACAAAGAAAAAAAGGGACAAACGGCAGTAATAGAATGGGGGAAAGCATCATCTGAGTTAGTATAGTGGTTTGAGCATTGGACTATGACTACGATTTGAATCCTCGCTCAGCCATGGAAACCCACTGTATGACCTTGAGCAAATCACACTCTCACGACTTCAGAGGAAGGCCACGGCAAACCCCCTCTGAACAAATCTTGCCAAGATAACCCCATGATAGGATGATCATAAGTCAGAAATAACTTGCAGGCATGCAACAACAACAGCAACACTATACTCTTTCACTTTCATTTCTCATTAAAATTGACATGCTAAGCTGATCATCTATTCTAGTATATCTGTTCTCCCACAGTTGTTTGTTAATGCCAGTTAAGGTAATGCTAAATGTTTGTACTTCTTGCCTTTTGATTCCCTCTCACCTCACTAATTATATCATCCCACTCCAACTGTCTGTAGGAATATCTATTAACTGAGGCAACTCTCCATGCAACTGTGAGGTGGACTGCAAGTTCACATCTTGATCATTTTCCACCTTAATTATTGTAACCTTCTTTTGACTGGTCTTCCATTATCTCATCTTAACTCTCTGGTTTCCATTCAACATTCTGCTGCTAAGGTTATCTTTTTGGCCCATTGTTTTGGTCATGTTACCCCACTTTTGATATCTTTTCATTGACTGCCTTTTTAGATTCAATACAAGCTTCTTGTTTTAATTTTTGAGGCTCTCATTTCTTTTTTACCACCCTGCTCAGGATCTGAGTTCTAGGCATTCTAGGCTTCTCATTCAAACAAGGGCTTCTTCTTCCTTTGCTTAGCTTTGTCCTTTCTCACTTGCTGCTCCATATTGTTGGAATTGCCTCCCTGTTGTGTGAAAGTTATTGTGAGCTCAGCTCCGGTACTGAAAACAAATGTCTAGGTTCAGAATGTGTTTAGAAGTACCATGTTCTTTCATTCTACTTGAATGTCTTTGGTACTTAGCCCTGTTAGTTTGAGGATCGTGCAGTGCTAGCAAAAAGACAATTTAAATCTGACAAGTCTTGTCTCTTCACCCATCCTAGAAAACCACAAGTTTAGTAGGCTTCCCTGTTCTTGGATTGTACAGGTCTAGGTATGAAGAAACAGTTCCTCCTCTTCTGTGTCTTTCTCTGATCCTGGTAGTTTATACACTAAAGTCAAGAGGTAATTGCCTCTTACATACAGACAATGGGATTTTTCAATGAATGAATAGCCAGATCAAAACTGGAGAATTTAGAACAAAGAAGGGACTTGAGTTCTTTCATTTTCTAGTGCTTCCCTACTCCCAATTGTCCATTCCTTCCCTTCTCTTCCCTGCAAGAAATATCTAAGTGGCATGTTATACCACTTTGACACCTCCCTCCATTTGTTTTGCTCCCATTCTGAAGCAGCTTTTGATTTCTTAAAAAAAAGAAGGTGTTGGCTCTCAGCTATGTGTACTTGCCTTGTCATATATTTGCATCATATTTTAAAAGTCTTGGCATTTGACAATCTTCAGCTCCATTTACTGAAACTTTGGAAATGTGAGTGGATTTCATCTTCAGCTACAATTATGTTCAGTCATAATGGAGCAATAAATAATACATTTCTTCAGTACGCCAGTAAGCATGGCAGCTTTAGAAGTAGCGAGATCTGTGATGTGATTTTTCTCATCTATTTCTCTCCAGTCCATAAATGTACTTGACCTCTCTATTTTACTTACCAGATGGCAGCAGCGACTACTTTTTGCCTACTTTTTTCTAAATTCATGTATCTCAAACTGCTTTTTTGGTGATCTTGTGACCCCAACTAGTAATTTATCATCATTGAACAGATTTACAGAATTTACATGGAAAATGCTCTTTTCCACTCCCTCTCCAAAACAAATGGAAATATTTTCTTCTGCTAAAACTGACTCCCACACCTTATGGTGATGATTCTATCTCCAATCTCCATATTACAATTCCCTAGCCACAGAGTTAAAGCAGAGTTAGCAATCCCATACTACCATAACTTCTTTGAACTATACAAAATTCATTAAGCACTACAATTTGTTTCCACCTGAGGCTAAGCTGTTCCTTAAATGATAGCAACACACAATAAATTATTCCTATTTTGGGAGAAAAGCAGGAGCATTAATCAATAAGCTAAACAAATAAAGGGATGGAAACAGAGCTCTCACCGTTTTGTTTTTAACTATCTCTCCTCCATGCAATAGGGAGAAACAAAAAACTGACCAGGAGCGCTGACTTATCTTTTTTTGGGGGGAAAGAGAGGGAAGAGCAGGGTTGTTCCAGCAGAACTAACATACACATATTTTTTAGGTGGTGACAATTGCCAAAATATTTATTTGCACCCCACAAACAAGAGATAAAAGTGTACACTATAGGAACCAAACAATTCTTGTTCAAATGTGCCTATTGACACGAACCCTGCTAGTTAGCTCAACTAGAGTAGATCCATTGAATCCCTGGAATTTACCTACATGTTGACTCAACATTCAGTAAATTAATTCAATGAATAGGAAATGGCCAGTAAGATTCACATTGTTACCTCATTTGTGCAGGACTAACTAGATATTTTGCTTCCTGGAATGGCATGGCACAAGCCACCCTCTTCCCACTGTGCCAAGGTGCCTAATTCTCTGAGCTGGAATACCTTAGGCAGAATCATCCTAGAATAAGAAATCCATTTCCTGGCAGTTAAAATACAATAATAACCAGCTAAATGACAATTTGCTGCCCTTTTGTGATATCTAAAATTTGTTGTCTGAGGCTTTGCCTAATGGTGGGGCCAGCCCTAATCATGTGATGCAATTTATGGAATCCCTGTTGCATTTCAAGTTACATTTGCTGTATATCAATATTTTGAACCCCTGAAGTCCACTATGGCCCGAATTCTGTTTCTAGTTCTAACTAGAATAGGTCCATTGAATCAATGGGATTTGCCTATGTCTTGACTTACAATTGATTGAATGATTCTACTCTAGTTGGGACTTACCCACAGGACTCCAGCTTATGTATATTCTTATTGTCAGCATTATTGACTGCTTTACAACTAGTATTTTTACATTAGTTGACATGGTTTCAGGTGGTTTTCTTTTTCTTTTTTGTACTTTTGTATTTTTTAAAAAATATTGCACACACTTTCTTGTGAACCTGTGCTGAAAGGTGATTCAGAAAGACTGATGAAGATTAGGATGTTGAAACATTAAAGCTAACATCTTCAGAATTAGGATGATGCAAAAATTCATTGGAAGGTAGACTCTGGCCCTTTCCGCACAAGGAAGTTAAAATGGGCCAAGGCATCCTGTCACAGAGGTTGTCTGCACCTTGGATTGGACTAGGTTCAGACTATTTTCCTTAGTTCTGCACTTTAGTCCAATCCAAAACGCCCCCAAGTGCTCCTCCAGCACACTAACTGAAGACCAGAAAAATCTGGTCTTTCAATCTTCTGGAGCGCGCCATTTCATTCCTGCTCACTTGTGCAGATGCACTGCGATCAGCGGAGGGTGGGCTGTGGGCATGGTCAGCATCAGCGGTTGGTTTGGACCCATGAAGAACAGGAAGCCGTCATTTTCAGCCTCAGCAGTGCAGATCTACAGACTTCACACTGCTCCAATTTGGCCTGCAACAAACAGAGGAGCCCTGCAGAAGGGCTTAAGGGAAAGTCTGCTTTGCTTCAAAGAGAGAAGAACTGGTAAATAATGGCACAGAGCAATTCGCTTGCCTTTTGCGGAAAGGGCCTTAGATGATAAATAGGTCTCCAGATATATACCAATATGTGTATGTATGTATACATAAAACTAATATGCAACTCTAGGTGTGTTTACTGTGAATAAGTTCCATTGTGTATATTGGGTTTGTTTTTCAGTAAGTGTTTGTAAGTCTTAAGTTATGTCTAAATGTCACCAGATATAAAATTCTTAGAGGCTATTTGTATTGGTGTTAATATTTCTGGATACCAATTTTTAATCTAAGTCTGCTCTTTAATGAAGTCTTGATTTTGGAGCTGTTGGCCTTAATGTTCCAACATCCTGATCATCATCAGTCCTTCTGAACCACCTTGCAATACAGGTTCACAAGAAAGTATGTACAATATCTTTTAAAAATATAAAAGTACACAAAAAAGAAAAGAAAAGAAAACCACATGAAACAATGTCAATTGAGGAAAAATAATCATTGTAAAACATTCAATAAAATTAACAGTAAAACCAATAGTATGCTCATTTCAAACACTTAGTGGAATTAAGGATGCCTATATCTCCTCCTGTCTCTGCGTCCCAGGCCATTGAAGAAGATAACCGCCTTGCGTACCGCTGGTGATCATACACTGATCAAGCAGACCATAAAGACAGTTACTGATACATATACAACAACACTGCTTTATTCTTATCCCAGCTGCCAAATTCAGGTCTCACTCTACTGTGATCTCAAAGGGAAGAAAGCAATCTACATGCTAAGAATGTCCATTAGCAATAGGACAGTATCTACCTGGTGGAAGCTCCTTCTATTAGACACCTACAAATGACCTCTGAACCAAGCAAGGAGGGCACCTGTTCTCACTATTGCATGATGAGGACCCTACTCCCCCTTGCTAAGACTATAGGCTGCTGTCACAGCATGCATATCCAGCAGGATGGATAATGTGTTGCTCTCCAGATGTTGGAGTATAGTTCCCACCGTATTCTGCATTGGCTATGTTGGCTAGTGCGCATTGGAGTTGTATCAGGAATTATATCAACTATTGCCCACCACTGGTCTTCAGTGTTGATGTTTAGTCACTTGCTTTAAATCTATTCATTTCCAGTATGTGCCCTTCTATGGTTTTGTGGACTATTGGATTTTACATGCTGTATTATCTTTCTAAGATTAAGTGGTGTATACATCTTAAAATAGATAAAATGAAATGGCAAGCTATAAAGCAGGGCTTTCTAAACAGTGTCCCGCTACACGTTAGTGTGTTGCCTGAAGTATGTAGCTGTGTCACCTACAATCTTGGAAATGTATCTTATTATTTGTAAATTTATACATTTAAAAAATATATGAAAGGTTTTCATGAGATATGTTATGTCTCCATACATTTTGTTATTACAATTTATATATGTGTCTCTCCCTATAAGGGGTTAGTTTAACCTCCGGTTTGCTAGTAAAACTGAAATTACTGTTTCACAAGATGCTGCATGTCTAAAAAATGTGTCAACAGCATGAAAAGTTTGGAAAGTTCTGCTGTAAAACTTTGTGCTTGTATCCCTGCATACTCATATGAAGTGATCATATTCTCAAATATTAAACACAGCTTCTGGCTTACTGGATAATAATATGTCACAAAAGATGAAAAATATGCTTAGAAAGAGATGCTTTTTCAAGAAGATCCAGAAAGCCACCATTGCCATTAACAATTTACTCCTAATTTCATATAGCTGAATTCATATAGCTTGTGAAGACATTTCTGGACTGCAAATCCCATTAACCTATCATATTGGCTCTGCTCTTAGGGCTGATGGAAATTGCAGTCAAACAATACCTGGAAAGCTCACCCTTGGGTTAAATAATTTTCACAATGAAAAGTTCATGTACAAATTTCCTAGATAAATTTGGCCCTTGTGTTAGCTGACCTTTTTGAATCTGGGGAGAAATCCAACTTTTTGCATCTCACAAAAATAGTTGGAAGTACATTTAAAGGTACACAACACAGTTATACAATTTATGTATGCAGATTATTATATTAACAGGATTATTGTTTCTATCCTGCGGATCAAGAAAAAAAAATCTGATAATGGAAATTTAGTTAATAGGATTTATAATGCAGGTCAGTCATGTAACTTTTCCTGTTTTATAGCCCCAGGTCCTGACCATGCCTGTTCTTGAAAGAGAATTGCTATAAGCTCTCCCACAAAAAGAGCAGCAACACATTTTCAGCTTTAATGATCTCCACTTTAGATTGTGATAGCATCAGACAGCTCTTATGCTTTCACACTTAAGTTGCAATGTGGGTCAAACTGAATTTGTGTGTTGCAAACTGATGCCGAAGTGCTACAGAGTGTTTGCTATGTATTTGTTCCATGTGTTTCCTTCCACTCATTTTGAGAAGTGATATTGACCTGGTGTGGCCCCTGAGCCAGGAGAAATTCCAGTGAAATAAATATATCAGATTTTCCTCTGACACCGAGAAAGACCATGTCAGAAACATGCTGTTTGATTCTATCTGCAATACATCGTATAGTATCTGAGCCCTTCAGGGTCAATTTGCAAAATATTTTTCTGTGCTGCATAGCAAAGAACTGTCTTTCTTATGTGATGTCCATTGCCAGGCTGACTCTTTGGATTTTCTTTTAGGCATAAGTTGCTAAATAGTATCTGTAGAACTGGCTTTTTTATTTATTGCTTAAAACTTACCTTTGCATGCTGTGTGTTAAGTATTTTAAGAAACCTAAAGCTACGATTTAGATCAAAACAGGTCTTCCCCTTCTTTGCAGCTGAAATTAAATAGTTTGCATTTTAAAAAAGTTTGATGCAGTTCAGTGTGTTGCTTTTTTTTTTAAGTAGCTTATTGAACAGTTAGTAAACACTCTGAAAGACCCTTTCTGGGTACAGAAACCTGGAAGTTAAGAGGAATGTGGAACATCATATGTAAAAATATCATGCCACACATCCAAGTGGATAAATTTCCTCTGTGAATTTTTAAAAAAATGAATGCAGATATCTTTGGGACCCCTGGAGAGTGTATCTGTCCTAAAGGCTGGCATTTTTCCCTGAAGTGGAGACTCAGCCACAGAAATAGGGCAGTGAAGGCTGTGCAAGAGTTCCTGCCCTTCAGAACTGTTAAACCTGACAGTGGCAGGTGTGTGTATGTGTGTGTATGTATGTATGTATGTATGTATGTATGTGTGTGTGTTTCAACCTGGATGTCCTCCATTCAAATATAAAATGGTTGCCTGGGCTCCATTTTAAGAGCAAACACAGCACATAGATGTGGGAAAGTAAACATTATCAACAACTCCTTTTCTCTATTGTGTCCATCTCCCAGAGGTGTATCTAAGGGTGGGGCAAGTAGGACACATGCCCTGGGCACCAATGCTGAAGGCCACAAAAAAGCAGTGCCGGAAGTGGCAGAAGAGGAGGAAGCCACCCAGAGGTAGGGGTGCAACTTCCACAGTTGCCCTTGGCCCTGTTTATGCTAGATATGTCCCTGCTATCTCTACCTAACACCCCCCCCACAGCATTTCTCCTTGTTGAGTCCATTTCTAATATCATACTTAAAGGAAAGTAATGCTGGTGAAGAGAGTACAGGGAGATAAATCAGGGATGATGGAAACGTTTAATACCTTTCACTGCATGCTCTTTATCTTAAAATATGAATCCCTAACTCCTGCTTTACTCAAGACTGGCAGTGATCTAGATGTAAATTTAAAATAAAACCCAGAGATTTTCCATTGTCACATTTACTTTGGCCTCAAATATTGCCTGGTTGCCTAAATACTTTAAACACATCAGATCCTATCTGATTGTGGAAGCTAAGCAGAGGCAGCTCTGATCAGTACTTGGATGGAAGACCACCAATTGATGTCATGTGGTGTGGGCTATATTTTGGAAGAAGGAACTGGCAAAACCATCTCTGAGTATTCTTTGCCCAAGAAAACCCTATGAAATTCATGGGGGTCACCATATGTCAACAGGTGATTTGAAGGCACAGACACACATTGTTTGGCTGATGATGAGATGCAGTGAAACCAGGGAACATTCACAGCCATTCCAATTGCTCAATGAAAGTGTGTGGTCCAGTTCTCCTAAGAGAAAGGACTGTGTTGTGTGCTTTCTTGAGATTAAAACTTCACTAGTACTCTTTTCAGGGCAGGTATTGGACTGAGGAGAGTTTCCTCAAGATAGGGCAGTTAGAGGAATGAAGGTGAGTTAAGGAATGTAACCGATATAGGAGGGCAGCTATTTACAAAATACACTGTGAGTTACCAGTGAAATTGACTTACAAAAGATGAACTCTTGATGACTAGAATAAGATCTGTGCACAAACTTCATTTTGCTTGACTGAAAGGCACACTTTTATTTCTGCAACATCCATAAAACTTTATCTGACTGATAGCCAGAACAAAGCAAAAACAAGCCAAATAGAGAGAGGTTGAAAATGTAAAATGTGCAGACGGGAAAATGTGAAAGCGTCAAACATTTCGAACAATAGAACAACTTAATACAAGTTGTGAGATCTGCTCTGCAGGAGATGAGTTAAGTAGCTGTCAGAGGTTATTTAAATGTAACTAATCTTGCCAATGGAAAGACTTGGATGGAATTTGTTCTTGAAGTTCCTTCCAACTCCTTGTTTTCACTAAATTAGAATTTGTGAATGTCCTGTGCAGTATTTCTTCCCCTTTAAGATTAGCAAAAAGAGTCTTTTTTGTAGATGGCATATTTGTACATAGTGAACTCAGAGTCAAGATTTAGAAATATTACTTTCTGGACTACAACTCTGTTGCCCCCTTGGTAAACCCTGTCCTGGGGTCTACAACTTTGATATAAAATTAATCTAACCCACCAGAGAGGTCACCCGGATGAGCATGTAGGCAACAACAGTGGTATGATCGAAAGAACCAGGTCAGGCCAGTAACCACCCCAGTCACGTAGCCACAGGAGACCTCAAGCTGTGCCAACCCACGGTGGACAAAAGATCCTCAGCCTTTAAGGAGCCAACTTGAAGGGATTATTCGTCCCGCACCACCCACGTCACCACAGGTGGCGGGGGGGGGAAGGCCTTTGCCACCCTCCCATGAGACAAGATCGCTTGCGGGGGCTGATGGGAGGAGGCGGGGCGAGGCAGCACTATTTAAGGTCGCCCCGCCTCTCCCTCAGCCTCTCTTTTGAATCCAGGCGACCCACCCTCCCTCCCGATGGTTTCAGTGTAAGATAGCTGGTCGCTTCGGGGCCGGATAGGAATTGTTTCCTCCCTGTTTGGGTTTTTTTTCGCCTACCCTACACTGCGCCAAGGGCGGGGTAATTGGCTTCACAGGGTGGTCTCTTAATTTGGCATTAATTAGGTCTCCACTGCCATACATACAGTCATCCAGGCCGACATGGGGGTTGGTCTTAAGGTTCGGCGTGTACCTATGGCACCCCTTTGGGTGTAGGATAAATCCTATCCTTGAGGAGGGCCCTGGGCTCACCCCACTTGTCGTGCAGCGGGGGATGGGCCTTGGGGCTCACCTTCCAGACAAAGGCTGGCCAAAGTCATAATGCACCTTCAGTGGTTGGCTTTGGGGCCCGGTATCTCGCTCAACGGGCTAGGGGAGATGGTTGGGAGCGGTCTCTTGGCCCTAGTCCGAATATGCTGTTGACCCCCCCTTTCTCCTCAGGTCAAAAGTTCAAGTTCAAGTTCATGTAAGTTCAAGTTTAAGTTCACCCCTTTATGTTAATTAGGCATATTAATAAATTGCCCTAGTTCAACCCAAGCTCTGTCTGCGATCTCGTTATTTTGTGGGTTGGGCGGCAAAGAGTTTTTCCCACAAAGTTGGGCACTAGAAGCAAAAAAATCTTATCAGGCAAGATCCATCTACATAAACTCACACTGCAACCCAAAGCGGTGGAAGATCCTGATACTTGGGTAACACCTTGTTATCTTCCAATATCAAAGAAGGTTCTGGTGTGAAGTTGTTTTCCGTTGCTGTCCCCTTTGTTCTCCCTGGGAGAGGATTTGCCCTCAAGGTAAATTTTTCCTACAAATAGTCCTTGTTTTTTAATAGTTCTTTGGATACCCCCTGGTCATACCAACTGACTGTCCCCCCCTCCCGATAGCCATGTGATCCCCTCAGTGTCTCTTCGCTGAGTTCCTTTTCTTTTGCTGCTTTCCGGACCAAGGACTTCAGGAAAAGGCGCAATATCACCCAAACTACGAATCCTTCAACAATCCCTCTATAGTATTTCCACTCTTTATTTCTCTTTAGCCCTTGGATGTATGTGTGAGTGTTTGCATTGATGGGTGCAACTACTGTTTAATAAAGTCATTCATTGGACCTTTTTGTGTGATTTCTGACTGGGCCTGACCCCGTAAAAACTGGGGAAAAGATCTCATTAGGTTACCCTGCCTCTTGCATTGCTATTGTTTGTGCTCCATTGAGCTTACTTTTCCCATCACTTGGAGCATATCGAGGTGTCCCTCTGGGACCCCCAGATTGTCAGGGTAACAACTTCCAGGATCCTCCAAGCCCAACAGGGGTGTAGGACAGATATGCACCTTCAGAAATCTTCAGACATTTATTACTGTCTATCACCAACAGGATTTCAGCCTTGCCACCCTATGTCCTCATTTCATCTATGCTGATTGGCCCCCTATCACCAAGTTCTAATTCACAGGGAAGGCCTTCTTAGCAGCTGTTGGGCTTCCATCATAAATTTGGGGCTGGAGGATTCCTCCAGAATTGAGGCTGCCATGCTGACTATTGATTTCAGCTTCCTTGCTTCACATATTTGGGTATACTTTTAAATCAAGGTGACTAGCTGATAGAACTTAACTTTTGTTCTGATCCATGGCCTAGGTTCTAATCATCTCTCTTTCTAGTTGTAGCATCCCACCTTGTCCATTTGAATCTACACCAACAGCATGATGCTTTGTACTGTCTGTCATTCAATGAATTTGGGGTTCCACCTAGCTTTGAAGGCTCTGTGCTAATCACCTGGCTCAGATGGAGATAGCAGTGGAATGTTGTTGTCCCAACTATTATTTCTGCTGTTTTTCAGATGATGATGATGATGATCCCAGTTTTTTATTTTGTTATAAGCCTTTAATTTTTTTAATGGTATAATTTCATTATATATTATACCATTCATTAATTCATTTTAATGTCCAAATTTTGTATTTTTAAAACCGCATTGTATCTATTTTTGCATTGTTTCTATTTTAATTTGTAAGCCACCTGGGGGAAAAGATGTGTATAAGTAAATTATGACTGAGCATGATGTCCAGCACCCCTCTCAAATGCTGTGATCCTGGGAAGACTGACCTTGCCACTAAATAAAGTACTGGATCTCATCTTGACCATGAAGGTTATCTTGGGGCACTTTGAGTCTGCTTCCTGGAAACATGGCTTTCTGGTTGAACTTGCTCAAGCAGTACATGTGGTGCGGTGGATATCACTCCCATGAGGACTAGCATGGCCAGAAGCAAGATTAACATAGTGGTAGGCAAGTTCATAACTCTTTCTGAGGGCCAGCTGATTCAATATTTAGACAGCAGGTGCTATTTTTGGTTGATGGCATGCATCTCTTGGAATAAGGTCAGGACAGTTGGTGGCATGGCCTTTGGACTGGCTGCAGCTGGTTAAGTTTGGCAGGAGTCAGCTTTTCCTGTCCACTTCTTGTGACATGAGACCAAAAGCAGGAAGACACTGCTGGACTGCCTGTTGTGTCCATGATGGGGGTCCCCTTAGGATACCATGGTGTTGAAAGTTTCCAAGGGCATGTACACTTCAGTTTTCCCAAGTTACAGGGAACCACACTTCTGCTCATGTGGGACATCACGTTCTGTGGGATCCCATGGTACCAGCAGCAGGAAAGCTGGGGTTTGGTGTTCCATTAAATGGCAAGTAGGCCATCCAATACCCACCTCCAATGCTCCATTCTGTGCTAAGCCGCTACCATTTTAACCAATAAATTTGTGGTTGTTCAGGTACCAACAAGAGTGTCCATCTTCCTTCTTAGACCCCAAGCTTATAGCAATTTAGCACAAGCTTATGTGATCTGATCATGAGGATTTTTATTTTATTTTATTAAGAATTATTGGTGTAGGGATCTTTTGATATGCACAATTCTTGACATGCTTCTCAGAGGGATATAACAATAAAATGATAAATAAGCTCCCAGAGAGTAACCCAGCCTAACACTCCACAATTATAACACTGTGAATCCACTTTAACTACCATGGTTCCATCCTATGGAATCCTGGGAATGGCACTTTAGGGAGGGGCATTGAGAATTCTCAGCCAGAGAGCTTCTCTGGTGCCTCTGATCCAACTATTTTGCTCTAAGAATATGTTTACTCCCTTCTTACTCACTTAGCCAAGTTCCTCTGTTTTAAACAGGCTACAATTCAACTCAGAATTGAGCTATATTAAATCCCTTAATTTCAATGGGCTAGGTTACTTATAAGTCTATTCCATGCTGTGCCTAAAGAGTTCAGAGGAGAATTGAATGTAATGTCTGAGAAATGCTCTTACTTAGAAGTTCAGTTCAGATAAAATCAGCAGAGATTGCTCCCAGGCAAACGTGGTTAGAACTGAAGATGAAGAACTCTTTTCTTTATTAATATGTCTATGTGCCTCCAAGGCATAGCTGTACAATCAATGAAATATCAATGGAAAGCTCTCAAAGATCAGGCAGGTGAGAGACATGGCATTTCTTGATTCTATCAAATGCTAACCAATTTTGACAGATCGATAATAATTTCTAAGGACCTTTCCATTAAAACCCAGCATTATGATTACACAGCAAGTGTTTCAAGCACCCTGACAAGAACCTAACAAAATGTTAGCTTTTTCAAACAAATCACACTTCTGAAGCTGCAACCCAAATAGCTCCTGAAAAAGGAAGTGAACTGTGTTGCACAGGAGGATGTTAATTTTTCCATAAGGGTAAAAACTGCTACTTCTTTAACTTAACGTTTAATTAAGCCAGACTTTGTTCTAACACTGATATAACATTTGTTGCTACAAATACTAATTTAAGCATTTATTTGCATCAACTAAGATACCCAGATAGCTCTCCAAGATGTTTGACAAATATCTTTAACAACATAACACAGTTTTTGTCACCATGTCTATATGAAGAGTACAGAAAGAAAATATCAACACCTGGAAAGGCATCATGAGTGCATGTTACTGGTCCAGGGGATGTGCGTAGTTTCCATTGCAAAGAAGGTCCATGTGCATCTCCAAAAGTAACCTCTCACCCACAGAAGCTTATGATAAAGTAAATGTGTTGGTGTTTATGATGCTACAAGGTCCATTATAGTATTGATTGTTATGATGTCATGCCAAGCAACTATCCTTCATCTTTGGATCCTGCTGTATTTAGGAATCAGAGTGTTGAAAAATTACTTTGGAGACTATGACTCCCAGGGAATGTGCGATGGGAAATATGGTCCAAAAAAAGAGATAATTTTTAAAAGCTCACTTAGTAATGCCAATTGCATGATAGATGATGCCATTGCATTCAGGGTTTCCCAGCCAGACAAGTGGCATTCAATGAACCGGAATGTGTGGTAGGGAAACTTATAAGTATGATGGCTTTCAAGGCTTGTGCTTTTATTTTTACTAAACATTCCCAGAAATGCAGAAAGTAGGGGAAGGCCAATGGTTTCCTGCATCACTGGTAGTGTTTTGTTCCAGCTGAACTTCTACAAAAGGAAGCGCAATACCATTGTAATAGGTAAGGAATACAAGTTTAGGCCAAGTTGCAAACAGTACAAATGCAACCACTAGGGGGCACTCAATTCTCCAGCTGTGTTTGTCATCAAGTGTGTGTAATTATGAATGCTGGTGAGTTGGGTACAGACCTGTCTTTTGCCAAGCTAATTGTATGTTGAAGACCACCAGGGAATGTCTCTCTATCAGAAACAAATTGTCAGAGGATATTTTCTTGATCTCTTTGCGATGTGAAATCTTGTCATGGGCCAGGCCTCTGCTTCCCCAGGTGAACAGCAGCCTCAAAGGAGGACACACAGAAGCAAGCACACCGGGAGCTAATAAGGCTGGGATGAGAGCCAGCTGGCTCCAGCCTTCTTAAGGAAGGCACAAGGCAGTAGCTTGCTGCTGGAAACAACTTGTGTGTTGCTGGCCCTTGTCTCATGTTCTCTGTGCTCATTGCCTGCTTGGATTTTCTGACCCTGGACTGTCTGATTGTATTGTCTGCTGGTTTCCTGGACCTTTGGATTGTTTCTGGACTGTGAACAAGCAAGCTATACTGACTGTTAGTGTCTCTGTTGACTGTGAATGGCCTCCTGCTGACCCTGTACTCTGTTGCCTGGCATGAATGGCTGGCACCTATGACAAATCCCCGGAAGATCCTGGGAGCTATAGTCCAAAAAAGGAACTTTGCCCAGCTCATCTTTAAAGTTATAGATTTCAACTCTGGTATGTGCTTTCAGGAATGTTCCAGATTGGTGTTCTAATACTCTGGCAGTAAAAAATTACCAAGGCCACTGTGTTACTACCTAGACTGCTTCTGTTGCTCAGTAATACACAAAACTAGTCATCTGGAAGACATTATTATTCTAAGGTTGCTAAACTATATCTGTGGCTGACATTATACACACAGGATGACTAATGGAGTACTCTGTCCCACCATCTGACCCCAGTGGTAGATGGTAGAGGATAGAGAAGGGAAGCCCATTCCTATCTGGGATGGGCAACTGCAGACAGTCCAGGGGCCAACATTCTCCTTTTGGAATCCTCCAGAGATAACAGTGTTGGCAAATGTGATAGATAGCAATGGATCTTTGAAGGTGAGCAAGGCAGAAACCTGAACAAGAAATCACATATCTACCCATCCACCCACAGATTCTAGCAGAGAAAAGAAACACATTTGTGTGGATAGGGGCAATGAGGCTTCAGAATAAGACAACACACCAAAATTGAGGAACAAAGGCCACAATTTTATTGACTACAGCATACAATGGATTGGCCAAAACATAGGTTTGGATCCTTGCATCAATCAGCCTGCTGCTGACTGATGTACCCAAGCTTCTGACCTGGTGCCAGAATCACAAATGGCCACCAGGGGATCCCACTGCCGGAACTCCCTGTCACCAGAAGGTGCAAGCAAGGCATGTCCCCTCGAACCGGACATGCTCGCCGTCACCTTGCACCCCCTTCCAAACTCTAAGGGGCCAATGAACCTTGCCCAAAGGCCATTGGCCCCAACCCATCTGGATCCAAGATCCATGTGACTGCCAAGAAGGCGGGACCACCTATTGCCAATCCTGCAGCTGCAGCCAACAAAGAGTTGTGTTGGCCAGGAACAGCCCCCCATCAGCTGGCGTGGGCCAGGATGAAGGCTGGCATGGGGAGCTCACAGTTTTAATTGAGGCCTGATGTAACCCACAAATGCCCTGGATCTCCATTTCCCCACCCTCATCATGTCCCCATCGGACAGACCCCATTCTGAAGCTGGGGCAGCAGCCTTGATCTGAAAAGAGTGACTCACAAATTGTGTGGGAGGTAGCCTGAGGCGGGCCAGGGCTGCCTGTAGGATGGCCACAAATTGGAACCTTGACAAAGCGGTGCGATCCTAGTGGATGAACATGGGGCTCGGGCCCTTGGGCCTCATCCGCAGGTACCTGGTCAAGGCCTTGACTGGGCAAGGGCTGTTCCCATGGCATGCATGGAGCCACACTGTGGTCCCCCACCCCTGCTGGTTGTTCTACAAGCGCCTCACCCGCAAGGCGAGAGAAGACCCATGGAAGGTGGCATCCCCAACCAAGAATGCCGTGTTGGAAGTGTTCAACTTTGAGCTGCACACCGACTCGCCCACCCTGAACATGCCAAAGAATACAATGGTGAAAGCGGCCCCAGAACAGGGGTACTTCAAAGTGGGAATGGCAAACTCCAAGCAGAGACCGGATCAAGTCCCCAAGCAGGTTGAATGAAATAGGCCTCCTGGTGTCTCTGGAATGAGGATGCGAGTGCCCCCAGCCCACCAGCACCTTTCTGACCTGAAAAGATGCACAGGAGTTGCCCCATCCCGCAGCCTTGCAGAAGAAGGAGATACCTGCAAGATGAGCTGACAGCGAATGGGGAGAAAGTCCAAGGTCCCATAAGTAAGCCATAAAATGCAAAACATGCCACTCGGGAATCTTGCCCACAAGACGATACCCTCGGAGCTGACGAAAGTCCTGGAACCTTCTGAATGCCTTGCGGTAAGCCCAAAAGGTGCTAGGCGTGATGGATTGGAACAACCCTTCCATTACTCATCATTCCTAAGGTCCCAAAGCTCCTCTGGGAATGCAGCTGGCATGGGGTTCGCCTCTGGGGCTAAGGATCGAAATCTCTCTTCCTGGAAGCAAGACAAAGAGTCCGCGATCCCATTGTCCAACCCTGGAACAAATTTAGCTGAGAAGGATATGTTAGCGGGCAAGCAGACAAGAACGAACCTCCTAACCAGTCTCATAACCCTGTTGGACTTGGATGACTGGCAATTGATAACAGCCACCACCGCCTGACTGTCACACCAAAAGCAGACCTTCGTATTGCTGAGCTCCTCAGACCAAATGGACACTGCCATCAGGATTGGAAAAAATTCCAAAAATGTGAGGTCCCTCACCACTTCTCCCGCCAGCCATGCCTGTGGCCAACACCTGGCACACCAGTGCGCTTGAAAGAAAACTCCGAAACCAACTGACCCAGCTGCATTGGACCAGATCTGGAATGTCTGACTGGGCTCGAATCTATCCTGCCAAACCAACACCCCATTGAAGTTATCAAGAAAGGAAAGCCATACCCCAAAGTGCTCCTTAACATCCCTGGTGATGCAGATGTGATGATGGGGGGCCTTGACACCACAAGTAATTCTTGTTAACCAGGCACAGAAAGCCCTGCCGGGGGCGACAACCCTGCAGGCAAAATTGAGGTGCCCCAACAAGGTCTGCACCTCTTTCAAGGAGGCCTTGCTCCATTCCATGAAGGAAGCAATGAGCTCCTTGATACCAGCCAGCTTGTCAGCTGGGAAGCAGGACACTCCAAGGATCGAGTCAAGCTGGGTGCCCAAATAGGAAAATGATGTGGATGGACCTTCAGTCTTTTCCTGTACCAAAGGAACCCTAAGCTCATGTGTCAATTCATGGAAAACCTCCAACAATTTGGCACAATTCTTGGACCCAGTCTTCCCAACAAACAGGAAGTCGTCAAGGTAATGAGTGACCAGGGAGGACCCCGCCTGGTCCTTGACCACCCATTCCAAGAAGGTGCTAAAGGTTTTGAAGGCAGCACAACTGACAGTGCACCCCATAGGCATGGCCCTATCATAATACCAAAACCCACCAAATTTGAATCCCAGCAGAAAGTAATCATCTGGATGAACCAGAAGTAGCCTAAAGGTGGACTGGATATCGCACTTGGCCATAAGTGCTCCCTGGCCGCACAACCTTACCAGGCTGTCGGCCAGATCAAAAGATGAATAACGAACCAAACAAAGGTCGCGGGGAATGGCATCATTGACAGATGAACCCCTCGGGAAGGACAGGTTATGGATGAGCCTGAACTCACCCGGGGTCTTTTCGGGGACCACACTGAAGGGAGACATCTGGAGATTAGACATGGGTGAGGATGAGAAAGGGCCTGCCACCCTGCCTACCTGCACCTCCTTAGCAATTTTTTCAGCAAACACCTGCGGGTGATCATGGGCAGGTTTCAGGTTGCCAGCTTCAAAGGCCAACCAAGGCCCCAGGGCTGGGATGCGAAAGCCCACTGTAAATCCACACTCAATGAAAAGCAGCCGGATGCAGATTGTTGGCCTCCCAGGTGGCCACAGAGGAGGTGATCCCTTACGGCCGCCCATCAGGCCACGGCAGCCAATCGGAGTGTGGGAGGTGTGCTCTGATTGGCTGCTGCCTCACGGGCATCTGGAAATCCCTGCAAGGCCCTCCCTCCCTGGAAATGGCCCGCCCCTCTGGCCTGTGGAAGCCAGAAGGGACCTCCATCTTCTGCCCATGCTCCACCTCGTAAATGGCGCCACAGGGTGAGTCCTGAGGTGCGCATAAAAGAAATATGTGTAAAAGTATATATAAATAGCTTTACTTACAAAAGCTGGGCATAGCCACACAGTCTTGTGGAGAGAGAAAAAAATAGCTGCAAGTTAGAGTGACACAGGAAAAAAGGTTGTGAGGAAAAACTAACAAGAAGTCCCCTCAAACGTATGCTGTGCCTAAACTCCTATAGAGCAACATGTACACTAGCAATTAGTGACAATAGACAAACAAAGGCTGCTAACTCTAACACAGCCATTTAAAAAAGAAAGAAAGAAAACAAAACTGAAAGGTCATGTGTTCTGTCTTCTGAAATCTTCCTATCAATCAGTGATCAGAACTTTCTAGTGCGAACTGAAAATCTTGTTCAAAGGAAGATAGGTTCCATTTATTCCTCCATCCCATGTGAACTGACCTTGTCAAAGTTGAGCACATAAGCTCTAAGGAATCCTAGGGTTGCTGTACTTGAGCTCAACTGCTAGGAACAGGATTTTTATTTCACTCTGTTAAACCAATGCTGTAGAGGGTCAAGGATGTCTAAAAGATCAGACATATTGTTCTGTATTATATTGTAGTTGTATCAACAGTAGTACATGCTACTTGAAAGCCTGTTAGTGTCATTTCTGCACTACACTGTTATGGTGCTATTATTCCACTTTCAACAGCCTACAGAATCCTTGGGTTTGCAGTTTAGGGAAGGGCATTTAGAATTCTCAGCCAGAGACTTCTTTGGCCTCACTGAGGTCCTTTCTGCACGAGGCAAGTGAATCGCTCCGTGCCGTTACTCACCGGTTTTTCTTGGCTTAAAGCAACACGGACTCTCCCTTAAGCTCTTCTGCAGAGCTCCTCTGTTTGGTCCAGGGCAAATTGGAGCAGTACGAGGTCTGTAGATCTGCACTGCTCAGGCTTACAAAATGGCCACTTCCTGTTCTTCGTGGGTCCAGACGAACCGCTGACACTGACCACGGCCACAGCCCGCCATCTGCTATTGGAGGCTCGCATTAGTGCGAGCCTGCGCATCTGCACAAGTGAGCAGGAACGCAATGGCGTGCTCCAGAACATTGAAAGATTGATTTTTTCCGGTCTTCACTTAGCGCACTGGAGGACCATTGGGGGCGTTTTTGATCGGACTAAGGTGCAGAACTAAGGTAAACTACAAAACATAGAATTCCACAGGATTTGAAAGTGAAAAAACAACACTATAACAGTGTAGTGTGGAAATGGCCTAGGTCTCAGAGAATTGCTGCCCTTCTTTAGTTTTCCCCAGATGAGAGGACATATTTTGGGGCAAGTAGTGCTAAGGAAGAAGGAAGTTTGACTTCTGTTGTTACAGTTGTTTTAAAGCTTTGGTGCCTTATTTACTCATTCCCAGTTGGCACCAAGGTTCTCTGGCTTCTGCTGTGCCACTCATGTGGCAGCCCAGTTATGGACTACGCTTCCCCTGGGGACCCATTTAGCACAGATATTGCTGTTATTCCACTGCCAAGTGAAAATGGGCCTGTTCACTACGGCAACTGCTTTCATGCAAACCATCACAAGTACCTATTTTTTTTTTATTGTTTTAAACTCTTTTAAGCAGTTTTCATTTGTCTTTTTAATTTGTTCAATTGTTTAATATGTTTTTAACCTCTTAAAATCATTTTTATTGTTCATACTGTTTTAAATTATTCAGGTTGGTTTCATCGTATACCTTGGCTATAACATAAAAGAGATGTGGATAAAGTGGGGAATTGGCTCATGGGGCATACAGGGTACCTGGCGAAGTCTATGAGCTAAAAGTGTTCAGTCACAATAGGGAGACCTGTTAGCAAGGAGTGACCGAGTTGAATAGTAACAGAAAATAAAGGCTGAAGGACAGATAAAGTTCTTGATCTTTCTTTTAAACCTTATTTCTGCACAGAAATTACTATTCCATCTCTACACATTTGTTGTTGTTGTGGGCCTTCAAGTCATTTCTGACTTATGGGCACCCTAAGGTGAACCTATCACAGAGTTTTCTGAGGGGTGAGAGTCTGTGACACTCCCAAGGTCAGCCAGTAGGTTTCCATGGCCAAGTGGGGAATCAAACCCTGATCCCCAGGGTCATAGTCCAATGCTCAAACCACCACACCATGAGGACTCTCACCTGCACGTGCAGCAGAATAAAGACTTGTTGTCCATGACAGAGAGGATTGTCTTTAGCAGGATGGGTGCTGCTTTGCCCGACTTTTATTGATCTTACTGGGTGACAGTTAGGGTGTCCCCATAAAGAAGAGGATAGGACTCCTGTTCCTTTTATAGATGTGCAGAAGTGGAAATTTTGGCTGGTGTTGCTTGTATGACCAACAACAGCTGCTGAAATTACTTCTTGCACACAACTATGAAAGGTTAGAGGAGCACTGTCCTCTTTCTCATGGGGCAACCCTAGTTAGAGCTTAAGCCTGAAAAATGGGACTTCTATCAGACCCCTCTTTCTTGAGTATCCTGTGTGGTAGTGAAGCATAAGCCAGGATAGATACTATCACTAAAGCCCCATGAAGAGCCCAAAGGTGGAGGTGGCTCTGTTGATCTAAAACAATTTTGAGTAGGTTTTGTCACTACCAGGAGCAGATCCCCAAATACTTTGGGTTATTAAAGGGGTCCTTTACATTTTAGGACCTTGTTGCTCCTTTGGTAACAAAAGCAGATTCTGTATGGATTTTTTAAAAATATAATGTATCAAACATGACACTTTCATGCCGAGCTATACATAACATGTTTTATCGTCTTAATGTGACAAAGTGACTTTCAATCTGTAAAGGAGGTTAACATTGCATTTTTAAAAAAAATATGAAAAATTCCATTTTTTTAAAAAAATATTTGTTTATTTATGTATTTTGATGAAAAGGGACACACACACACCCCCGCAGCTTCAAGATTTCCAGAAATTTTATATATAACCCACCCAAAGTGGGGATGGGAGTGGGGGAAACCTGATCTTTTCTGTGTTGTGTTATCCTTGGCTCAAGTGAACTGAAAATAAAGGCAAAATTACAAATTCCACTTCACAGAAAGTCTATTAAAGAGAAAGAGAATGGAGGAAAGGAAGCATCTGTTAAAATATACAAGCATACCTGTTATTTTCTAGAACTTAATTTCCTTGGCTTGCAACCTCATCAAATACTGTACAACTATATACATTCTTTACTTCCTCAAAGAGCACACAAGAATCATGTTTGCTACCACAATGTACTTTCCTACAGTAAGGGATTTTAGTTACATTTGAAGGAGTGTATCTTCCCATACTAGCCTGGCCAAGCTCTGAAGTCTTCAGGAGAGACACTTCTCTCTATCCCACAGCCTTCACAGTCATGGTTGATGACAACGCAAGAGAAGGCCTTCTCTGTGGCTGCTCCCAGCCTTCAGAACTTCCTCCATAGAGAAACTAGGAAGCTCCTTGTTTTCTTAAGACCTTTTTTTCCCCAGCAAGCATTTGGAAACTGATTTTAACAAAAAATGGCTTTTATTATATTGTACTGTTTTTAATCTATTTTAAAGTAAGATTTTAACTGTTTTAACTCTGTTGTCATCTAATATTGTTTTAATCTTTATTTTGTATGGGGGTTTTTTAAAAAAAATACTGTATGTGTTTTTATTGTATTCTCTGTCTTTTTGTAAGGCTCCTTGAGTCCCAGCCTGGGAGAAAGGAAGGATATAAAGAAGCAATGGATGGATGGATGGACGGATGGATGAATGGATACAGGATTCTGGACACTTTTGGGAGTGGCCAACCCCAAGCTAGTATGGTTAACAGCTCGGCTGGCTGGGGCATTTTGAGAATTGTATGAATATACTCTGAGACATATTCACTTTGATACCAAATGGGAAACATTCTAAAGTCAACCAAAGTGCTGTTGATTTATGTCTAATGGTTGAACACGCTTGTAAGCTCACCCTCAGTGAAACCATCATAGGAACCTAGGAAGTTGCCTTATACCAAATCAGATTATGGGTCCATCAAAGCCATGACTCTCCAGGGTTTCAGACAAGTGTCCTTCCTAGCCCAACTTGAAGATACAGGGAACTAAATCTAGGACCTTCTCTATGTAAAACAATTGCTGTGGCACTGAGCTGTGTCCCTTTCCATCTGGATTGTAGAACTGTTGAACAGATAACATATAGAACATAGTAGGCTGAGCATCTTAAGCCTGGGTAGAAAATGCCATATATGCACGAAAAGCAACTGCATTCAGATTAAGGAGATTCAGTGGTTTAGAAAATTATGCACAACTAATTAATTCAAAACTCTGTTTATCAACAGCAACCTGTAGCTACTGCATCTTGTCCCGGAGGCAATCACAAAGTTTTATCACCTGCTTGCTTGTTAAGATTTGTCTCAAAAGTAAATTAATACAAAGGATATATATCTCCAGCAATTCCCACAACTAACACTTCCCAGAACTTGCAAGAACTTTTAGGATCTAAAATCAATTAGTTTTTCCAACTTAAAGTTCCAAGTAATGATGAGATGTGCTAAAAATACCAATACTTCCTGTTTTTCATTGCTGTACTTCTGTTATATGAAAAGTTTTACACTGCAAAGCCATGGCAGAGCTTAGTGCCTGGCAGACCCTTAGTTGCTAGATAGTGTGACCTAAGATGTAGCAATGATCCCAGGAAAATATGTGGCCTTTCATCCTCTTAGGGCCAAAAGAGGGAGGCAACCAGCCTCCTAGAGACTCTGTAAAGACAGGAGGGACGCACCTGATGTTGCTGCTGGAATAGGGAATCGGAGGACAAATGCTCCTTAAAGAAAGAAAGTAGAAGTAGTACTAAGTGAAGGGGACCACGTCAGCAGTCTCAAGAGCCTCCAGGACAGACAGTGTTAAAAGAATGTGTATGAGCAGAGTTCTGACAAGGCAGTTTCCAATGGCACCCATTGGTTCCTGACTCTGGCGCACTGTCCCACCCAGACTAGGGTAGCTATGCCTCATTGAAAATGAACTATTTCATCAGGGTTTACACACAAAGATATGGCTGCTTAGTTCAACTGAGGATGGGGAATTTCATCTTCAGACATCATGTTAACATCCTGGCCTCTTTTCTCTCTGGTCTACAATCTCCTGCTGGCCAAAGCTTCCTCTCCACAGCCTTCCTACCAACTGCATAATTCCTTCTCTCACTTTCCCCTAGGTGAGATTATTCTGGATTCTCTAATGTTCTTCAATCCTTATGTCTTCAGCACTGTGCCTCTTCTACCTTCCCTCCCCTAGGATGTTCTTGCTTTCTACCTTCCTATATATTTTTCTCAGATGATCATTACATCTTAGCTCAGTATTCAGCAACTACACGCAGAAATTTCTACTTTAAGACTTTTGGAGTTTTGGTGGAGGAGAAGATTGCTTTCACCACTCACATAGAACTTGGCTTTCATCTGAGACTATTTGTACCTTTTAAATGGAGCTTAAACAGCACAGACCAGCTTTTGGGGGGAGTCTGGAAGTTATTGTCCAAAAATTTATGCAACATCTGGTTTTGAAGCTATATTATCTATGGTCTCACATTGTCAATGATTCTGGTCTAGGTGAGGGAGGCTGTGTGTGGATACTCCTGACATATGACCATGCTTATCCTCCTGCTTCAGTCAGCAGGTGAACTTGTACTACTGCTGTGATGGGAATTTTCCAACGTCTTCAGCGGGTGTTAGGAAGAATCTGAATTTCTCATCTTTTCTATACTAGGAAAGTCCCCATGGCCAGCTATTACCAGACAGACCATTGCCTTTTCCATCCTTTTCAGGCCCAATAAGATGAAGCATGTATAGTAAGCTTTTGGCATAACGGCAGTTTGTTTTGTGTATCCCAATAAAAAAGGAAAAACATTTCAGAACACAGTTTCTCCGACTTTGGTCCTCCAGAGGTTTGAGACCTTAGTTCCCAAATATCCCAACCATCTTAGCCAATGGTCAGGAATTCTGAAAACACCCAAGGAACCCAAGATTGAGGACCACTATCTTAGAAGTTACCTGGCATGGCATGGCATGGCATGCCATTGAAAGAAGGAAAGGAACAGAGAGATAATTTGGGAACAATGCCCAAATTATGTGCGGGAAGCAGCTAAATGAAGATAATAGAAAAAAAGAATACACAAGGAAATACAGAGTAGCTTGTCTGACTTCTATATCCAATGAGTTACAAGAAATATGAAGATAAAACTTTTTATGAACTATTTAGCTTCACAGAATACGGTAAGTGTAATATGAGGAGAAGAAGAGAGAGTTAAGAACATAAGTACACAAGATGAACTCTGCTAGATGAGATCAAAGTCCCAGCTAGTCCAGTATGTGATTCCCACAGACGCCACAGGGATGCCTATGGGAAGCCCACAAGCAGGACATGAGCACAGTCACATCCTTGTACTCTTGTTCCCTAGCAACTGCATTCGGAAACATGCTGCCTTAGAGCTACGTTTTTTGGATGAGAAGCTGCTGGTTTGGAAGAAATACATTCCCCAAGACTTCTACTGGGTAGGCTTTACCACATGGGAAGCCATAGACCTTTGATGCATAGACAACGAGGATTTCTACATCTAGTATTAATTTGCTGAAGAAGAATGGAGTTACACCTTTGATAATCAAACCAACATTATCTTTCCTCTTTTTATACCTCTGATTCATGAACAATGGAAATAATCTCTCTGCTCTCTTTTTAAAGTTTGTTCTTTTTGAATATTGTATGCATGTTCAGAGATCAGAAAAGTTCTAATTTTTTATTCCTAAATTTCCCCTGTCCAGCAATGAAGCTGATCGTCTCTTTTTTTTGGAGGAAGTTATATTCCCAGGGACATTTTTGAATAAGCATATGTTAAATCAGTATCTAACACCCAATATCACAGGGCATATTCAATGAATATCTGAAAAAAGCAAGCATAATTTGGGCGTTCTGTGTGAGTATGCATGCGTGTGTGTGTGTGTGTGTGTGTGTAATGAGAGAGAGAATATGTAGATCTACAGTATTCCAAGCATATATTGTTCTTTTAATAGTGGGAATGTTTAAAAGTCCAAGATATGAAAACTTCAGTCTTGGAATAGAACTCATTTTTTAAAAATAAACTGTACATGCTGCATACATTAAATAGATGAACATGTCAATCTCAGTACATTCCTTCTAACTGAGAGCTATTTCTACTGATGACAAACTCCACAAACATGATTATTTTAAGTGAAATGTGAATTTTACAGAGCTATCCACATGTCTACATTCCTGCCTTTTAAGGGGAAGAAAACAGAGGTGTGATCAAGGGAAGTGATCACAGAAGAGTTAAATTCCCCCAAGTTTTCAGATTAATTTCTTATCATTTTAAGAGATTGTTAAATGTCAAAAAGTGGGTCCCTCCCCCAGCTATCAGTCTAAAACTGAACATACTGTGAGACATAAGGTAGCAGGTGTCTTGGCTCTAAACTATCAAGTCTGTGGGCATTCTGTTATAACAGGTGCTCCAAAAATTTGAACAGATTTTAACAAGAGCTGTATGGGCTTTTTAATTAGCCTGGTTACTCAGCATGTGTAAGAAAGCACTAGGTATGTGCTTAAAACATCACAGTGTTTTAAAGGGAAAAAAAAGGAGAGAAAGAAACCTCGCATGCCCAGAAAATATTGTCTTTTGGGCTCTCTTGGTGCTTCTTTTCTTCCTTCTTGTTGATGCAGATATTTTAATCCTCCTTTTATGGAGTAAAGGTGTACAGAGGTGACAAGTGGATGTTTAACTCTTGCACAGACTTGACCTAGAAGTGTTCTCTTCCAAGAACAGTAGAGCAGTGAACAAGAGCAAATTCTCCTTCCACTATATTTTAAACACCAAGGCACTAGACTTTCCTTTCTGTTCCTGTTTAGACCTTGATCATAATGTATATTAGGAAAACAGCTGAGAAAGATTTTGAGCCTGAAGAGAAAGAAAATGTGATGTTTTGTTTAGAATGAAAGTTCAGTTGGGAGGTCAAGAATTTGGTTTTGCTTAGGCTGTGTAATAAATAACAGGGACCAAAATGACTTGTGATAGAATCTAAATTTGTCACAAAATGCATGTCAGTGACCAGTTCTTCAAAGAAGAAAGCAAATTACAGTTTTAAAAAAATCACAGGAGTGATATTTGTGACTCACTTTGCTTTTTATCTACAGAAACTCAGTGATGTGAAATTATTCTGTTCTTAAAACAGATTATCTCTACCTAAATTTATTTTCTAGATTTTTCCTTAGTATGTTAAACAGTAATATGTGGAAATATCACAATGTATCATGTAAAGTTTAGTGCAATTTAACAAATCAGAGATATACAATCATTTCAGCCTCATAGATTTATGATCTTTTGCTTTTTTAAACAGTTCTTTTTAGAAATCCATTTATGTACCAGATTATGAACTAAAGACTTGTACCTTCTCTGTAAATATTTTACTAGTAACTTAAACTGGTCAAGGTAGCTTCCATACACACACACACACAGAGTACCAAAATCTGTATTGCTTATCTAATGCGGCCCATTTTGCTACATGTTTTCCTACCATACTGTTGCTTTTTAGTGGTCAGCCACTTTTAAGTATTATAATTGCAAGTGTATAAAAATGAAGTATTTCTTTGTGTGTACTGTGAGGATGAAAACACTTTTAAAAAAAATGTATAGTAAAAGCTGTAAACTGTTCCCAGAATCACTGGTCTTGGAGGATTCTGGAAGTTGTAGTACAAGAAGTAAGTTTTGCGTCCTCTACACAATCCTGTGCAGGTTTACTTAGCTTGAAACTCCAGAATATTCTGTGGGGATTAATACTGGGTCAGTATGCACAGGACTTGAGAGGTGTAGCATAGTATAATCGTTTGAATATTGGACTAGGACTTTGGGAGATACGGGTTCACATCCTTGCTCAGCCATGGAAACCTACTGGATGACCTTGGCCATTTCCGCATGAGAGTGTTACAGCACTTTGATTCCACTTTCAACATCCTACGGAATCCTGGGGTTTGCAGTTTTGGGAGGGGCTGGCTGGCCCCTCCCAAAACTGCAAACCCCAGGATTCCATAGAATGTTGCAAGTGGAATAAGCGCTGTAACAGGCTAGTGTGGAAATGGCCCTTGTTTAGTCAGACTCTCTCAGCCTCAGGGGAAGGCAATGGCAAGCCCCCTCTGAACATATCTTGGTAAGAAAATCCTGTGCCCATAATCATAAATCATTTGAAGGCACATGACAACAATAACAGCGCACAAAGGTGGATGCTTAGATGGCAATCCTGTTAAGGAGGAGCATTTCACTACAGTTTTCTTCAGATTATTTTTCAAAATTTCAAAAAATTATTCTGATTCACTATTGAAGGAATAAGGAAAGATAAAAAGTGACAGAATTGTCCATTTAGTCCAGGCATGGGGGCTCTAGTGCTTATCTCTTAAGATCTGGGTTTAAATTCCTGTATGTTTAACCAAATTAAGGGCTAGATTAGAGTTGTCGTTTGTTTTCCCTTTTCCCTTGCAAGGGGCTCATCATCTTTAGCACTTCTTTGACAGGAAGGTACAACATGGGTCTTCTCATGCTGAGAATAGTTGTATCCACTGAATATGGTCAGTGCAAATCAGGGGAACTTTTCCCCAGTTCGGTTTTAAAAAAAATAATTGCAAATGTAATCATATTTGGGAATCGGGTTTCTGCTGAATTTAATATTACCCTTCCCATAACATTTTGGCATTCTTACTATTTTCCCTGTTTGTTTCCATCCAAAGCCAATGATATGGAACAAAGAAATATATGGCAACATGATAGCATATTGTGTCTGTGTGTGTGTATGTGTGTGTGTGTGTGAGTGCGAAAGAGAGAGAGAGAGAGTATGCACACAGAGTTTCCAAACAGGAAGTGTATAATAATTCTTCATCTGCATTATTAAGCAATATAGAGATGAGTGGAACTACTAGTTTTCTTCCCAAAACATTTTAAGTAGACTAACCCTGGGTGTGTCACACACTCTCAGCCCCCCAAAACACTGTGATAGGTTTGCTTTGGGGTAGCCATAAGTCAGAAATGACTTGAAGACACACAGATCAATGACAACAAAATTCCATTGCTAAGTTGCTTATGGAATCTGCAGTGGAATGGAGAGCATGTGAAGTTATATAAGCCAAAAAGTCTAACCAGCTCAAAGACCTCTAAAGCCATGCGAAGTTCCTGTTTTGGAGAAAAAAAAGAAGGGAAGAGAACACTGAGCCCTACAAAAATAAATAGGAGTTACTGTTTAGACAGGTTGTTGGGTAAATGTAATTATCCAATTTACATGAACAACATCTTTGATTTCTTTTTTAATGTAAAATCCAAATAAAACCCTGTTGATAAAAAAAATCTGAAACTCTGAATGCACAAGTTTAGATTCTGTTTGACGAAAGGCCTCAAAGAAGCTAATCAGTGACAGCATTTTTGCTATAAATTATCTTTTGGGAATGGCCTCCCTTGCCTAATATTTCCCTAATAGGAATCATTATTTCTCATCTTAGAAGCAGATGATGATGTGCTCACTTTAATATATAAGGGGGACTTATAATATCCATCCATTTAAAATTAACTTTTAAACAAGATGTTGCAGTTACAAGCAATACTCGAAAACCATACAGTGGAGCATAAAGAGTTAAGTCCCTAATTACAGTTTATTTATCTTTCTTATATTTAGTTTGGCAGTTCTGATTATCTTTTCACTGTACAGAGTTGGAGGTCAATTAGAATTCAGCTGATCCTGGAGTCAGCTGACAATGATATTTATAATTAGATGGCAGAAAGTAAAGGAACCGATGTTTTCTCTTTCTCTCCCTCATTAGGGCTGGTTAGCTCAGCCAGTTTTATTGCTAGCTTAAAGTCAAGGAAAAAGTTCATGCAACTGTTTCTCAAATGAACTGTTTTGCAAAGTGCTGTTCTCTTTAAAAAAAAAAAAAAAAAAAACCTCAAGAAAATACAGAGTTCTCATAAAAAAAATCCTTGTTGTTGATTCTCCTCAGCAAATTAAACCTTTGGCCAGTCAGATTCAGATAAGAGACTATTTAAAAACATTCTGTGTTTTCTTTTTTCTATTTTAAATGATGACCCCTCCCCATGCCTCTTATCTAAACTAGATTTAGCCTTCTGAATTTGTTTCACTTCACATTTAGCTCTACAAATTTGAAGACAAAATGTTTTGTAAGCGGTCCCTGAACATTCCCATATATTCATGGCATTGGATTTTATATCCAATGATCTATAATTTGAATAACTCCTGTTTGACTTCAGTACTGAATGAGTGAATCTTTATTATTACGGTCATAGACCAGCATCACAATACTTGATTTCAAAAATATGCACTTGGCAATTTCCTTGTTTTTAGTCACAGCATCCTCTCCTCAGCTACTTGATGCATGTTTTTGAGGACAGGCATCTTTTTTCCAGAGAGCTGGTGCTTCAGCTGAATTGTGTGATGGAAGACATCTTTTAACTTCTTCCTCTGCTATGTCTGAGAGCTTCATCAAATGGTATCTAGTATTTAATGTCCCCACTTTGCACTAGGAAGCATTCACTGCCCTTGTGCAGTGTGGCTTGGCAGGGCTTTACCTCCCCCCCAGTTTAAAACATCTACATAAAGCTGCTGGGTGAGATTGTCCAGGAACCTGAAGGAAGAGATCATCAGAATAATATTAACATTTCAAGGAAACACTAGTTTCTCTCATTAAAAAAATAAAATAAAACAAAATAATTAAAGTAAAATGAGCCACAAAATGTATAAAACCAACACGGCAAGAAGTACATAAAACACACTTCTCTGCAATTAATCCAAATCATCCAGATTAATTACATCAGGTATCATTTGTATCATTACATTAGTAAAATACAATGTGAAGCAAGTGGGCAATACTTCCTGTTACTATAGTTAAAATAATTAATAAGTGGGGCCCATATCACACAGAATGAATTATGTCCACACTGGTTTCAGGTGGGAAAACGCTCTCTAGTTTAGATATCATCTCTGTTTCTATTCACGGCACCATTTTTACATGACTCATTTTTTTTTTCACATACTCCATTCATTGCTTTTTAAATTAGTCTACTGGATACATCTCAGGGTTACCCCTATATTTAGACAGAAGGAGGCAAGTTTTTGGGTTTCATGAAAAGGCTGTAAATTGCTCATTATTTGTTGCTGTTTTGCATTTACTGCCAGAGATGGAGAAAACTGCCCGTGGAATTTTCTGCCCAGGCACAAAAATAATGTCGGTCTTTGACAGTCAGCATAGTGCATAGGTTTGAGTATCCGATGATGATTCTGGCGAACCCACTGGGAGACCTTGACCAAGTCACACTTTCTTAGCCATAGAGGAAAGCAAGGGCAAACCCTCTCGCAACAAATCTTGAGAAAAACAAACAAACAAACAAACAAACACAACCATTTATAGGTTCGGCTTAGAATTGCAATAAGTCAGAAATAACTTGAAGGCATAGAACAACCAAAACAACAGCAGCAGCAGCAACAACAACAACTTTGGGTATGATGTACCTTGACTTGAAAGACTGTTTCATGTGATCTCAGGAAGTAAAATGTCTTGGACCGCTTACACTCTTCCTCCAAGGAACTCAGAGTTGCTTATCTATGGGTCTCACATAATATCCTATCGAGCTGATTTACAAGATTAAACTTGCTTTGTTTCATCAGTTTTGTGCCTCTTCTGTTCTTTGATGTCACAGACACACTTTACCCAAGCTGATGATCAGTATGTGTAATTGTCAACCCCAGGATATGCCACCATAAATACAGCAAAATCTTAGAACACAGATGGATCTGCATGTAAGTTTAGGTGTGTTTGCAGGTTGTCCAGAATAGGAATCTTTAAAAAAAAAAATCTCACTTGTCCTGAGATTTTTCTTGCATCTGGTCATCTCAGCACGACAAGACGGCACTGTGAACATTCATCAAAAGCTTCAGAAGATCTGGCATGAAAACAAAATGCCAAAGTATTTTTTCTTATTACATTTTCTATAATTTTCATAAATTATAAACATAATTTGTACAAAACACATAATCACTAAAATAAGCACAGGCTGCTTTTAAACAAAGAAGTTTATGTTAGGACATCTCTATAGCATAACACCAAGATTCCAAGTCCGGGCAATATGTCCAAAGATACCAAGTTTACACACCTAGCAAGGTAACAGTTGTTGCATTTTCTTATACTGTGCAGTTAACCAAATGCAGGAAAAAAAACACCCTGTCAAATGTATAAATTTTCTCTAAAGAAAACACGTTAACAAAAAAGAGGGCAAATGTCACCATCTCATATTAAAAAAAATTAATCCCCCATTTTCATCATGAACCATGTGAGGACGAATCTAATCAGGAACTGTATCCTTAATCCAGATACACGCACACATGTGAAATGAAGCCTGCGTGAGACTCAGACCTAAGCATTTTCTCTCTCTCTATTGGTGGCTGCTGCTGGTTCTCTTCCTTCTCCTTTTTGTCTCTTCTTCTTCATCCTCCTCAACCAAGCCTCAATACAGGTAGTACTATTGCAATCATTTATTTGTTTTTGTTAAAAACAAAGCAAAATTAAAACAACTAAAACAACTTAAAAACAATTCTGACTCCCAGTGGGGCATATCTAGCACAAATAGCACCACTATGCTTTCCCAGACCTGTTCCAGAGGGCTGGAGGGCCCTTTGGAACAGCAAGACTTGTTGCCTGGTGCGGGAACTGATCGATTTGGAAAAACATCACCCCTACTCATAATATTCCCCTACTCATAATATTCCAGTACTCAGGGTTGTTTTGGCACAAATAGCGCCTAGGACAAGCGTGGAAATTGCACTCCTACCTCCAGGGCTGCTTCCTCCTCCTCGTCCTCCTCTGCTGCTTTTTTGTGCCCTTCTGGCACTGGCCCCCAGGGCATGTACCCTACTTGCCTCACAACATACATGCCTCTGACAGTGACTCTCTCACAGAGTTTTCTCTGCCAGATTGATTCAGAGAAAGTTTGCTATTGCCTCTCTCAAAGGCTGAGAGAGTGTGACAGGCTCATAGGTTTCTGTGGCTGGGTGCAGATTTGAATTCTGATTTCTGGTAATCCTAACCCAGCACTCAAACCAATACACCATGCTAGTTCTCATAATTACAATACTGTACAGTTGTAGTTTTGCAAATTTGCTTACTATTTGCCTCTCCTCCAATGTCCTTCTCCTTCCTGTTTTGCTTCTTCTTTACCAAGCCATAGGTTATAACTTCACTGGTGTTGGGACCTGTCTTCTTGTCCTTTGTAAAGTGTCAATGCTGTGCCTTGTTCTAACTGTACACACTCTGCTGACGAAAAGTTCTTTGATCCAGTGGAGACATTATGGTTTGAAAGGAAGAAAGAGACCATTCTTAGCAATTCCCCCTTCCCTCTCCATCCCACTATGCTTTCCCAGACCTGTTCCAGAGGGCTGGAGGGCCCTTTGGAACAGCAAGACTTGTTGCCTGGTGCGGGAACTGATCGATTTGGAAAAACATCACCCCTACTCATAATATTCCAGTACTCAGGGTTGTTTTGGTTTAGGTAGAGTGGTACCCAGTTGATACTCTCTGTTCTCAGAAGGCTCTTTGATTCAGTAGAAGTGTCTATGGAATGTAAAAGATTTCTGAACTCAGATGGTCTTAAATGCCTAAAACACTGTATAAGCAACAACAACACTGCAGCCCTGTGAAAGAAAAACAGGAAGAGCTAGCATTGCAGTGGATTCCCCGATTTTTGCTAAAATTGCAATTCTACAACTAGGACAGTAGACAAGTTGGACTTTTTTCCAATTAACAGGTGCATAGCTTATAGACATTTCTCAGACCACAGCATGCTTTTGCCAGGCATCTGGGTTCACTTGAGCTTCCTTCCAAAAACCTACCCCCTACCACCACTTGCAAGCCTCAAATAGTTTTTTAAAAGCAGAGGTAGAAGTCTGGTCATTTCTAAAACTAGCTTTCTCTAGTTTCAAACAGAAACATTTGAAAAGAAATGTTTTTGGCGTCAAGGACTCTGGGAGATGGTGGGCTGCAAGAGTCTGTACATTTTTGCTGAATTGTGGCTAGAGGAATAGGGCTTCGGGGATGCTGGCATCAGTTCAGGATAAACATTGGCTGGAATCCAGCAACTCACTTACAAATGCAAAACCTAGGACTTAGCTTGTCCTGAACGTAAGTCAGCAAGTGCCCCCAGCTGCAGACTGGAGTGTGGGACTGGTTGAGTAGTCAGTCCAGCCTGGGTCAGTCATGGATTATCTAAGCAAGATGCAGAGAAAAACACTAGGATGGTCTTTAGCCTGTGAGTGGTATCAGCAGGTCAGAAATGCAAGTACATGAGCCAGCAAAGAGTAAGCAGAATGGTCCAAAATGTAGCCAGTCCAAGGTCAAGACAAAACAGGAACACAAGAGAGAGTGCTGTTAGGCAACCAAATAGGATAGTTGTCAGCACTAAGGATGGGAAATAATGCTGCAATATTCATGACCAGTTCCTTCAAGACCACAGGTGTCTCATTAATGTAATGAGGTCAGCATATGTTACTCAAACCATGATGGTCTTGGCATTTTAATCTCTGTCTCTCAATGAAGGACAGGGCATGTCATCTTCATTGTAACCTCTGCCATGTCCTGTAGGGGAACAGGATCATCTACTCCTTGAGAGGGAGATAAAGCTTCTTGGTAATCTGCCTCCTTGTTGTCTGAGTCCCTGAAAGAGTGAATTATGACATATGCATTTACGATTACTTTGGCCATTTCCGCACGTGGCAAGGGAATCACTCCCTGCCGCTACTCATCAGATCTTCTGGCAGTCCAGTCCGGTCCGGGGTGAGGCAAAGCAGTGTGCGGTCGTAGATCCACACTGCTCTAGCGTCCAAAATGGCGGCTTCCGGTTGGTTGTGTGTCTTGACCAACCGCTGAAGCTCACCAGCCTAAAGCCCACCCTCTGCAGATCGCAGGCTCGCATTGGTGTGAGCCTGTGAATCTGCACCAAGAGCAGGCATGCAATAGTGCACGCCAGCATTTTGAAAGACCGGAAAAATCAAGTCTTTCAAAAACATGCTGGAGGACCACTTGGGGTCATTCCGGAGCAGACTGAGGTGCGGATCTACAGTTAGTAGTCTGGACCCAGTCCGCTCCAAGATTCAGACGTCCTCCGTGGAGGACGCACTGCACTGTTTTACTTACCCCGTGCGGAAATGGCTTTTGTATTCACATTCCTGATGTATTCCTCAGTTTAGCGGCTATGTAAAGTCCCCCAATCCCCATTTTCTGAGCAGCAGCCACTGCACTTGATGGGGCCTGTTCCCCTGTCAATTGGGAAGCACCTGACTGACTTTTGTACCCACCCACTCCTTAGGCAAGCAATCTCTGGTGTGTGTGAGGATTTCAAGAGGGAACCTACTTCTACCTGTTACAACAGAGATTGATCATGAAAGTGGATGGATCATCAATCAGCTGCTCTCTGAGTGACAGGGGAATGATTTCTGCTGCTTAGTTGCTATAGAACTAGGGGAGTTACGCTATTATTTTTAATTTTCACAGTCCATATTCTCCCAGCCCAAATTTTGCCCTAAGGGAAAAAAAGAGCAGTTTTCAGGTAAAACATCTGGAGGTTGTGAATTAGGCCTAGAGGTGAAGTGATTTAATATGGCACAATTTTCTCTGATCAGTTGAGGTGTGGTCTTTTTTTTATTACAGTGGGAGAATTAAGCATATGTAACCCTGCCACCTGATCAGTCGCGTAGGGATGGGGGGCAGGGGGGTGGTTCACCCCGAGTGGCAATGTTTTGGGGGCATCCTGGCCCATAGCCATGCCCCCAAGCACTGAAGCCATGCTCCCACGCACAGTGGCCACACCCTTTGCACCGTAGCCCCGCCCCCTCCTACCCCCCCTACACACTCCAAGCTCCGCAACTGCACCGGATTGCCACATCAGTTCCAACATCTCTAGCCTCTGTGTCTCTAAAATCATAAAGATGCTTCTAGGAATTAAGAAGATGGACAAGTCATTAGAACAGAGTATTTTAACAGTTTTTTTTTTTTTGGCCATAAATAACTTATAACATCCATTCAGCAACAGTAAAAGTCCAGTGTCTTTGGTACTTCTCCAAGAGGATACACAGTACATGCACAAGAAAGCAGCCAGGAGGGGCAACACCCACAAAGAGAAAGAGATGGAATTAAGGGCCTTACACTGTTATATACTATTATTCCACTTTCGACATCCTATGGAACCCTGAGGTTTGCAGTTTAGGGAGAGGCCTTTTAGAATTCCCAGCCAGAGAGCTCTTTGGCCTCAGTAAACTATAAACCCCAGAATTCCACAGGATGTTGAAAGTGGAATAACAGTACTATAACAGTGTAGTGCCGAAAGGCCCTAAGACTCATAGTCCTAGAGTTACTGGCAGGAAATTGATGCTATGTGTACCATTTCCTTCTAGAAGAAGGCTCTCTGAGGCTTTGGGGACTGAGGCCAGCTGCAGCTCATTCACTCCAATCTTGCTCATGGCGATTCACTGGATCACGTTTTTACGAAGAGCCCTACTCAAACACTTTCCTCAGGAACTCTCAAGGACACACAAGCCTATGTAAAGTGCTTCTCATTCACTGCCAGGTCCTAACCAGCAGCAAGACCACACAGAAGACTAAAGAAATGGTTGAAGGTAACTTAGGTAGATCGGAAGTTGCAAGACCCAAGATAGCCGCTCGAGAACAATCTCCTCTGACAAGAACATAGTTTGGGTGCTCTTACTGTGCTTACTAGCATGTGATCTGGGAGTGGGTATCATGCTGTGTAGTCTTGTTCCTGATGTCATATACATTTGTGAGCATCTCTCTCTCATTTGGCATTTACCAAAATTGCACAAATATCTTTAGAAGGGAAAACTTGTGCGTGTACAGTTTTCCACATGATTAGGAAGCCTGTATACATAGGGCTTAAATGTCTATGTATGTACCATTGTATATGTTTATGCTCCTCCTTTACAGACATTAGCTGTGTACATACCAACCATGGAAGAGGAACTATGTAATGTGTGCAAGATTATGAGTAGGGTTAAGTGGCACAGCCCCCCACAGGTAAGACCTTTCAGTCCTCCCTGAGGTAGATTTAATCTTCTGGGCCGCAGCCTTTTCCTGAAGAGACTTAAGGTGGTAGCCCTCTGAATGGAAACTGAATAGGCCACTGTCTCTTACTTAATTCTTATCTCCTCCTTGATCTGTGCTGCTGAGCAAGGTAATATGCAGCTGGGGAACATGAAGCTCCTGAGGACAAAGGACATCAGTTTCTCAGGGCAATCTGGCTCCAGAGTTACTCTCATTGAGGTTTCCATTTTGTGGGCCAGGTTTAAGGGACTCCTGTCCGATGGGCAGAAATGTCCAACTTAATAATTGGGGCCAATCCGAGTTCAGTACCTTTGTGTCTTCCCTCCTGTTGCTTCTTTTGATCTAGCTGGCTCCTTCTTTTCTGGTAGTGCTCATGGTAAGTCCTTGGAAAAGTTGCTTTTTAGACTACAGAATCTCCCAGACATCTTAGCCAGAGGTTTCCCAAGCTCTGGTCAGAGTTATTCATTCATTGAAGAGTCCAGTGCTCAAATCTCTGTACCATACCGGCTCTCTTAGTTTAAAACACTGAGGGTTTTCTTTTAAAAAAAGAGTTTTGAAATGCTTTAATTTGCCAGCTTATTACTCAGCCTCTGGGGCAGCAACTGTAGCCATGATGCCAAGATTTCCTTTATAGCCAGAAGAACTAGAATTTTTTTTTTTTAAAAAAAACTTTTTTCAAATGCCAAAGTCTCCTTTTTTTTTCTTTTCTGTTCTCTCTCTCTCTTTCTCTCTCTCTTTACACCAGTAAAGTTACTGAATCTATTGTAAAGATAAATCTTATTGATGTGTCAAAATACTGAAGCCTGAGCCAGTTGGCTGCTTTGGCTAGTATGACCAAATGCCAGCACAATGAAAACCTTGTCTAGGAAGACCTCATGCTGAATGAGAAGCTGTTCCTGCATTGTACAGAGAATTATTCTTTCCTTTGTGTTGACTTTGCCATTAGACAACACATTTTTAGAGGACAATGGAAATCTTCCATCAATCCTCATCCTTGGTTTTTGATGAAGAAGCTCTCCCCTTGAAATGGATGGGACAAAAATGAAGTGTTACACAGTCAAGAAAGGTTGCCATCATGGAGATACATTAACAATCAATACTGGGTGAAGATGGTAGACCATAAAGGACAAAAGAGTATGAGATGTCACCTGAAGGCATGTGCTCAGCAGAAACTGGCAATTGGACTGTGAACTTCAAATTGTGGTGGATGTTACTTGTGCAGTTCCTAGGAAAACATTTCTGAATGTGGTCTATAATGTCTTGTATGGATTCTCGAGATACAGAAGCTGTAGCTCCATCACCAATGGACAGCTTTCTCACCAAAAATCTCAGAGGAGTAAATCAGGACTGGACCTGTTGTAACTTGAAAATTGTAACCTTAAGCATATGGAGTAGAAAATAACCCTACTCAGTAGGACCTAGGCATGAGTAAACATGTTAAGAATTGGACTGACAATATGTACAGGATTCTCCTAGGGTGCTTTGCTTTAGTGGAAAACAGTGATGACTTTTCTTCAGTCTGATCAGGAGGTCTTTTCTGAAGCATGAAAGATTGATGCACATCCTGGGCTACTTCTCAGAAAGAATAGGTGTCCCATGTCTTTCTTTTAAGTAATGGGAACACGATGGTGTACATTTATTCATACACATGGATCTGGCCCTTGTGTGGAAATGAAAATAAGCATGCATGTCTACAGCTGAGAGAAGAAGAATACTGAGTATGCCTTGATAATACTGAACAGGAGTGTTTGTTCAAATGCAATTGTACAAGAACAGATCTTCAATTCATGCTGTCATGAAAAGAGAAGTTGTTTGGATGACTCATAGGGGTGAGATGTTTTTGTATGTATCTAGGGGAGCTCTCAGAGAGCTAGCATGGTACAATGGTTTGAGTATTGACTATGATTCCGAAGACCAGGGTTTGATTCGTAGCTCCTCGATTCCTTAAAAACCCACTAGGTGACTCTGGGTGTGTTATACACTCTCAGCCCTAGCCTAGAAAACCTTATGCTAGGTTCATCTTAGGGTTGCCATAAGTCGGAAATGACTTGAAGGCACAGAACGACAAGAAGAAGAACAACAAGAGCTATATCAAGAGAAACTGCTCTAGCCCTCTTTCCCTGGTGTTTAAGAGCTTTATCGCATGCTGGTTTGTTGCACGATCCCACTGGCTTACTTCTGTGATTGATCTCTCCTTATCACATGACATCATCACTCCAATGACACATTCCCATCATTGTTGGATTTTCTCTTTTCATTCATGGGAAATACCCATGAGTGGCTCCAATAATGCTGCTTTTCCACTATTGCCTGTTCATACGATCCTTTCATTCTGCTGCAGTCCTGGTATTGTGGCAGTCATGTGGTAGTCAGTGGGCCTTGTTCTCCCCTTTCCTCCTCACTGTCCTCAAGCAGGGTGAACTCATTGCACTTCCAGTGTCTGGACAAAGAGGACATCATGGTGCAGGTGAACAACATTGCTTTTACTCTGTTCCCCAGTATATTTTAAAAAAAAACTTTTGGTGTAATGGTGCACTTGCACTGCCTTGGTGGTCACCAGCGTACTGCAATCACACCATTACATCAAAACAGAAAACAAACTCCAGAAGAGCAAAATGCCGAAATGGTGGCATAACAGGAAAACATAATGTCAAAAGATGATGAAGACGTCTCCTGATATGCTGAAATTGTGCAAAGAAAAAAAATAAAAATGTAGTGCATCCACTAGGGAATGCGTACAGGGTAAGGGAAGCAGGGTCGGCAGGGTGGTGTGGAAGACGGATTGCAAGAATATTGTATCACCAAACCAGTAGCATAGCATTATTGCAGAGACAATGTGATAGTGGTTGTTTCTATACCAGTATGTTTTCGTTTCCTTAAATAACACAATTGCTATGAGAGAACAGGCTGGTGTGATAAAGCCAGCTGCCCACATTTCTAATGAACATAGAACATATTTGCTGATCATGTAGTACATGTGAACTATCTAGAACAGTGGTTCTTAACCTTGGATTCAGGGACCCCTGAGGGTCCACACAGAGTCCTCACAGGGGGTCCACAAAGCCCTGCTGCTAGACACCAGCAGCAGCACCAGCGACAGGGATATGGCAGCAGGGTGTGTGTGCACCGAGAGAAATATGTGACAAGTGTGTACGTGCACCCTAACTGCTCACTAGTTTGCAAATGACGCCTGCCACTGTGTCCCTCGGTGCCCACATACCCCACTGCTACATCTTTGATGAAAGGGATACACAGATAGATCTCTGTGCCCACCCAAACTGATCCCTTGTTGGCAAACAAGGTAGCAGTTTTAGTACCTGCACCCCTCCACCCCCCACCCCACTGCTATGTCCCTGACAAAAGGAACACAGCGGCAGGGGTGTGCGTGCAACCAAACTATGACTCTGGAGACCAAGGTTTGAATCCCCACTCAGCCATGGAAACCCACTGGTTGATCTCAGGCAAATCACATTCTCTCAGCCGTAGAGAAAGGCAAAGAGGACAAATCTTGCCAAGAAAACCCTCATGATAGGTTTGTCTTAGGGTCACCATAGCTCAGTTTTGAAGGGGAGAGACATGATGGCTAGAAAGGACCTCCCTCTGTCAGCAGCACATTGTTGTTGTGTTCCTTCAAGTCACTTTTGAGGCAACCCTAGAGTGAACCAATCACAGGGGTATATTTTTGGCAAGATTTGTTGAAAGACAGTTTTTTTGCCCAGGGTCACCCACTGTCTGAACAGGAATTTAAGTCCTAGTCTCCAGAAGCCTTTGAGAAATACATACATACATACATACATACATACATACATACATACATACATATTTGAACATTTGAAAATTTAAATAAATATTTACATCTAAATTCCAGTATTTAAATCTTGAGTTAAGTCTTCAGAGTCCCTGGCAACAAATTATATTTGCAAGGGGTCCCTGAATAAAATTTTTAAAATTAAAACTTTCCTATTCATAATGATCTAGATCAGTGGTTTTTAGACTTTTTTTTATTAAAAAAATAATTAACATAAAATAAACAAGAAATATTCCTTAACCTAGCTTTTCCTAGATCTACATGATTTATTTTAAATGATTTCTTAAAATGTCTTATTTAACAATTCCTGAAGTGGCAGCAAGTAAGTAACCATTTAAATAGATATGAATCTTTTCCAGATTTGTTTTCCAAGCATCACTTAAGAGACTATTTGCTCGGTTTCATATCAGGAGCTGCCAAAATACCTAATGCCAGCACTGGTCCCTGATTGCAAAATAAGCTGTGGTCACTTAGCAGTATATAAAAGAAGTTTTCTGTTTTGTGGAAAAAGTTTGGAGCATTATTTTAAGGTCCCCCCCCCTTTCAAAAGTAAATTGCTCTGTTGAGCTGTTAAGAACCAACTGGGTTTTGTTCAGCTTTTCACGGCTTATCATAAACGTATTTAACTATGGTCTGGGGGATTTACAGTCTGTAAGCTGTTGTGCTGAGCTGCAGCTTACATTCATAATGATTTTTGTAGCATAATAGGCTGTCAAAACAAATCTGTTTCTTTATCTCTCTCTCTCTCTGTCTGCTTGCTTTCTGTCCATCTCTCAGAATTTTATTTTAGACAGTTTACTATAGGGCATTTCAATTTTAAATGCGGATAATATTGACCACCTTGTAAAATATGTGAAATTAAGAGTACAAAGTAATGCTTACATGCTACCGGGAGCAATAGGGGGCTGAATAATGTGTGGTGTAAAACACAAAGAATTTTTTTTCCCATTTGAAATGGTAAGCATAGCGTAATAAGAAGGAAGTAGAGTCTAGCTGATGCACACATTGGTTATATTCTGCTTAATTTTAAAAAAGGAGAAGTGTAACAGCGTGAACTTGGTTTGTATGAAAAGATCTGCCAAATTAAAAAAAAAAAATAGAGAAAAATAAAAGAAAAGCAGCCAGATCCAATGTAGGATTAGGCAGAAGTAACAAAGTCTCTTTTATATTTTATTTTATTTTATTGGTACTCTGTTTATTCATCCTAAGAATCTCCAGGTTTAATTAATTATATTTTTTATCATGTAGATGATACAACAACTGTCCTGGGTAGCAGCATAATACAGTACAGAGAGGTGGCTCATTTAAATAATTATTTATTTTGCTGGAAAATGTTTTACTTGGCGTACAGGAAAGGGATAGAGTATAGAGGATAATTATGAGATAATTTAGGTAGCTTGAATAAAATTTAAAAGGAACCATTCTTCATGTTTTCTTGCTGACTGTGTTGCACTGGACTTTAGGTAATGTTCAGCTCCTTCAAAATTCTGCTAATTATGTCTAGTGTGTTGTTTTATAAAGTGCTAATGCTCAATATCTTTTGGTCAATGGTGTATTGGTAAATTCTGAAATACAGATGGCCATCATGCCAGGAAAACCATGTGGATCTGTATCAATTAACCAGTTTTAGCAGGTTTCAGGTTTTCAATAGCAGGAGCAGCTCTATTAAAAAGCTTTGCTGCTGTGTGCCTTCAAGTTGTTTCTGATGTGTGGCAAACCTAAGGCACACCTATCACAGAATTTTCTTGGCAAAATTTGTTGCCTTTCTCTAAGTCTGATAGGGTGTGCCCTGCTCAAGGTCACCCATTAGGTTTCCATTGCCAGGCGGGAATTTGGACCTTGGTCTCCAGTCGCAGTCTAATGCTCAAACCATTACACCATGCTGGCTCATGGTTCCTAATTGCTTATTCAAGAGCAAGAATCCCAGGCTACATTACTAAAGAGATAGTGCAATCCACTGTGCCCTAGCTAAAGAACCTATTTTTGGGGTATGGTTCAGCACCTTAAGTAGGTCCTTTAAATTTTGACCTAAAACTTGGAATGGGTTCATCATCATGGAAGCCACCAGGTGCCATTGCCTTGAAAGACAACAGCATTATGGTATGAATAGGAAGCACAAACATTTCATATTTGCTTTCTCTCTCTGCAACACAATCACATCCAAAATGCAACATTTACTGCTAATTCCTGTTGTTGTGCCTCGAAGACATTTCCTGCCAATGATGACCCTAAGGGCAAGTGGAGATTCAAACCACAATCTTCCAGTGCCCTAGTGTAAAACTTGAATCACTATGCCACACTGGCTCTCCAGCCATCTAAAACTCTATATATAACCTGGTGTCTTTTCATACTGATGCGTTCCGTACAGCCAACGTGTTCCAGGGAAAAACCAACACCACCGCAACTGTGTTTGTTGATCAGTCAATTTGCTTATGATAGTTTTTTCAACATTATTATTTCCAGCAGGGGAGTAATACGCAGTTAAAGTATAGCACTAAAAATTCACTGAGTTGCAGCATGACTATTTTACTGCTAAAAATACATGGGTATGGTGAGATAAGGACCATACTCCCCCACCTCCACAAATATTGTGCTTATCACCCCATCTGTCACCCCAAATGCTAAGTTTTAGCAACATCACTGCTTTCCAGCCTGGTTTATTACTCAAATTGTCAGAGATGGAGAAATACAGGCAGCATAGATATTTCAGGATTAAAGAAGCACAGTGGAAAACGTGGACCTTGAATAAATGGGGATGCTACTTTGCTGAGGATTTTGTCAGGAATTAAAATTTCTCCCACTGTTTGTCTGTATGTGGGTAGTACTGTATGCATCTTTATATAGTATAACATCTAGACTGCATCTAGAATTGCTTTTAAAAAAAAGCAACCCTAATGGATTCTGGTAAACAGAACACTGAAAAGAAAGATGCGTGCACATCAATTCGAAGAGACTAAAGATATTTATGTAGGCTAAGAACATATGGCACAAGTAAGCAAGCTTGGGTAAAAAATAAGTAGCAGAAAATACACGAACATTCTGACTATTCACTATGAAACTGTCATAAAATGTGAGCACTAGGATCTGATCCCAGTTTCAGAATTTATTCTTGCTAAGGGAGAAGCTATGTTGTTGGAAAAAATTCAGCTACTGATAAATGCGAGCACAAGGATTAGTGGACTAAGAATCTGCTTTGAAACACTTATTGATGATGTCTACACTTGAGTATCTTGTCAAAATATTTTCATTTTTGTTACCACTGTGAGATCCTCCAGGACTGTCTCCAGAATTTTGCTCACTGTATTTAAGATTCTTTCTATATGATGAACAATGTAGAATTTATTTAAAAGCAACGCTTCCTTAAGACATCAGTTTAAAATCACTCCCCGCCCCGCCACTGTATATGGCTAGGGTTTTGACATACCCTTTATCTAAGTAGTTTTAGAGGTGACACACAGAGACTAGATCATTTTGTAATTTTCCAGTGTTAATTGGGCAGATGTTAAAGGAATGATGAGAACTATACTTGTGTGTGTACTTACTGTGTATTTGTTGTAGTATCCTAGATGAAAAATTGGGTATTGTGTAGGAGACTGAAATTCATTTGCCTGTTCAATCGTAATAATCCCTGGATGATATTCTGTAAACTGTGTTTTAAAAATTATTTTACTAGTTTTCTCAATTTACATCATCCTCTCCTTGCAATATTTCCAGAATGCTTTGCAGTTTTGCTATTTCTTAACATTGCAAAGGAAAAACAAGGAGTCATTACAGGAAGTGAATGATGACTGCTCCTTCATTCAAGATAGATCTGTAATAACAAGATCCATAGATAGACAAAATCACATATAGCTGCTAATGTGCCGTATCAAGTATCCCAGAACCTATGCACTGACAAGCTTCAAAATACTTCCTTAAATTAGATTTTGAGAAGGTGAATAACCAAAATATGAATCCAGTTTAAATAACCCACTGTGTGGAAACTGATGAGCAACCCCCTACAACTCCTCAGGGATGGCTTCAGCGGGTTGGTTGTGCATATTCTTCTTAGAAGTAACTTTTGGCTTCAGCAAATATTTATTAGGGCCTAAATATATTAAACTCATCAGATCCCATCTGACCTAGGAATCTAAGCAAGTTCATCTCTCGTTTGTTGGACTGGAGACCACCAACAAGCACCAGGTGCTGTAGGCTTTATTTCAGAGGAAGGAACTGGCAAATCCACCTGTGAGTATTCCTTGCCTCAGAAAATCCTATGAAATTCATGGGGTTGCCATTAATCAACAAATGATTTGAAGGTGCAGGTGCGCATGCGCGCTTATTCTTTCTAAAAGGGCACTTTTAGTTTACTCTGTTCACCCCATTTTAGTTACCCCACACATAATAAACCTCATACTGTCCATTTCAGCAGTGCAACATAGAGAACGTGGATCCTGAAACACTTAACACCCCGACCATACAATACACTACTATGATAAGTATGATAAGTGGACCAAAAATGCTCAGAACATATTTGTCCAATTATGAGCCGCTTGGTGTGGGAAAGAGCATGAGGGACAATGCAGAATTTTAACAATAATTTTGGGTGACAGATGCCAGTCACCAGAAGAAAGTAAATGTTCTTCAGATTGGCTTAGCTTTAAAAATCATTATCTTAAAGCCTATATCTAACTGTTAACATTCAGACACACACACACACAAATTATACACATGTTGTGATAAGAACGCTATCAGACTGGCTGAAATGAAAAGAGGAAATTAGAGGAAGCTATGAAGTGAGCACAGAATTTGGCTCAGTTTGTATTGTAGGGAATCTCTCTCTCTCTCTCTCTCTCTCTCTCTCACACACACACACACACACACACTTACTTCTCAGCAGAGAAGCAAAGAGAAGTATTATCACGTTGTCAAAGAATATTTTGATCTTGGAAAGATTTAATCTCCAGACCATAACCATCTTTGACTGAATCACTAAAGAAATCTTTTGTTTTAATTGCTAATTCACAAGATGGAAGAGTTACATCTGCTGAGAACGGAGAGGGGCCACACACAGACCCATTTGTTACCTGGAAAACTTTCTAGTGGCATTCCCAACTCAGTGGGAAAGCACTGGGACTCACACACCGTCTGCTGCCTAATTGTCTTTTGGCTCCATTTGGTGCATGCAAATAGGACTGGGCTGCAAAAGATGGTTCAGGAAACCCTAACAGGATATCAAATACCAGGCAGTGTGGAGCAGATGGTAAAATAATTTTCTACAGCATTCTTCAGGAAGTTTACAGTAGACTAGGGAACTGGAAGATAGCAGGTGGGTAAAAATGGAACTTTAACAGGTTAGGAATTGTCAATAATATGTATTTATATTGTCTGTGGTGATGGGAAAAATCAACAGGAAGAACAATGCTAAGAGCCAAACGTCTACAGTCCAAGCTGACAACATTTACAAGAATAGGGGCTATAGTGGGTAGTGTCAGATAGTTTTCAGTTTGAATTTTGCCTGGTTCATCATTTGGTAACTGCCACATCAAGCAGTAACTTATATGTGTGAACAAACCATTGTAGAAATATCACAGACAATTCTGTTACTATTCCTCACCTCATTTCTAGTCCAGTGGCCTAAATCCTATTGGCTAGTTCCAACTGGACTTGAACCACTGAATAAGTTCTTCTTGAAAGGTGAGCCAGCACATCCCAATAAGTCTATTCTAGTCAGGGTTACCAATAGGATTCAGGCTGTTTTCCAGTGTTTTCCAGGGAGTTGGGGCAAACCCTTAGTTGCTATTAATATATCATACAGAGATCAAACGTAGAGAAATGAAATAATATACATCCAAAGGGGCGTGAACTAGTGTCATTTACGTGTTACAATTTAACATGATGCAATTATAAGCAATACCAATCTGTACTCATAACACTCGGGTCATTTCCACGCTAGACTATTACAGTGCTATTATTTCACCTTCACTATCCTGTGCTGAGGCCCCTCCCTAAACTGCAAACACCAGCATTCCATAGGATAGTGAAACTGGAATAATAGCACTATAACAGTCTGGTGTGGAAATGGCACCATTCACAGGGGGAGAGTGGGCATCAGCCTGGACATGGATACATCTACAATGGTTCTTATAGTTGCAACAGCTAGAAGAGTCATGCTGCAGCCACAGAAATTATTCTTCTTTCCTCCACATGCACATTTCTGTCTCCTGATCTGACTGCATTCACTTACATGGTTGCAGAGAAATTAATCTAAGAGGAATCCACTGTATGAAGAGAGCCTGTGATCATTTTATAGTTTCTGCTTCTTGATTTACAGAATAGATTCTAGTGTATATACATACTGAATGCCTACACAGTCATGGAAATCCACTGGGTGGCCTCTGGCAAGTTACACTCTCTCAGCTTCAGAGGAAGGCAAAGGCAAACTCCCTCTGAAAAAAATCTTGTCAAGAAAATCCTGTGATAGGGCTGCCTTAGAGTCTCCATTAAGTCAGAAATTATTTCAAGGTAAACAACAACAACTTGGTTATAGAGAATAATTTATATTATACTGGTTTGTGTGGTGTGCTTTAACGAAAGCAACATGCAAATCAATACTATGTATCAGTCAACAAGTATACATTTCCGAAAGGAAAGGAAAGGAAAGGAAAGGAAAGGAATCATACTAGTTAACTTTGTCCATGATAGACACATCGGATGACTTTATTATGGTAGAAGTTTTCGCCCAAAACATTATATCGGAAAAATAGGATTACTGGAGTACAACTGGAGATGGTGTTTATGATTGCACATTGACATTATTAAAATGTCTGTTAAGCAATTATATCAGACATACATATCCAATATGTTGGCTGATCTTAAATTGCACAGAAACAGAAAGGCCTCCTATAATAATATCACCAAATACAGCGTGAAAGTGATCATTCTTCATCCAGCATTTCTTCAGAGGCACAGGACCTCTGACACACACAAGAGATTCCTTAATTTGCAAGGCTTTGTGGTTCTGTTGCTGCATCCTATTGCATATTTTTCCCTGGCTTGCAATAATGAGCAAATTATCTGAGTTCATTGTTTGTCCCTTGCAGAAGCCAATGGTACTGCAGTGTTGCCCGACCATTGCTAGATGCTTCCACACAAGACATTATCTGAAGCAAAGAATGAAATGATTCCACCCACCCCTTTATAGGAGCTGACTGGACTGGTAGCTAAACCTTGCGTCAGCTCAAGTCACATGATAGCAGAAGAATTTACGGAATTTGAGAAAGGCCATGGCTGAACTTCACAAGAATATCTTCTCTTGGAGATATGGTGGGCCCTCCTTATCCATGACCTCTGCATACATGAATTCCATGACCTCTGCATGTGTGAATTCCAGTTCACGCAAAGCATCCCATCCCATACTTAAAATGTTGGTGATGTGCATGTAGACACACTTAAGCATCCGCATGCATGTTGCCACCTTTGAATATAATGGAACACAAGCATTCATGATTTCCAGTATTCGTGCGGATTCCTGAAATGGAACCATGTTAAACAGCTATGTTAAATGTTAAAGAAATTGGTGCTTTAGAAAAAATAAGCTCCCAAGTGTTTTATTATGGAAATCATCAGCAGAATTCCTCATTTTTGGAAGTGTACATCTTATACGATGTCTGCACGTATTGTTTCTTAGGGTAGGGATCATAAACTGTAACAGAAATCTCCAAAACAAATTGCATCAGCTCACAACCAGTTTGTATTGATCTTCTAGAAGTCTGCATTTCACAGATTAAAATGAAACAAAGCAATGGCATCTACATAGGCAGTGCACCCAGCAGAAACACATACTAATCTCTTAGCAGCTTTCCTTTGCAGATAGTTTTCCATAATTTTTTTAGAAGTAGGAAAGCAAAAGCAAACTAGGAAAATGGGAAATTCCTATGGCTGCTTTGCACATGTAGTGCACACACAGGAACATAAGTACTGCCTCATACCATGTCAAGCTATTTGTCCATCTAGCCCAGTACTGTCTATTCTGCCCAGATGTAGCTTTTTCACATCACCAATCTGGTCCTTTTCTTTGGCAAGGCCAGTGGTTGAACTTTTGCCCACAGACCATTTGCTCTGCCATTATATTGTGGTCTCTCTCTTTGTTTGTCAACACTTGAGGACTCTTTCAGTGGAATGTGAGAAATGTTTGACTGACAAACACCAGTCATCTGAGGTGACATTTTGTGATGGTTAATATGGGATGGTGCACTTATATGTATCATTCCTTGAAAGGTGTGACGAACATGCCTTTCGGAACCCTATCCTCAGTGTTGTCCTTCCATGTAGTCCATTAGTTATTATAAATCTTTCAGCATTATTGCATTAAACAGTCACTTCAGCATCTCTGTCAGCCTCCCACAATCCATTTAGGGTATTCTTGAAGCATTTAACCTGAAGAGAATTTTGATAGGGTTTCCAAGATGTATAAGGAATTCTATATGTGTGAACCATTCTCAGCAGGGAAGCCAAATCTTTGGGTGGTTTACTCACTGAAACCCCAGAATCCTTGGAATAGTATCTGAACACTACTGATTCACACAGTATGTACCATAATGTAATCAATACAAGATGCTGCTTATAAATAAACTGTTTAGATTCTCACACATTTTAAGATTAGAGAGGGCACCATTCCCAGCAGTATTCCCCCTCCCTCAGAGTTCACACCTTTTAAGGGGAAATGGTTGCAAAGTATTAATTTAAGCCAATAGTGAAAGCTTATGTTATTCGTTTTTTCAGTGATATACATAGTGCTCTTTTTGTATACTATTAACTATAGACATATGTTTTTCATTTGACGATGCTACTTACACACTAGATTCTTTTAAAAAAATATATAATGTAAGATGTAACAGCTGTCACAAGAATATTTTTAGATCACTGAAACATGAGCTTCTTGAATCTGGTGGACCCTAAAAAGTCTTATCAGTTTTCTACCTCCGCAGTGGTGGGAGGGGTAGGAGTGGGGAATCCCAAGAATGGATTGTTATATCTAGACGTTTAATGGCTTCTCAGCTTCAGCATCACAGCTAGACAAGGAATCCTGAAGATAATGAAACTGCAAGAGCCTGTTACTCTACCCGTCTCTTCCATGGGAAGGAACACATCATAGCTCTTGGCATCCAGAGCCTTCCACTGAGATGTGGATGAACATTTTGGATCCACAAAAGTTAATTGGCAACAGTTCCCCCTCTAACATGGGAGGGGGCTTTCCTTTCTGCCCCTCACTCTTTCACAAGATTGAGAAAGGGATGTCTGATTCTGGCCCTTCTTATAGGAAGTTATGCCTGGATTGGGACTGGCACACCACTGAGGACTGGAGGTCATAGAGGACTGAAGATCATGGAGGACTGAGTCAGGACAGGCTCAGGTTCCCCTCAGTGGAACCAGAATCAGATCCTTGGACTGGTACAAGGTTAACAAAGTTTCCAAGGTCAGTTGAGGTAAATGGTTTCTGTGGCTAACTCTCTTGGACAACCTACACAGTTTAAGGCAGGGTGGGTATAACGCAGCTCCTGGACCCCACACCTGTGGCCCCTGAAGCCCCCACTAGTCTTTCAAAGTTCCCCAACCCCCACTTTTTTAAAAGAAAACCAAATCAGCATAATTTTTGGCAATTTTGGCCTCAAGATCATGCAGAAAGCCCCCCCAGATGCATGAAAACAATGAAAATACCCACAATCTACCCCCATAAGCACTCCAGAATCCTGTACTACTGTCCTTAAATACTTTTGTTTTCTTCTGCATTCCCTCTCAAAATAGTATGTCACTTCTTGGCATCATTTTGAGAAGTAGTGTTGAGGAAAGTTCTGGTACTTGGACTTGCGCTGTGTGTGTGTGTGAGAGAGATAGAGTCGATGGGTGGATCTGGGGGCAATTGGCCCCTGGTCCATATGCAGCCCCTCAGCCTGCTTGTCTATTTCTGGCAGTCCTACTGAGCAGGGCAGACTGGTTCTTTGCTGTACTTGGCAGAAAGGTTTTCATAGTGCAGTCAAGCATACCCCTGCTGGCCCAGATAGTAGTCCTACAAAGACACTCTGAAGCTATCCTGGAGATACAGAGGCAGAAGCAAAGGCCTCAGAGAATATGAGTTCAGTCTTTCAGAATGAATTGATTAATGGGTTTTCTCAGTTCCCTTTGCTTCCTTCTGGTAATGCCTTGTCAGTGGTTTTCACGTTATAGTTAGGCAGGCCTTGACTTTTTTTCTGCAAAAGTTCCTCAAGGTTCTGGTAAGTCCTGGCAGCTTCCTCCTCCTGCCCCTTTTCTGGCTGCTTCCTCCTCCTGTCCCTTTTCTGGCTGCTTCCTCCTCCTGTCCCTTTTCTGACTCTTAGGTCCGTGCTCCTGCACCCCATGACAACTGGCTAAGTTTCCAGCATCTCCCTGTTGCTAGACTACCAGTTCTTTGCACAGCCAGGATGTTTTCTCATCACTGGTTGTTGCAGCAACTGGAAGTCTTTCAGAGCTGGAGCAGCTCCTGTAAACTGCATTCTATTAATGAATTCAATAGACGTGTACAATGATAAAAGGACATTTATGCATGTGTGTCTCTGCTACAGCTCCAACACTGAAAACCCAAACACCTGAAACCGATAAGATGGATGTGAAGGTAGAAACTGAGGTAGGCACTCCAGGCTTATTTTACTTGTAAAATATTTTTTTAAAATAAATTAAAGTAATTCATGTACCTATAGGCTGAAGTACAATCTTTAGTCACTAGGTGGCAGACAGATTTGCCAGTCTTTCCTAACCAGCAAAAAAGAAGCTGTGGTCAGATGGGATAGTACTTTCTCCAGAGTGCCTTTTGGCAACTTCACTAGTGCTTCCCTCTGGAGGGCTCCCAAACTACTTAAAACATAAAAAGACAAAGACAGATGGTCCTGTTGGGTGCTATGGGATGATGAGGGGTTTTCTAATGGATACAAAGCCACATATTTCTGCTAGTCATTATATATGATGAACTAAGAACTAGCAAGGTAAGACATTTACAAACAGCTCCTACTACAATGTAAACTGGATCAGGCTCCAGAATGAGGAAACATCAGAGCAAAGGCAGAAAAAAATGAATGAAAAATACAACAAGGAGCCAGGAAACAATAAATCATGATCCAAGGCCAAACAAAACAAAATAACCTCAGCAGCCTGTCAAATGGCTCACAGCCTATCATCTTTCTGAAGGGAGTTCTACAGCCTCACTGTGAAATGCAGTTCATAATCCTTACCTTTGTTTTCTGTTAATAGTTAATATTTCTAAATTAGGAGCATTCATTTGGCCTATTAAAAGCTTCTGACGCTTGGAATTTGTGTGAGTGTGCCTCAGTGTCAAAAGGTCTTCCTGAGTTCTTTGTAGCTCACCATAACACTTTTTTTCAGTTGTTTTTCCCGGTATATCTGTGATCATTTTGCCTTGAAAAGGATATACCATTCCAATAGGACTGTTGTTCCAACAGCCCTGCCATGTTGTATTTCAGACTATGTGCTTGAAACATTTCCAAAGTAGTTGATTCCCTCCGATTCCAAAAATGTGCAAGAGAAAAGCTGCAACCTGACTGGTAGATAGCCATGAGGTTCTATTGAACTCATTAAGTTCCAGTCATGTGAGTCAATTCTGGGTGGGGGGAACGTTGAGTTAGGTTTTAAGAAGTCTTTCTGAGAATTTCCACTGAATTAGGATAGTATCAAAAAGAGCCCTTCATAAGAATCGATAAACTGAACATCCGCTAACCTCAAGAACATCAGATGTGATTCGTTCCTGTAGTAATAACAACACAATAAATCTTCAACAAAGTGGTAAGTTAACATGCTTCTTAAGAGAATTTTTCATGGTAAGAGTTTACAGCTTTAATAGCAATGATATTAATTGGGACGATTCCACTGCTACGCTTCACTGGGGTAAATCATTTATAGCATGCATGTTGTTATTTTAAAATCACAAGCAGAAGTCTAATCCAGGATTTTGCTACCTTTGGGTTCACACAGAGCTGATTTCATAGTATACAAACCTTCCAGAAAAGCTCTTTACATCTTGAGCAAAGGTTGGGCCTCCATGCCCACTGGCCAATTTATAGCTGGGCAAGTTCCCATGAAACGCTTTGTCTGAAAAAAAGACACATGTCTTTTTTCTGTGAGTTCCTCTGCTGGAAGAGGATTGGATTAGATGGCCCTTGGAGCCCTTTCCAATTGTTATCATTCAAGTCTGGTTTTAGTCTTCCCTGAGAACAGAAAGGAATAGGGGAAAGCGGCGTTTCCCCAGTTTTCAACAGATCATGGAAGAAATACATTGTATACAGTGACTTCTCCTGTAGTGTAATGTGTTACCTTTTGGGTGTAATGAAGACATAGCTTTTCTTTTGCAAAAGAATGTTAATGACTAGAATGTAATTACTTTTTGGTGTGCAGTAAATAACATTCCCTCATTATTCCTAATTTTTGCTGTGGTATTGTTGGTGGGAATATTGAGCATTTGGAGTTATTTTTCTATTTTTAAGATTTTTTTTCTATTTTAAGTGTATTTTTGTAGAAAAAGATAAGAAGTAACAAATTAACGAGAAAGTAATGTTCAGTTACTTTTGGGGGATTACTATTAATATCATACAATCTTATTAATACATGTTGTATTAATGTAATATGTGTTACTGTTATTATAAGAAGCAATAGCCAATGCCTGACATTGAAAAAGCAAGGTATAAGACATATAGATTACATTTTAAAAAGAAAACATTCTAAGCTCAGGTTTTCAAGACTGACTGTTGAACTTTTAGGCAACTACAATGTTTAAAGATGCAAGACCACTAAGAACGAAGCATGATGTGCCCAGATTTTTTTTCTTCTTTTGAAAAGTCAGCCATAATGAAATAACTGATAAAAGGTGACATGCCCTGATTTAGGAGGGACAATCCTGATTAATCCTCTGTCATCTCACTTTTTCAGATGTTTTTAAAATGCCATAGTTTTTATCCCCCTCTCCTTTGTTCTCAGATTGCTTTAATTGCTGCAAATTGAGTTCAAAGTGAACAAGTAGTTTGCACTCAGTTAACTCAGCAGAAGGGGAAGCACAGGGAGTGGAACTTTGCCCTTTCCAGTAAGCTCAGACAAAAGCAATCTGCTGCAGCTCCTCTTGGATTGTCTGTTCTTCCTCATTCATAATTTTTGTGATCTTGACTACATTCTGATGTTGCTCAGCCATCCATATCCCAGTTTTCTCTGTGAAATGCTGGGAGAGAAGATGAAGAATAATAGCACACTGTTATAGTGCAACTATTCTACCTCCTATGGAATCCTGGGGTTTGTAGTTTACTGAGGCCCAAGAGCTCTCTGGCCCAGAAGTCTAAATGCCCCTCCCTAAACTGCAAACCCCAGGATTCCACAGGAAATAGAAAGTGGAATAATAGCACTATAACAGTGAAGTGCAGAAAGGCCCTGAGAGAGTGGGCAGAAGAAAAAAAAAACTTTAATTTAGTGGCTGTAAGGACTTTTTGCAAAACAAAATAAATGACTCTGTGTGATATTTATTCAGAAACTAGAACCAAAATGGTGAAATAACAGATTTGAAAAAGAACCTGAAAGTTGTGAAGATACAAGAAATGTTCTTGTCTTTTCTACTTGAAAAGATGGGAGGAAAATGGAGAACTAATGAAAAGAAATCTGTAGCTTGTTCACAAGAGATAAGCATTTACACTAGGGGGCAGCCTTTCACTGATATGCTGGATTAGTGTGAAGTCTGTATCATCTGATTTCAATTAAAAATTGGCCCAGAAAGCAATTATACTCCCTGCACAGTTTCCAGGGAAAAAATTATGCTTGTAGAAACTGTTGAATCAGCAGGCTCTCACAGTTGTAAGTACAGGAAGGAAAAGGTCTTGCATAACATTAGAATTTTAGTGCATGCACACACACAAAAAAGAGAGTAAAACATACAGCACACCATGGCATTTTGGTATGCTACAAAAACATTGCACACTCTTATTTCCAGCTAGTAGAAAACAGTTCCAGGTTTCCTTCTAATAATATTACTGTTAAAACCAACTGTAAAAAGAGTCCTGTGTTGCTCATCTGGAATGGGTAACAGAATAGAAAGATTGTGGAAGCCTTTAGTAGTCTGAAGTTGCTATAAATTTAATTTATAATTAAAAAAAACCTAGCTGTTGCTGACTGAAATGACTATGCACACATGCATTTCATAACCATAAAGAATTGTGGTTGGTACAACCAGGTTTACTCACAGCAGTTTTATAAGAACTTCGCTGCCTGCCTTTTTGGTTCCAGGCCTAATTCAAGGTGGTGGTATTTACTATTAAAGCACTAACCTTGGGGCAGAAGTATCTAAAGGAGTGGATCTTCCTATACCAGCCTATGTACATCTAAGATCTGTTTCACAGTGTACAATCATACAATTTTGATATCATTTTAGCTGTCTTAGCTCCGTTCTGTTGAATCAAAGAATTTGTAGTTGGGTGATAGAATTCTCCCTGTCAGAGGCTCTAGTGCTTCAGCCAAATGAAAATCTCAGGATTCCATAGAATGCAGCCATGTCAGTTAAAGCGGTATTGAAGTGCATGATTGTGTAGCTTGAAACAGACCTTCTGGAGAAGCCCTTCTGTATATACCGTCTCTGTTGGTACTCCATTCATCATCCGCAAGGGAAAGGAGCTTTTTCAGTCATTGTGGTCCTTTGGAATACCCTCCTGAAAGTGATTTCCCTGATGCCAACATTGTAATCTATTTGGCTGTTGTTGTTGTTGTTGTGCTCTTTCAAGTCATTTCTGACTTATGGAAACACTAAGGGAACCCTATAATGGGATTTTCTGAGGCTGAGAGTGTCTGACGTGCCCCAGATCACTCAACAGATTTCCATAGATGAATGGGGAATTGACCCCTGGTCTCCAGGGTCGTAGTCCAGTGCTCAGACCACTACACAACGCTGGCTCAGTCCACTTGGTACTGAGCTAAAACAGCGCTACTTATCATGGGGTTTTAAATTATCTAAGCTTTAGCCAGCAATTAAAGTATTGATGATATCATTTTAATGCAAGACATCATTTTAACGCAAGACGTTATTGTAGTACTGATAGACATGCATGCGCACACACAGGAAGAGAGATACATGTGTGTTCATATGCATATGCACAAGTGCATATGTGCATGCACACACCCTGCACATAATCCTACTCACAGTCATACAGAAGTGCCCCTTGTTTCTTAAAGGCTGAGCTAGCAGAGCAGTGGCAAGTCCTGCTAAACTGGGACTTACAGAATGGGAAGGAGGAACACTTTGGCTCTCTTGGAAAGCTACATTCACAGCAAGTACATCAAAGGGAAGACTTGAGTTAGAGGAGGCTCAGCTGTGGAGAGCTTACTATTCCCTCCTTGTGACCAAAAACAAACAAACAAACAAACAAAAAATCTCTGCCCAAATGCCTGTTCTCCTGGAACAGCAGAAGTAAAGGGAAGCACGCCTTTGTTGTGTGTGGTGATTACAGGTTTTTAAAAACTGTATTTTGTATTATTGCTGGAGGAACCAACATAGTATAGCGGTTTGAGTGCTGGACTAGAACCCCTGAAGACCAAGGTTCGAATCCCTGTTCAGCAACGGAAATCCACTGAATGGTCTTGAACAAGTCACATTCTCTCAGCCTCAGAGGAACATAGTTGCAAACCTTCTCAGAGTAAATTTGGCCAACAAAACAGTATGATAGGGTTGCCATAAATTGGAGTAACTGTGAAAGCACATAACGACAAAGAGAAATTATTGCTGTCTGTGGTAAACTACCATGGTAATTATTCAAACAAAATGCTGGGAATTAGAGTTTCCAGGTCAGCAGCATCTCATTTCCTGAAACGTTAGGGCCAGAACCTCAGCCTAGGAGCAGGCCCATGTCCTGGGGTTGGCCTCCACAATATCAGATAGGCAAGGGATGGGACTGGAGAGGGCCTATGACAGTTTCTGGGTCATGCTGATTATAGAAAGAGGCTCAAAAGGGATCCAGGTAAAGGAGCCCAGTATCAGGTAAGACTGCTAATCTGATAATCTTGATTTGGAGAGAAGGCTTTTTTTTCTCTTTTTTTTTCTTTTGGAAGGCAAGACAAGTAGCAAAAACAAGTAGAAAATGTGGTCATTTTCACTAGGACTTGCCTTCTACACAGGCTTCCCTACAGCCCACATGATACATGAGAAATTTTTCCAGTCCCTAGGCTGCTGCTGGGACTTAGAGAAAACTCAGCTCTAATCCATGAGGAGCCTTTCCCTGGTCTTCTGCCAGTATTACCAGGCCATGTGCAACAAGAAGGCTCTCGTGAGTTATAAGATGCTGGCTTATCTTGATTTTAGTCAGGCGCAGTCCTTTATTTATAATTTCTTAAAGTAATCACACATCCCACACCACCAGGGCAATGCAAAGAGAAACATGGATGTAAACAGCTAGTGAGGTTGCCTTACTGTAGCAACCTACTATATTATGGGGTCAGCCTGAGCAAGATCCTAATTCTAATTTCTGGAGCTGCTGTGGGCATCTGTAGTCATCCAGATGTTCTTAGACTGCAGCTTCCACCAGCCATTATCAGCATAACCAACAGTGAAGGATTATGTTGCAATCTAGTAAAATCTGGACAACTACAATTGCCTACCCCTACTCTAAATGAAAGCTTCAGAACCTTTAAAGCAGGGCCCTGGGAATGGGGTGGCTGTCTGGATGTTGGACTGTCAGTCCCAGCAGCTGTACCAGCATAGAAATGATGAGGAATGCTGGTAGTTGTAGTCAATTGGCATCTGGAGGGCTCCATGATTCCCAAGCCTGCTTTATAGTAAACGGGCAGTGCTGCATAAAGCTACAGCGCATGTAAATACTACAGCTGTACCAGACAGAGCAGTGCCAGTGAGGCCAGTGAATCTGGGTTGCGGTGTAGAGAATTCCACACAAATTCCACCAACTTCCACGTCAAAAAAGCTTCTGTTACTACTTTGACATGGCACTGAACCCTCCAAGTATTGCTGGTCATGACAAATCAGAGATATGAAGAAATACAAGACCAAAACAGCTATAGAAGGCAAACAACAATTAACAAAAATATAGGAACATCTTTTTAATAGTACTGATTTGAAGATTAGGTAGATAACCCATTCTCCCCAATTTTATTAATCACATTAATCATAGATCACAGTATCCTGACACACATTTGAAATGTGGGTTGGATTCCTAACAAGATCAATCCCCATTAAGGATATGGATGACTGCCACCAAATTGATTGTGTGAACTGGTAATGAGCCACCTGAGCTATAGTAGTGCTTCTAGCATCTTTCAAATGAAGATTATGAAGCTTCTGAGCCCAAATTTTCAATTGGCTAAGACTAGGGTTGCCATGTTACCTGGATAATTGAGTTTTATCTAGGCCTGTCACATGTGCTTGTTTGGAGCATCATCTGGCCTAGATTCCAAGCTTAAGCTTAAGTAAGTAACTTAAACTTAAGTAACTCTGTAGCCCCTAAAGAAGCTGAAATTTGGGGCAAAATGTGATGGTACATTTCTGTTCATTTTTTTTTTCCTGCAAGAAAGAAGTCTGCCTGGAAATTTCAGGAATGAGGAGAGCAAGAATGAGTTCTATGAGCAGCAGAGTCTGAGAAGCAAGCATGGGGAGCACCATGATGGCGTAGGGTAAGGCGAAGAAGGGAGTAGGAGAGATGAGAGACCAAACTGTGTGAGGAGTGGCTCAAAAGAAACAAGCAAAAGGTACAGTGGGAGGGCACCAGGCAAAGGATGGAGTAAGAGAGGAAGTGGTACATAAGAAATAAGGGTTGGGCCACAAGGATGTGAGGTGAGGGAAGAGAGAGAGTATAAGACCTGGGAAAGGGTGTGGCTGGTGCACAAGAACCAAGAGAGAGGTGCTCTGTGAGCGAGCAAGCAGAAGAGATGGGAGATTGAGCACATTTGCCATGCTGGATTAGCACTTATTCTGGTTTTTTCCCCTTACACCAAGCATTATCTTCTGAAGTTTTCAGAGGGGGCAGCTGTGTTTGTCATCTACAGCAAAAATCATTGGTATGATCTATTTACTCTTATCTACCCCACAGTATCTACCCTTAAAGGCTAAGCTTTTGCAGACTGCCATCTGTGATGAAAATAACGATAATGAAACCCTCCCTTTGAAAGTTAGAAATTCCCTTTTTCAGAGGGTCACATAGACTAGAAAGTGAGCTTTGTCCTTGATTTACAATCTTTAATAACATTCCTTGTTTAAAGCAACAAACTCTCTGAAGTAAACAATCCCATGGTCATTTTGACTTAATTTCACATATGTTGATATATAAAGTGTGCACTGGGAAATGTTTCTTTGTCTCACTTTGGTTCACAAGGTGTATGTCTATTTCTGCTGCAGAAATAAACCTTGCCCTTTTCCCTACCCCTTGCTCACATTGCTTGGCTAATTTGTACCAAGCTGCTAGTCAATGAACCTTACTCTTGTGACAGTTTTGGCCAGTTAGCCAGGAGGACTTGCCCAGCTATGACCTTGTTGGATTGCTTCCCCAATAACAGCCACCCAGACAGATTTTGGATTGTGTGTCTGAGTGTGTGGGGTGAGGAAGCTTTTCAGTTGGGAGTGCATTCAGTAGGTGTGAATAGGGACTGTGTATGAGAGGCCATTCTTGAGTCGCCCCTACTAGGCCAATACTACATGGAGCCCAGCAAGGGCAATTTGAAGATGTGGAAGGTGATTGACCCAGGGAACCTGAGAGACTCAATCCCCTTGAGGGCTTGACTTAGGCCCTGGAAAGTCAACTCCTGTGTTAAAGTTTTTATCCCTTTGTAATGCTAGGTAGACTGAATTAAATGGGTTCTGGGAAAAGCAAACTTCCCTAGGGAAGTGGGCCCCTGGACTGTGTTCCTGAAAATTGGAAATCATAGTCAGGAAAGAAAGGTCTAGAAAAAAGATCTTTGGTTACACTTTGTAACATAAGCGTGGCCACTTCTAACTTTTGGACCTCATGAAAGACTGGTCATGGGTCATTTGACCATGAGAAATTAAAAGCCTTGAACCCTACTCTAGAAAGCTTTTCATCAGCGGACAAGAATTACTGGTTGCAGTGACTATTATGCCTAGCTAATAAGAGCTCTTCAAGTACATGGAGGCATAGATCCAAAAGCTGTAAATAATCAGGATATGATAGCCTTCCTGTTTTGTGGATTAACTATGCTCCTGGGTAGCAAGGGAAATCACTAAGTGATATCCTGAGCCTAAATGGAAGGGAGGAGCAAAGAAAGAAAGAGAAAGAAAGAAAGAAAGAAAGAACAAGGAATCTCAGTGAATCAGGATTTTAGCTGCTGTCCTACAGTACCAAAAGCCTCCAATAAAAAGGGAACAACAATCAAGTCCTTATGACACACACCAGTTCTGTCAACATCTCAGACACTGGAAGAGGGAATATCCAATAATACAGAAAGACAAAGACAGTATTCAAAGGCAAGGAGGTCCTCCACCAAAGAACAGCTAAAGACATAAGTGGAGAAAACTGAAGTCAGGCCAATTTCATTTCCAAACCCTCCGTCTGAGGTGGTCCTTTTTTATGGAGATTCTCATGTATCCTCACTTCCCTCATTACAGCCCCTACTACAAAGTGATTTTTGCCTTATCTGCAAAGGAACAGCTCATAGACTTGATGGCAGGGAGGCAGAAATACACATGTCAGCTTGACATGGAAGGTACTTATTCTCCACCCTAGCTCCGACTCAGCCACAATTATGGGAATCTCTGGTCAGCCTTGTACCTGTCCCTTTTCAGAAGAAACTAAAGTTACTGTTGGACCCCTCATTGCAAGAAAACATTTTTTGCTAATGGCTTGACAGGGGTCAGTTAAACTACTAGGCAGAGACTTATTGTTTAAACTCCATGTCACTATCCACCTCTCCCCAGAAGGTATCTTGGTTACCATACCCATTAGGCGGGTTCTTACACTAATGACCGTAGTGGCAGAAAGTCAGTCCAACCCATTGGCTCACCTACCAGAGCTAGTAACGGAAAAAGTGCCACTTAAAGTAAAGTTAAAGGCTTTGGGCCTGCCAGACTATAAAAAGCTTTTTACCTTGTTTATCCATAGATGCAGTGGGGTGGCCTCTGGAGTGTTAGCCCAATACTTTAGACTGGCTATGTGCCCAGCTGCCTATTATTCCCTACAATTAGATCCAGTAGGAAAGGGGTCCATGTCTTATTTATGAACAGTAGTGGCACATTGGAAGAAAAGACCTAAGAGGTAGTCCTAGGGCACTCTCTAGTATTAAAGGCCCCACATGCTATGACCATGGTATTATATAATATTTTATTTTATTTTATTTTAATGCCACCTTTTCCCGGAATGAGACCCAAGGTGGCTTCCAAAAAATTAAAAACTGTATATATATACGCACACCTACAAAACAAAGCCCACTTGCTTTTACATATTAAAAACCTACTTAAAGCCTGGTACTACTGCAAAGGAACACTTGACACTCTTCAAATCAGAGGATGAACACAAGAGTGTTCTGCTAACTGCTGTGAATCTAACAACAGAACAATGGAATGCTGTCAGCAACTCTCCTCCCTCAAGAGGGAGATGAGAAGAGCACCACAATTACCTTAGGATCTCAAGATTTGCCAAGGCCTGACCTTTCTGACTTGTCCTTGGACAACTCTGATTTCTGTGTAGACAGGTCTTTCTGAATGGTGGAGTACAAGTGGGAGGAAGGTTATATAGTTGCAAATCATAAGAAAGTGCTAGAAGCCTAGTCTTTATTCCCCAAACTAAGCACTCAGGGAGCAGAATTCACTGCCCTCATTAGAGCCTGCCCCATTGCAGCGAGGGCAGCAGTGACCACATGACAAGAAATATACCCATTGGATGTGTTTTGCTACTGGGATGCTGTGGAAATAGGATCTCTCATATCCTTGGGACAAGCAATTGCTAATGGCCTACACATTTATGAACAAAGGCAATACTCTTCCCCAAGAAATTGGCTATAATCCATTTGCCTGGTACACACCAAGGGTAAAGATCCCATCTTGAGGAGAATGATTTGGCTGACACTGCCACCAAAGCAGTTGCCCTTAGACCTTGGAAGGAGACCCTGACCGGCCTGAATGCTTTATGCCTGCTGGAAAATGTTACTTTGCTCTTACTGTATAAAAACATCAGCCAGACAGAAAAGTCCCTAGGGGAGAAAGTGGGGGTTTGCTCATATGATGAAGGGATATGGCACGTCCCTGATGGCAGACCTGTGGCATCTAGGCACCTTTCATGAGCCCTTCTGCAATCCATCCACAACTTTCTGCACCAGGGAACTATGACCCTTGCAGTAACCATCCAGAGACTGTGGTTTTTCCTGAATGTTTTACACAAAGCTAAAAGGATAACTGCCACATGTGAGATATGCAAAAAGCATGATCCCAGAGGGGGCTCCCTTAAGCCCCCAGGTGCCCGAACCTGGATCCACATGCCATTTTTAAAGCTTCAAATAGACTTTGCCAAGATCACCAGGGCAAGTAGGTTCAAATATTTGCTTGTTATTAGTAGACCAGTTAATGGGATGGATGGAGGCGTTTGTGACAAAATGAAATTGCCCCATTTGGCAGACATTTATTCCCACGTTTGAGGTGGAAGGATATAATTAGTGAAGTGAGAGGAAATGGAAATGGTGAAAAAAGCACAAATACTTATCCTTATTTTAATTGGCATTACCAAACAATAATTGAGAAGGAAAGAAGACATCCTAATGTAGCTGAGCTGTTTTATTGTGCACCTTTTAAAGGAGTAGGTGAAAGGCAGTTTTTGTGCCCCCTGGCATTGGCGGCTAGGGCACGCGTCCCAGTTGCCTCACCCTAGATACACCTTTGTTTCACCATCTTCGGTTACTGCTGTTTGTACCAGTGATGTATTTAAGTCTTTTACTCCAAGTCTCAAGTCTCTGCCTTCAAGTCAAGTCTCAAGTCCTTGAAGATACTTTCAAGTCAGTCTCAAGTCTGGGAACCAACTTTATACCCCAACCTGTACTCCAGAATTTCTGTACAGAGTTGAATAAAGTTAGTTTAAGCAGAGTCTGCTTTTGCAATTTTGCCATCTGCAAGCTTTGGAAGTAGGATCCTTCTTACTCCCCATTACTGAAGCTTCAAAAGCTTTAGAAAGAAGGATCCTTCCTCCTCAAGCCTAACACATTTGCTGGTCCCCTCTGAGAAATGTACCCTGCACTCTGGGCGGGGGGGAGTCTTGTCCTCTGCTCTTAGGAAATTTTTTAGAAAGCTTCTCCAATAGGCAGCAGGGACAGGCTGCTGAGCAGATCTCAATCCCATTGCCTAACTCATTTGCTGTTTGCCTCTGAGAAATGCACCCACACTTTAGGATTGAGACATGTGATCAATAGGCAAAATGAGATAGAAGCAGTGATCAAAGTTGTAAGGTTTCTGGATGAATGTGTTATGTTACTGAACCAAGGGCAGCAAGTCAGTCACTAAAAATATGTGAGTCGAGTCTAGTCAGTGCATCATTTATGGCTGAGTCAAGTCACTGACACAACTTAAGTCCAACTTGAGTCCAAGTCAGTCTAGTCTACATCACTGGTTTGTACTTACTTCCTCTCTATCTTGCCCTATGAATCAGGTGGCAGTCCCTCTCAGGGGCTTCCTGTGGTATTTCCAAGGATCTTAACATTTTGTCATCAGAAAAAAATTGATAAATAAAAACAAACAAACAAACAAACAAATTTATTTGATGAAAACATCACTAGAAGTGTCTGTACATGGCAAAATGCTATTGTTCTTTCATTTGTACTGCACTAGGAACGTTCATAACCACTTTATATGGTTTCTTTCTTCCTGTTAATCCCCATAGCAATCCTGCAAGGTAGGTTTTTTGAGAGGTAATGGTGGCTCATAGATACATAACTAATTCCATGACAAAGCAGAAGTTCTCTGTCTTTCAGGTCTGCACTTTAAACATTACACTGTACTGGTTTTCTCAGAATACTTGTAATTATAAAAATGGCATGAAATTTGAAACATAGTGGGGGAAATGCAACAATCTGTCTAATTTACATAATTAGAATTATTTGCATAATATGCATATTAAATGCCCAAATTCAAGGAAGTGGAATAGGACAACCTAAAGGTATATTCAGCAAATAGTAGCAGATTCTTTTGAAGACTGAGGTATTGCCTTTTGGTCAAATACATCAAACTGGTGGGAGAGTTAAGTCTCAGGAACTGGTTTCTCCTTACCTTTGCTGGAACATCTCCGTACAAAGTAAAGTAAAGTGTTTTCTGGATGATGGGGTATGCAGTTCCAGAAAATATTTAGCCAATTTAGCCAATAGACCATTTCCACACCAAACCTCATTGTTGCGATGATCCGTGGCAATCCCTGCATCACCAGTCCTGGGAAAGGAGCAGTTTTGCACCACTCCCTTCCGCATGTGTCCCTCAGTGATGAAGGCGTAGCAGCATTAATACCACTGCTCCTTCTGCATTATGGCATCCATAGTGATGCCTTCTCCCCACCCTTTCCCTGCCCCATGGCACCTGGTTGATCACCTTTTTCTAGGGCCTTTTTTTCTATTGGGCAGCATCAGATGCATCTGTGTGTCTATGTGCCAGGGTTCTCAGATTGATGACAGGAGCTGGCACAGTGAGGAACTGCACACCACAGGGTAACAGGATGGTCACGCAAACAGGGGTCAATAACAGGTTTTCCCCATTATTAACATGGGGCATGATATGGGTGGGTTAGGGGCGGTTGGAGGCAGGATGGTGACAGGTTGCCCACAATGTTGTGTGAAAGCATGGCTCCTGGAACCTGTTGCTGTGGCGGGTTGATATTGCCATGCGGAAATGGCCATAATCTGCAACGGAGGGTGAAGAAAGGAAGAGGTTGTTGCAGCAAAGGAGTCTACCAAAGATAAAAAGAATAGGGAAGAGAAATCTATTGAGTGAGTTTGTGACGCTAGGTGTCAGAATTCTGTGGAGAAAAGACAAGTCTAAGTGAATGCATGCATTTTCTATTTTCCTACCAAATTTTAGGATACCTTTTGGGGAATAAAGTGATATATTTTTCTTGCATTTGTTTACTTTTCTGCAAGCTCCTGAGATGGCTAACATGCTAGTTGTTAACTGCACCATCTGTTCTAGTGGTTCTCAGCTAAATGAATCAATCCGCATTTCCTCTCCCCACCACACACATTCTACTCAGCTTTTTATGAACAATATGTTTATGTCTATTACCCCCATCATTTGGCAGTGTAATATGAGATATTTTAATTTTCCTATTTTTCCTTCTCCAAATATTTTTTTAAAAATATGCATACACCATGGAAAAGCTGTGTCTATTGATTTCGCTAGCATTGCAAACAGTGGGGAAAATCTGTTTCTTTCTGCTGTCAAATTTCAACCATCTGATTATATTGAAATGAGTTGTTTTCAATATGTTTCATCTAAATGACCCTCTGTAAAGGATTCATCTCTTGCACTGAAGATGGCAGTGGTGCTCAATGTAGCAGAGAGATATGCCTTAAGAAAATTTTATCAGTGGTTTGGGTATTCACTGCAAGCAGCTCATTGTAAAGTCCCAATTCTGTTTCCATTTACACTGCTTCAGTTGCAGCTCCTTCAGCACACTTGCAATGGGATAAATTAAAACAGAAACCCTTTCTCTCTTTTCCTCCCTCCCTTTCTACTTTTTGGAACAGGTTGACACTTAATACAAATGGCTTTAAATCTTCTCCTGGAATGCAAGCCAAGCACTCTTGCAAGTCTAAAAGGTTATACCATTTTGTTGTGTTTATTCTTTGCATTCCTCTCTACTCCCTTGCTTCAGCTGAGACCAGTAACACAAATACCGCAAGGGAGATTTCTTCACAACAGGGCTGAGGATTGCCAAGATGCAGGCGCGTTTGAAGTACCCAAGAATCCAAGAGAATTATTGTTGGCTGCACGGTTAGATAAGCTTAGATAAATAGCCTCAAATCCTACATAGTTTTCTTTTTTTTTTTTTTTCCAAGATATTCTTTGACTCATTTTTCAAAAACTGTAGGAGGAGAAAAATGTAGGCTAAATAGCTGATGGGGTGGCTGGAGGGTTGAGAAAATTCTTGCTTAGGCTTAGATCCCTAATGGCGGAAAAACATGTTGGGTGGTCCTGATGAAGTCCTACTGACCAGGTTTGCCGCTTCATTTGTTTTTGCATGGTGTGATGTTGATTTGGATTGCTCTGAGCACATCTAGTTGGCACTTGGCTCTGTCCAAGGATCACATATCAGACCCATATCTTTATCCCCAGGAATATATTTACTGTGTCAGTTCCAGCTTTGAAAAGAATGTTGGTATAGCCAGAGGCCATGCTGGCTGGTGATTTTGGAATATGCAGTCCAAAACAGCACTTGTTTGGAGCTCTGATTAACCTTCACTTCTGAAGGCTTCTCTAAGCAGTCTAGCCTGGTGTTCCTGACTGATGTTCAGCCAATAAGTGATGAGTTAGTGATTCCATTAGGTCTTTTTAAAGCTCTGCTATCAGTTCAACAGTGCCCAGATACCCTAAAGACACCAGACCTCATCTGATCTTGGTAGCCAAGCAGGGTGAGCCCTGGTTAGAATTTGTATGGCAAACTACCAATGAATACCAGCTGCTGTAAGTTAGTTTTCAGAGGAAGGAACAGCAAAACCACCCCCTTGCCTAAGAAAAACCTGTGGAATTCATGGGGTCACAATAACAGGTGATTTGGAGACTGGTATACACATTACTTCAACAGATAGCTAGTTGCTCTGTACTTCTTCTATTTGTTAAATATATAGCTGACTATCTGATCATGAGAACTGGGAAAGGGAAAACCATGGCAAAGAAGGGTTAAACTTCATACTCTGTGAGACAGGAGGTTGTTCAGCCATGTTCAGATCTCCAGAGTGCTGAGACAGAACAGATTCATTTAACTTTCTGATTTCAAAGTAAGCTAAGTGACCCTTCTGGACATTTGATCACCTGGCCTGGGGCATCAGTGGTGGTCCACATTTCCACTGCCTGTTATTTGAGGAATGCCCTCTGTAATAAATAAGCCCTTCAGGTATGACTGCAGAGCATGGCTTTTTACATTTGTAACTGGTCAGTGTTAAAAGCAACTCCTCACCCATGGCATTAATGTCATCCAAACCATTGCTGTAGGATAAGAGCCTAAGAATGCACTCACTACTGCTCTCAGTCGCAAAGAACTTGGAGGAGCAACTAAAGAACCACGTACAACATGAAAACCATCATTCCTGCAAAGACACTTGATTCTTCCTGAAGCACCCACACCCCAGAAATCAGTCCACACCCAAATGACAAACCCAACTTAATTGAACACTAGGAAGTTCAAATATTTGCAAGCACGAGACAAATTTATGGCAAACATCAAATGAATAGAAGAGAACCTCAGCTCCAAATCAACAGTACTTTTGATTGCATTCAGCATATTAAGCTGTTTTAATTCTTGTCATAAGCAAAACCACACAGATTTATCAGTTCTTGATGTAGTCTTGATTGAAACATGTACATGCATGTATGTGCCAACAGACACATACAGCTCTTTCATCTGCTATGTTTTGTTTGAGCAAAGTACAATTAACGTCTTCCACATATTCTATAAATTTATTGGATTACCTCTTTCAGAAACACAGCATGTTACCAACAGCTGTGGTTGCACTATTAATAATGATAAAGTGAATAATAAACTTAAAAATACAGATCTTTTTAAAGCCAAAAATAGTTTGATTCTATAATGCATGTCCATTTTCCATCTGAAGGACCCTTGTCATCTTATGTTTCAGGCTTTGTTCCTCTGGGCTCCTGGTGCTTGTGACTCTAGACTGGCCATATCTACTATGGAAAAATAGCTGATTTGGAGTTGGGCCAGAAATCTCCTTTCCTAAACATGATTTATCTCTGGAATGCATTAGTTTGGGCCAGTTTTTTACAGGACCCTGTGCTACTTCTGACCTTTGGCCTATCTGATGCACCTGCCCTTTTTCTGCTGCTCGTATACAGATGAGATGTGAGTATTATGACCTAAAACCATGAAATTATATAGAGATATTATGTGGTGCAAGATTAATGATATGAGGCCCAATATTTGCATATTTTTGGCATGTCAAAGCACATTTCTCAGCAGAATATAACTGTGTACTATTTTTTTTTCATTACCAGCATAGGTTTTGTAAAAGGGCAGAATGAACATTTTATAAACTTTGGACATGATTGAACCAACCTTAGGATCTTTTGAAGTACCATTTGTTTCAAGAGGGAAATTCCACATGTACTCAAATTCCCCACAGTAAAATCTATGGAACTTTAAAATGCTTAATTTTAGCTGGATCTTATTCCTTGTTTTCAGGATGTGGTCTTCTCAATTTATAACCTACATAATAAAACATGGAGAAGAGAATAATAACATCTGGAAATTTACTGCCTAATTAGACCTACACATGTTGGGTTCTGCACTCATTGGACATACTGCACATGTTCCATTCCTCTGTGGATGGTGGAAGTGGGGCAAGAAATCCCCACAGGTGGCTGGCAAAGACAGCCATGGCCTCTCTCCACTCTCCATAGCGTGCCAGATTGGCTTCAGGTGTTAATTGAACTGGCTCACTGTAATAGAAAATTCACTTGCCTATTTTGTTCACCTCTAGAGGCTGTCCATTATGGAATGACTCTTTGTGTATGTGAAAGGCTATCCCAGGAGCAAATGAGCATTCTGGAGCAATGTAGGCCTTTGTGTGTGTGTGAGACACACACACACACACACAGAGAGAGCATGAAAGTTAAAGTTATTCTGCAGAGCCCCTTTCACACTATACCATTATAGCAGCATGATTACACTTTAACTGCCATGTCTGTAGCCTCTGGAATTCTGGGACTGGTAGTTTGTGGAGGCAGCAGAGGAGCTCTCTGATATATGTCCCTGTGTGTGTTGATGTGTGTGTGTCTGTGCCTTCCATTTGCCTATTGAAATGTAGCCTAGACACCTTGCATTCATTGGCTGTCTTGCATCCAAGTTCTAACCAGAGCTGACACTGCTTAGCTTCCAAGAACAGATGGGGTCTTGTGCCTTTGGGTTCCCCCTTCCTAAACGGCCAAGTCCCAGGATTCCATAGGATAGGACCATGACAGTTAAAGTGGAATCATAATGTTATACCTGTGTAGCATGAAAGAGCTACACAATTGCAGCTTAATAAATCTAAGCCCTTTCATGCTACACAGTTATAGCACTATGATTCCTTATGGCCTTTAGCTTTGTCTTGCAACTTCCCATGCTGGCTGCGAGGTTCTAAGATTGTAGCCTAAAATGTGGCTTTTCCCACCTCTGGCCAAGTGTGTCAGCAGCTATCGTTCTAGCATTTAAATTCAGTTCCTCACAACTCAGCTGTTCAACTTGACCAATATCAAATGTGATCACATTTGCCCCATCTGATCTTTCATTGTACGAGCATAGGCAACTGCTAAAGCAACATGGGTAATTAAGGGGGAGGGAAAGGAGATGGAGTCAACATGTTTATGTAGCAAACCATTCTAAATACTAACAGCATGCTTAGAACAGCTCCATAGTTATTTTCAGATGTAGGTCTTGATTCATAGAGAAACTGAAGCCTCATTTAGGCCTTGACTTTCAGTAACAACTGCGTGAAGAGTGTGTCACGAACCTTTCTTTGCAATCTGTACATACGAGGATACATTTGAAAAGAAGAGCCTGATCCCTGTGGTTCTAAATATTCCAACATGTCTGTAACATAACTTTATTGTCTCTAACTGTCTTTTTGGCAAAAGAATCCACATTGATCTTCATGTATTAATTCATTTAATTTTTTTTTCATTCTTTCAGCCAGTATTGTCATAAGCGGTTTGGAACCATTATTTAATCATGAAATAGGTCTATCATTCTCTGGTTCAGTTATGACTTGACCTTGTTTTGGGATAAGTTTTATGTTTGCATAACTACAATTCCAGGAATTTTATCTGTAATAAGTGTCAAGTTCATTAGTTCCTGAAATGGGATTAAAAACAAAACAAAAAACAAGCAGCTTTGATTTTTGTTTTTGGATGCAGATAAAGCCTTTGACAGTGTAAATTGGCTTTTTATGATGGAGACACCGAATAAGATGAAGTTTAGCTACAATTTCATTACTTGGATTAAAGCAATATATCCTCTACAAAAAGCACAGATTCTGATTAATTGAGAAAAGGGAAAAAAAGCTGTAGCATCCAGAAAGTGATAAGGTAAAGTTGTTCGTTATCACCTCTCCCATTTCTACTGATACTAGAGGTCTTAAACAGAACAATAAGTAAAGTTGATAATATAAAAGGAGTGAAAATTAAGAAAGAAAATTTTAAATTGAGAGCATTTGTCGATGATTTGATTTTTTTTTCTTTAACAAGATCCTTTGGAAAGTATAGATGCTTTGTTAAAATTTTTGACTGTTTTTGGTTCTTTGGCACAGAAAAAACACAGAAAAATCAACAATGTTGACTAAAATATGACAAAATGAGACAAGCAAATATTGATGGACTTAAAATAGTTTTAAAAGTGAAGTATCTAGATATTATATTTGAGAAACTGAATAACAAACTGTTTATTAACTATTACACTGACATCTGGAATGAGATTAAAACAATTACAGAGATGGTCAACATTAAAACTCACTTTCGGGCAGAACTTTTACTATCAAGATGGATGTCTTACTTAAAATGTAATTTTTATTTCAAACAATTCCTGTCTTGTATAATGGCATACCACTCAGACAATGGCAGAAAGACCTGGCTGACTTTGTATGGCAAGGAAAAAAATGAGAGTGAGATTTAAGGTTTTACAAGATGATAAACTTTGAAGTGGCTTTTGGTTACTGAATTTGATACTTTATTTCTATGCCTGTTGCTACGTGTGGCTGAAAGACTGGATAAGTTTAGAAAGGGATAGACTCCTCCAGTTGGATGGTTTTGACTTGAGATTTGGCTGGCGTACCTTTTTATGGTATGAAAAACTTAAGGCAAATATTGATTTTAAACATCTTTCTATTAGAAGGACTGTTCTTAGCATATGGTTTAAATATAAACAGAGACTATATACAAAGATGCCTCACGTGTCATGTGATGTGTCATTTAGAAGAGAAATTGTACTTAAAGACATTTGGTTAAAATATAGAGACATTTTGTTAAAGAATAAAGATCAAATTAAAATGAAAACTGCAGAACAAATGAGTCATGAAGGTTATGAAATGGACAAAAAAACCCCCAACATTTGAAGGAAATATTTCAGAACTTGAGAAATATTTATGTATTGAAGATGATCATTTCATAAGCAAGATATATAAATGGTTATTAACATTAGGAATAGAAGAAGAATTGGTTAAACTCTATATGATTAAAACATGGCACAAAACATGGGTCATCATATACAATTAGAACAGTGGGGAAAATGTGGTTTAAAGATGTGAAATTTACATTGAATTATGATCTGAGAGAGAATTTCTACATGGTGATGTATAGATGGTACTTAATTTCGGAAAAATTATCTGAAGTGTACAAAAAAAGTAGAGTAAAGTAGGTACCTTTTATCACATGTGGTGGATATGTGACAAGGTGAAGCACTATTGGATTATGATTCATTGAAGACATTCTGAAGATGAAGATTTGACTCAGTCTGGAACGATTTTTATTGGGTTTGTTTGGGAGAAAACTTTGATAAGAACTTATGCTGCAAAATGGCTTTATGCTCAAAAATGGAAAGCATTGCAGATATCCTCATGGGAAGAGTGGATGATGAAACTCTTAGACCTAGCAGAAATGGATGACCTATCTTGATTAAGGATGGAAATTAGTACAGATTTGAAAAAGATTAGAATTTATTGGTGTTAACATATGAAAGATATGTGGGAAACTGGTTTTGGTTAATTTAGCTAACAATGGAAAATGGAAAATGTAATCTTAGCAACTGAATGCAATTAAGATGAAATAAGAGTGATATAGCAAACATGAAGTGACATTTTGTATTATATAACTATAGATAGATCAGTTTCTTATTACTATCTTGCTGTTCTTAGATTCAACCAGAAGTAGAACCAATGTGAACATATATTCATCTTTAGAAGTATAGGAAGTCATTTAGAAGATCTTCATGTATTTGTGTTAGTCTGTTGTAGTCTTTGTTAGTTGGCCTAGTTTAGTAGCAGGTTAGTATAGTTGTTAATGCTTAGAGCCAAGTATTTGTTTGCATGTCTGTTTATTTATAACCCATGTGTGTAGTTTTAGGTGATTAAGCTTTGTATGTTAATTAAATTACTGAAAAAAAGAAAAGAGGAGTCTGATCTACTGATTGTCCAGACCCTGCTCCGCTGCAAGATTTGGAAACCATGTGATCAGGGAGAAAGCCTGGAAAAGTTACTTTTTCGGGCTACAGTATATTTTTTGGACTACAGTATATTAAATCTTTAATCTTGATATTTATTCTGGAAATGCTTCATAACAACTGTTAACAGTTTCAAAATAAGTGAATATGTATAAATAATCACTTCACAGAATGATTTGTGTGTGTGTGTGTGTCATAGAATTCTAAACCTATACACACATGAACACACACATATATATGTATATATATATGCATAGGGTTAGAATCCTATCATTTCCTTCTTCTCTTCTTATTTCTTGACAATTTTCTGTGACATGTAAATTCTTGGTTTACAGAGGCATGGTGAAACAGAATTTATCTAGCAAGACAGAATCAGGCCAAACTCTAGATTTAAAGTTCTGCTCCCATGGCTGTATGCAGTCCATTTACTCAATAACTACAAAGTGAGCTGCGCATTCTCTGCCACATTTTCCTCTCTTGATCTTCGTGGAAATGTGTTTAAGCTTAGAACATCAACTACGAAATGGACTTCTTATGTCTGTAATGGAGATTTTGTATGGTAGAGAGATTAAGGACACCAGCTCAAAACCTTTTATAGTTTTTTGTATGCCAGACCACAGAATGCAGTTATGTAGTATTTTCTTTCCCAGAATTAATCAAAAAAGAAGGGAAAATGTACCCGCCCAAACAGAATAAATATTTTATAAACTTTAGACATGAACAGAGTCTGGAAGTAGCTTGTCATCCTTCAAAAATGGAGGCATAACCAAGTGATATTACAATTGTAAGTCAAGGGTGGACAATTGCATTCCTTTTACAGTATAGTGTGACTGTTCTGAGTTATTTTTATGGTCATAGGATTGTTTGTTTGTTTGGTACTACAAGCCTATGGCTTGTAAAATTGCAATTGATGTTTTAAAGAAGCAGTTGAAAGTAACTCTTTTAGTACTTTTGAATACTGATAATTGAAAGACAGCAATCTAATAGTAACTAACTAATATGGTGTTTTCAAAATGTAACTACAGTGGACCCTCTGTATCGGGGGGGGGAATCTGTTCTAGGACACCCTGTGAATGGGTAAATGGGTACAAATGCATTGCTTACATCCCATGTTATTGAATGGTGGTGACGTGCATGTGGATACTTCAGCACATCCGCACACATCTCAGCCATTTTAGGCTTAGAATGTTGATGTTCCATGATCACTTAAATTCGCAGATCTGGAGGTTGCTTGTAAGGGGGGGTGTCACTGTATAACTAATTACTTTCTATAAAATGATTCCCAAGAGGTGGAAATAAGAGTATCAGTTATTAAAAAATATTATTCCATCTGACTGCTTTAAATAGGAACATTAAGTATGTGCTTAGACGTCCCACTGAAACCAGTGGAACATAAATACACTTAACTTTAGCAGGATTATCCTGTTTTCCAGATGTGTTCTATTCAGTTCATAAGAAAAGTGGTAAAAGCTCTATGCAGTAATCCACTGACAACACAAGAAGGCCTAAACTGAGGCTGGAGGTGCACTCAAATCCTGTTCCCATGTCCCTGCACATCTGACTGCTTTAGAGATCTTGCATATTTAGTGTAAAGATGTGAAAGCTGGTTATAAATTATTAGAAAACACCCCCTTTGTAGGAAACCTGCTTTTCACAGTTAATGATTAAATGCATTCAGCTGAATTCAAAGCAAATGAAGTCTCTAAAGCAGCCACGCGTGTGGATATGCTGGGGATGAGGTTTGCATGTGCACCCATGTTGTCCACCTGTCTAGTCCTATTTAATACCTGCCAACATTTCACAGTTGAAAAGTGGGATGCATCTGGTCAAGCAATATCAGAGAGTGGCTAAGAATTGACAAGTGTGTCCAAGCAAAAGTTAGCAATGAGGAAGAACACACAAGCTAGGAGCAGCTGCAGCAATTTGCCTTTGTTCAACCTACTGGGAAGGGCAAGATTCACCCCCCCAGCTCTCTCCCACTTGCTGAGTTAATTGAGTGCAAATTGCATTTCCACTTTGAACTCAGTTTGCATCAATAAAGGTAAGATAAAGATAAAGGAGGACAGGACAAGGAGGAAAGAGAAACTGGGACCATGTGTTCCTAAAGTCCTGGCTATAGCAATCACAATTCCTACTGCCACGTCATGGAAGCAGAAGTGTTCATGGTCCCTATCCTTCTTGGGTAGCATTTGCTTTAATTTTTCCTTCCAGGTTGAGGGCAGGAATATTGCATCTCAGCTCTGCTCTTACTCCAGGAGGCCTGTTTCTGCCCCACTGCTTCTGCAGCCCCCAAACCCACCCAGAGTCTCCTGGAGATTTGGCATACAGATTTTTGTGTGCCTCAAAAGGTGAAGTGCCTCTCCTAGAACCCTGCATGACCAATGATTGAAATTTTAAATAGCTCACTGGTGTGTTTGTATGTGTGCATGTTTGAGCTAGTATTAAAAATGCTAATTTTCCAAAATCATAAGTAAGCCACTGAGTACTGTACTTCCAGTTTTGCTTTTTTCCACCCATTGTTAAGTTGTCTGTGCCAGAAGATCCCAAGAAAAGCAAAAGGGCTTTTGTAAAGTTGTAAAGCCTTGCTTTATTCTGATTGACTTCAGGAGAGTTCTAGATCAATGTTTCCTAGGCAATCTGATGTGAGTGACAGGCCAGGTTTTTCCCTAATGTGCCAGGGACTGGAACCATTGACTACAACTTGTTTCTTTCATTCTTGGAAACTCACCATGGACCAGCAGCCAAAAAACTTGTGGGTTGGCTTTTTCCAGTACCATTCTACATGTCATTGCCATGAAACCAAACCAGTGTGAGGGCAATGGTAGGAAGTTGTATGTCCTCCTGTAACTCAGGGTGTCTTCTGATTAAGAGGAGAAACTTGCACTGAAAAATGAAGCCCATCAACAGTGCAGAAAGCAGCTGCCATCGCCAGAAAACTCATTGCCTCCATCTTCTCCCGTATTCATCCACCCCCAACTCAGCTAAATGCCTCTGGCTTTACTGCATATAAACCAGGTGGGTGAGGTTGGGATTGCATTGCATTTTGGTCCCGGTTATATTCGTCATTCAGTTCACAGAGGTAGCAAGGAGACAGAAGTGATGTCTGTTATTCATATCCCTGTAACTGACTTACATCTATGATTTATTTTGTGGCATTGTTATGCTTCTCCATCTTGCTCCCCCCCCTTTTTAACATCTGAGGGGAAATGAAATATAACTTCTTATATGAAAAAAAAAAAAGACGAAGAAGCAGCAAACCGTGATGAGAGATACAGTGCTTTTGGAACCGGACTTTTCCAGACTGAGCTCTTGGCTGGCAATGTTTTCCATATTTTGTAGGGCCAGAGTGTCTTTGTTAGTTTAAAAGGAAAATGGAGATTTCCCTGATTTTACTCTAGACTTGAGTTCTGAGGTTAAAGGAATGTTCATCAATCTGAACAGAATATCTATCTTTAGAAAATGATACAAGAACAGGTAATATAACTAGCTGCCTACAGTAGTCCATTTGTGGGGAGCAGAGTGTTGCCTGTGGGACACATATATTTCCTGAACATGTTTTTATCACCCCTAAAACCCTCCAGGTCGTCTCCCCAAGACCCCTGGATCTCCCAAATTTTCAGTCTTTTCATCATGTTTTGTCAGGTGAATTTCCATCCAAGAACCACCCAAACTACCCAAAACTGCATGCCAATATGGCAATCAGCCTCCCCATGTCCCAGAACTCCCAAACTTCCTCCCAAAGCTGTCCCCCACCCCCAGAAAGATTTCAACTGGAAATGACAGATGGGAATGGCATCATGTCACTTCTAGTATATTGGGATGTGTTGCAGCCTGAAAAAAATCCACCACCCCCACCAAACACACAGCTGGAATGGTAGAGGATCAGTAAAATGAAGTTGACAAGATAGAGGTAGAGTGGGCTGATGGTTCTTTGTTATGGAAAAGGGTTGTGCCACATGTTCGAAATGGGATAACATTGCCCCTAGAGGCAGGTGCATACCTTTGGGATGCTCCCTGATTCAAAATTGTTACTAGAGACTCAAGGGGCCTTTCTGGCTCAAAGCACCAGCTTTGGCAGGTTTTCCAGCAACAACCCTTCCACAATTAACAGAGCATGTAGAAGCACAATGATGTGTATATATTTATATATATTAAACACATTATGTGTAAGGCATAAAAGCCATCACATGGGAGTAGGGAATGTTTCCCCCTTCTCACAGCCAGGATGTGTGCAAGTTCTGATAGACCGTCCACTGTGTCAACAGTGAAACTGTGCTCCCTCTTCTCAGAGCAAATATTAAAATCTTAAAAGCATTGGAAGCATCCCTTTAAAAAAAAATTCATACCAGATAATATCTGAGTATTTAACCATGGTGGGTGGAGGAAGAAGAACAAATAAATGTCTCCTTAAAGGATTTCTGTTTATCTCTCCATCTGTTTATTTATCCAAAGGATTTCCTGACTAGTGTTTGAATGACCAGGCAAAGCAGACAGTATCCCTGAGATATTGGATGTGGAAGCTTTTCATGTGTCATGGTAGGAAAAAAGCACCAAGTTACTGAGCTTACCCAGCAGCAGACATCTATGCCCACTCAGGATTCACCTTCAACGTGTCTGTGGGTCTTTGACTACAGAAACTCTGTGTTATCCTGATTTCTGGGGGTCCCTAGGGAACACCCGGATTTGCTCCAGAAATACAAAGCCTGGGGAAATTAGTGGAGCAAAGCGGAGGACAGAGCAATGCAGCGAGATCTTGGACCCCATGTCTATGGAGTCAGACCACACAAGAGCCAGGCCAAATATCTAATTACCAGTGGTTTATTTAGCAGAATTGGCAAAATGTCCCCACACATACATACAACGAAGCGGTCACTTACACAAGCGCACAAGGACTGATGAGTTGGAAAGATATGAAGATCAAGAAAAACGGAGGGAAGAGAACTGTAGTCTTTGGCTTGAGAAAAAGCAAGGCGAAGGTGACTCAGCAGAGAAAGAATGCTGAGGGGAGCTCTTGACTAGCAGAATGCCAAGGCACTATTCAAGTGTGGGAGTTCTCCGAAGAGGGTCCCAAAAGGGGACTCAGTTATAGGGCAAAATATGCCTTGGGTGCAGACCCTTTCCCGGAAAAGGGAAATGGCTGAATCATGCAAACGGAGCTTGTTTTTGTGTTTCTCGCAGTTGAAATCATTAATCTCATCTGGAGGATGCGTAGTCCCCTCATAGTGTCATTGTTGTTGATGGTCCATTGTGTGTGTATACGTGCCTTTCGAGGTTTCTCTCTTGGAGACGTGGCTGGGGGAACGTTGATCTGACCTCGCTACTTGTGCTTTGGTTTTAGACCCAGATGTCTATGTTCTTGTCTGGTGAACCTCTAGCTTAATAATTTTGGATATTAAATATTACGCTCCCCCAGGACTGGGTCTGCCAGCAGGGGTTACATCTGGATGTTGTGATCTGTTCCAGAGCAGAGATTGCACCAGCTTCTTTTGTTCCCACTTATATCCAGCACTTAGAAAGAATGTGAGTATAATAGCATGCTGAGGCCATCCATAAGACACCAAATTGGCACCAAATTGGGAGGGGTTGCTAATACACCAGAGGACAGGATCAAAATTCAAAATGACCTGAACAGATTGGAGAGCTGGGCCAAGGCTAACAAAATGAAATTCAACAGAGAGAAGTGTAAGGTCCTACACTTAGGTAGAAAAAATGGAATACAGAAATATAGGATGGGGGACACATGGCTGGATAGCAGTGCGTGTGAAAGGGATCTAGGAGTCTTCATAGACCACAAGCTGAACATGAGTCAGCAGTCTGATGCGGCAGCCAAGAAAGCCAATGCAATTCTCGGCTGCATCAATAGGAGTATGGTGTCTAGATCAAGGGAGGTACTGGTACCACTCTACTCTGCTTTGGTTAGACCTCATCTTGAATACTGTGTCCAGTTCTGGGCGCCCCAATTCAAGAAGGATATGGTCAAGCTGGAGCAAGTCCAGAAGAGGGTGACCAAAATGGTGAGGGGCCTGGAAGCCATGCCCTATGAGGATAGACTTAGAGAGCTGGGTATGTTTAGTCTGCAGAAGAGAAGGTTAAGAGGGGACATGATAGCCATGTTTAAATATTTGAAGGAATGCCATGTAGAGGGCTTGTTTTCTGCTGCTCCAGAGACTAGGACAAGGAGCAATGGATTCAAGCTGCAGGAAAGGAGATCCCACCTGAACCTCAGGAAGAACTTTCTGACAGTCAGGGCTGTCTGGCAGTGGAATATGCTGCCTTGGAGTGTGGTGGAGTCTCCTTCCTTGGAGGTTTTTAATCAGAGGCTGGATGGCCATCTGTCGGGAGTGCTTTGAGGGTGTTCCTGCATGGCAGGGGGTTGGATTGGATGGCCGGGTGGTCCCTTCCAATTCTACATTTCTATGATTCTATGATAAGAGATGGTGCTCTGGGTCCCACTGCTCTGTTGTGAGTGGCTATTATTATAATCACTTCCTTAAGAGTAACATTCCTATCTCTCCTTAGGCCATTTCCTCACTAGACTGTTATGTTGCTATTATTCCACTTTCAACATCCTATGGAATCCTGAGGTTTGCAGTTTAGGGAGGGGCCTTTGAGGCAGCTCCCTAAATTCCAAACCCCAGGATTCCATAGGATGTTGAAAGTGGAATAATAGCAACATAACAGTCTAGTGTGGAAATGACCTTAGATTCAGCATGCAGACCCACACAGGGACAGACAGGGTCATTGTTTTTTATTGACAAACTTGTCAATATTGACATGTTGACAAGCTGGAACATATCCAGAGGAGGGCAACCAAAATGGCAGAAAGCTTGGAAACCATGCCCTATGAGGAGGCTTAGGGAGCTAGATGTGTTTAGCCTGTTGAAAAGAATGTTAAGAGGTGACATGATAGCCATGTTTAAATAGGAGAAGGGATATCATATGGAGGATGGAGCAAGCCTGTTTTCTGCTGCTCCAGAGACTAGGACACAAAGCAATGGAACAGAGATTTCATCTAAACATTAGGAAGAACTTCCGAATGGTGAGAGCAGTCAGACAGTGAAATGCACTGCCTCAGAGGGTGGTTGAATCTCCTTCTTTTGAAGGTTTATAAACAGAGGCCATTTCCGCGTGACAATGCTCCTCCTCGTTGTTGTGCTGCAATTCAGGTCCGGAAGGGAGAGTGTCAGCAATGCTCCCACACACACCTGCTCGCTCCCTGTGGAGGGAAGCGCAGTGGCTCTGCCTCTTCCTTCTGCAGTGCAGCTTGGCACTTGCCATTGCTGTGCTGGGCCAGGAAGCATCACAATCGCGCTTCCACGGCTTCCACGCAATGTTAAGTATGGAATGCTGCGCGATTGGAGGTAAAACAGATTTTTTCCGTTTTGCAAATAGAGTGTGAGTACGACGCTTTGTGATGGGATGGCAATGGGATGGCAATGACATAATGTGAAACCGCGATCTGCCAACCACTGCCATCCTGTCCCAGAAGTGGCACAGCGATGTTGTGTGGAAAGGGCCAGAGTCTGGATGGCCATCTGTCAGGAATGCTTTGATGGTGTGTTCCTGCATGGCAGAGAGTTAGACTCAATGGCCCTTGTGGTCTTTTCCATCTCTATGATTCTATAATGTTTTTTTCTGATGGTTTCCTTTTTCTCATACATACAGTATATGAGTCTTGTAACATAGTAGGCATGTAGCCCCACCACAGCGTCCTCCAACTCAGTATCCCTGGATTGCTCTTCAGTTTGCTGGCATTTCTTCCTGGCCTTCTTGCTTCTTAGCTTAAATCCAAGCATTACTTCCCATTACCTAAGATATGATGCTGGGAGTGTGTAGCATAAATATCCGCATATGGGCTAATATACTGATTGTGCTATAGGATGCTTGTGTTGAATGGCAACACTGCCTGACTAAATGTGCGGCCAAAGAAATACTGTCAGCAACTTCTGCAGACACACACATGCATTGGTTGAAAATGGGCATCTTGCATGCACATCTGCACTGCATGTGCCACTCCGCTTCCTCAACCTTGATCTGAATGCAACATTGTGCATCAAATGAAAATGTCCAACTACATTTGAAGAGGGACCTACGCATATATAAGACACCAGCTGGTTTCTGGCCATTGAAATCAGTTTGGAAAATGCCAAATGAAAGTGTGTGATGAATTCAAACCTGACCCAGCTGTATCGCTTTAGAGCAACCTGCCCCAAGGAGGCACCCCTTACCTGTGTTGGGCTAAGATTTCCATCATGCCCTGACAGCACAGCTGTTCTGGCTGGCTATGATGGTAACTGGGAATCAATATAGAGGAAGGATATTGTGATGGGAAAAGCTGTTTTACAGATACATGCGAGGTTTACGGTGGCTTTGCTATCAACTGATTTGGCTGGACTGTTCATTTGTGTTATGAATGTTTGATAGCTGTGCAAGTGGTAGAGAAAAAATGGTTTACATAAATTGTGGAAAAGAGGTTCAAAGGTGTCAGAAGCCTCATGACTTCAGAATAATGATCTGCATAGTTATCCAACACACAAGCAGTCTGGGCATTCAGCAATGATTAGCTATGTTATTGTTGCTTTAACATATTAATGGGTTCAAACACAATTATATGCTTAATCCCTGTTTTATTTATAAACTTCTATTATTATTATTATTATTATTATTATTATTATTATTATTATTATTATTATTATTTATTGTATTCCGCCTCTCCATATGGATCGAGGCGGCAAACAACTTACAAATAGCATGTATTTCTATACATTTCTATACATATTCTATATAATTATATATATAATAATATATAATATAATATTTAATTCAGACCAGGTAATTTAACAGGCCTGTTCATTTTTTCCCCTAACACTGATGGAAATGTAATGTAAATTTCTCTCCCAAATGAAAGAAATGTAGGATTTCAGTTGGGCTCTTAGCTGGTTATTTGGAATTCACACATTGCAATCATCCAGATTTCAAACAGCGTCTACATCCCATGAGTTTGGTGTTCCAGCTAAATTGAGCTCTGAAGAAACTGAGAGACAGTTAGTTAGTTTTTAAAAAAGATGCACATGGGAAGTGCATGAGCAGATGTAGCATCAGGAACTTTGACTGGCTGTAACAATCCTTTCTTCAATCCAGGTTTTCCAGTATATGTTTGCCTTTGGCAATGTGTGAAGCAGCCCTGATCACTTTCTGTGGTTATACATCAGCAGCCAACAACCCCAGACCCAAATCCATGTTCCTGAGCAATGTCAGCCAAGAGAGAAGGGAGGTGTGCAAAATCTGTGACTTGAACAGAGGCCAATTTGGGAGGAAGCACAGAGCTCTCCTCTTCCTTTTTTTGAAGGCCCATGGACTCAGTGACTAGGAATGCCTTTTACCAACATTAGCTAGTTTGCTGGTTATAACTGTTCTTGGATAGGTATAGTCTGGTCACGGTGAACTGTGCATTAGCACACTCAAAACTGAATGGCTGGAATGTGATCTTTGTAAGACATCCCCTGAAACAGATCCAGAAAAAGCAGTGAGTGCAGAATTTTATTTATCAAGTAAAGCATATTTCCATGGGCACTTTTTACTTTTGCTCAAAGAATCAGGTTGCTCAAGGGAGTATGCCTCCCATACCACTCTGCCTATTCACTCAGAGATGCAGACTAAACTCCATGGGCTGCACATGGGCTATGGGGAGATCCTTTTCAGAAGCGGTACTCTGCCTTTGGAATTCTTCCTCCTCCCCACCTTTTTTTAATTAGATATGCTATAGAAACACATACAAAATAAAGGAAAACACAAAAAGGAAAAAATGACAGCAACAAATTACAACCACAAACATCAATTAAAAAGTAACAAAGAGCAGTACTATACATTAAATGTTAAAGTAAACTAAAGGGAAAGAAAGAGAAAGGAAAAGAAAACAAGAAACATGTTTAAAAGACAGGTTCTAGCTTCCCTAATTTAGATTTCAGATAATATTACTTCAAAAAGAAACTTCTCTTAACTACTAATACTTTCTAATGTCTCCACTGCTATCCTCCCCAAAATACTAAATAGTGAATCCTACTATCAGTAAGTCATATTCTTTTTCCTGCAAAAAGCTTATTAGAGCTTCCCAATCTTACACACACACACACACACACAGCTTTGTAAATTTTTCCTTTATTAAGATTCTCAATTTGTCCATCTCAACTAAATTCAACAATTTAACAGCCAGACCTCCTTTGTTGGAATCTCTGTGTTCTTCCACTTCTGTGCATACTGTAGTTGTGCTGTGGTGGTCCTCTTCGCCTGCTTGTATGACCCCCCCACCTTGATGCTGTTTCAATTTCTGATAAGAACTTGTTGATTCAAGCATTTTCTGATTTTAATGGCTAGCTTAGTGGAATCTTTTACTGTTTATTATGGTATTTATATTTTAATTAAATAGTTCTTTCAATGAATTCTGTGTACCATCCTGGAATGTGCTAATATTAAACATGTGCTCTGAGATGAAATGTCTGTTTTCATTTTTACCACTTCAGAAATTAGCTTCTCATTCCTAAAAGAGTACCAGCAAACAAGGGTGCTAGCATATCTTATGGAGCATTCTGCCAGGAATTATGCAGGTAGATGTTTCAGCACAAATATTTTTTTAAAGAAAAGTGCTTGACAGTTTCTTCCAAAAAGGTAGGGAGATGGCATAATTTGGTCTCATTGCTGTTATTTATGCTGCAGTAGCTAATCACTCAGTTGTACACCAATTGTTGTTGTTGATATCGGCCCTCAAGTTAACCCTGACCAATGGTGACTCTATAAATGAGAGATCTTCAAGACCCTGTTATTAACAGTCCAGTGTAGGTGTTGCAAACTCAGGCCATGCCTTCCTTGATTGACTCAATCTATCCATAGTGAGGTCTTCCTCTTTTCCTACTGCCTTCCACTGTCTGTGGAACACACCCTGACTCTACGGTCTCAACTCGGATTGAACCCCTTCATTACACAGATCAGTGGTACAGCAAGTGGTACATGTCCAAGAACTAATAAATTCATTTGTGACTTCTGATTCTATAGAATTGTATCTAATGTCAGTACCATTGGTGCATCCAGCTGACCAGAACTCAGCCTGCCATCTATGTGAGAAAAATGAACAGTGTGAAAAAAGAGCACCATTCTTTTTTTGGAATAAACAGGGACAGCAATACAGAAGAGTATTGGGGTCAGAGAAGGTAGGCAAAAGAAACTGAAGAAGGTTTCACAAAACTACTTCTTAGGCAGCAAATGACAGAATCCACACACGCCCAGGCTGTATGGACAGTGAGTTCAGAAAAGTATCTTTTCCAAGCTCTGGAAGGAACCCACATGAAGTTCCAGCCCAGTTTAAACCCACTGATTTCGAGTCTCTGGAACTTACCAACATACACTGCTGACTTGAAGCACTGGTTCTTCTCAGAGTTTCTTCTTGCCTGCTTCTTATTCCCATGTTTAACAACAGCTGCAAGTAAAAATACCTTTTTTCTCTCTTACAATAGCTTGTTAAAAAAGAACACTTTTTGGGCAAAGCAGGAATAGATTTTTGTGTGAATTTTGTCAGCTCAAATTCATGGGCACTACGTCTGCGTAGAAGCAGCCTGTTTCTTAATTCTTTCCTCACCTGAGTCACTGCTCTGCACCAAGGTTCTAGTAAAAGGAAAATCTCATGGAGATCCCATCAGCCTGAATTGACTCACCTGTGATGTAACTCACCCTCAGTGGTTTACTTAAAGCATGGATGGGTAACTGTGGTAAAGCCAGAGAGTTGTGCTTTGTTTATTAAACATACTGTTGTTGTGATTATGATTATTCAAACGCTTTAATCTGAAGTAAATTTACTTGGAGGTTTTTAAGCAGAGGCTTGATGGCCATCTGTCGGGATTGATTTGAGGGTGTTCCTGCATGGCAGGGGATTGGACTGGATGGCCTGTGTGGTCTCTTCCAACTCTGAATTTCTATGATTCTATGATTCTATACTTGCTTTACATCATTTTGGGCCTTTCCGCACAACACTGTTATAGTGCTATTATTCCACTTTCAGCCTCCTTTGGAATTCTGGGGTTTGCAGTTTACTGAGGCCAAAGAGCTCTCCAGCTGAGGATTCTAGAGGCCCCTCCCTAAACTGCAAATCCCAGGATTCCACAGGAGGTTGAAAGTGGAATAATAGCACTATAACAGTGTAGTGCAGAAAAGGCCTTTGACTAGTCTGATTAATAAACATTAATAACAGTAACTGTATATACAGCATTAAAATTATCTGGCCCAAATTCTCACATTCTATTGCTGCCAGTGAGACTGTGTTTTTAAAAACCTGTTAATTTTTGTCTGTGAGGAAGGCCCTTTTTCTCTTTGTAGTGGGAGAATTATTTTTTTAGTAAGCAGAAACCTCAGATTTCAGTTAACAGAACCTTCCATTCCCACCAGAGTAGCAGGAACTTAATAACTTTACAATCTTGCCAAGTCCTCCAGGGCTCTACGTTTATTGGACACAAAGTTTTGGAGCGCTCGTCAAGATTACTTCCCTCCTCCCAACTAATAACGAAGATTACAAAGTCACATTCTGTTTTTACTTCCTGGTTGGCCAATTTTTCAAAATCTGGAGGGTCAGCAATATTTCAAGGCCAGGGTGCTGCTCCAGGCAGTTGCTGGAGCAATTTGTGGGTGATTTCTCAGCCAATTTTTTTTTAAAAAATAGTGGGTGTATGGGAGTTAGGGAGCCACCAGAAGTGTCTGGAGTAGAGTTGCTATACTACCCCTTCAGATGGATTTTACCACTGCTCAGAGCTGGCCTGGATTCCAAGCTTTTATTTTAAAAGAGTAAGTCTCTGGGTCTTCTGAGAATGGAGTTATAGGAAAAAAATGTGTAGTTGTTACCACGCCATGTACTCCCTACTCTGCAGAATGTTCTGTTTTCATAACTGGACATGTTTATGGTTGAAAAACATGTTTGAAAGGTCAGGATGACCTCAGACATGGTCAAGTCATAAGTTCAGAGAGGGTTAGGTGGAAAAACTCAATGCTAAATGGGCTTGTGATAATCCTTTAGAGACTTCAAGCTATAATCACTCTTAAGGACAATGGAAGGCAAAAGTACCCAGGTAAAGCAATCAGAGACCACCCTAGGATGCCACCCTACAGAAATCTTTCCTAGACCCACAGCCCAATCAGTAATTAAGAAATTGTCATGACTCCCATCAATGTATTGTCACCTAGAATTAAGAGAATCAACCCATTCCAGACTCTTTTGTCAGCCCTGTGAGAAAGCAATTGCCACTTTATCCATGCACCCTCCTTCAGGGTAGGAAACAGGGTATAAAAACACCAACTTTGGACCCAGCAGGTTGTAGTACACTGTAGTACACTGGGCGTACTATGCAGTATCCCAGACTCCCATTCCTTCGTGCTACCCTCAGATGTATTCTGAACCACTCCACTTCAATCTTCTGCTTCAGAATTGGTAACTATCACCCTTTCCACCCAATCTCTATCTATCCAACTTTTCTTGCCACACTTGTATGTTTCTTAAGAGTGCCGGTTTTCTTGTGTGTTTGTTAATTCCAAATAAAATACTCTGTTTAACTTTTAACTGGAACCCTCTCTACAGTTAGTACTGGTATATACAGGTGAGAAAATCCTGCCATTACCCTTCTCTCACAGATCCCTTTTGACTTATAATTCACCCAAATTCTAAGGAGATGCTATCATTGCAGGTGGACCTCAACGTCCCCCACCTCTTAGGGTAACAGAGTCACCAATCTAACCAATTGTTTCTTGAGGAAAAAAGAAAACAAGCCTCTGCATTCGTCTATGTGAAGCCAATGGGAAAAAAATCCCCTCACACTTATGAACTCACACTTATGACTGACATTGTAACTCCCTCAATTCTTCAATCAATTACCTGGGTTATGTCACAACCCTAAAGGAATGTCTAGCTTTTGGAGGCTAGTTGGAAGAAGGTTGACTGGAAGACTATTTTCCTGTACTCCTTGCAAAGACTACACAGAAATCAATTGAGCCGTTAGAGTGAAGGTGCGGCCAGGCTCAAAGCAGTGAAAACGCTGCAGCTCAAAGATTGATATTTAAGGTTCCATGTGGTCTGTTATTTTAATAACTAACTTAATGTAGTAATACTATGCATTTTATTAGATATCCAGGAAATAGCAAGTTCTCTACTGTCTGTTGTGATTTGAAAAAGATAAGGGCAAGAGATGCAGTGGGAGAATATAAGGAGTGAGAAAATAGATGAAGCAAAATGCAAGGGAGTGAGGTGTGGCCTGTGCATTTCTCCTTAGTTTCTTCTATATTTTTCCCTATGAATCAGAAGGCAGTTACTCCCAAGGGCTTCCTGTGATATTTACTTGGACATATACTTTTTTGCCATCAAGTAAACAGAAAACATTGATGGCAAACAATACTATAGTGATCTCTTGAGAACAGATATGCCTGAGCATATCAAAATGTTGTCATTAACCACCAATCCAAGACTATACAGGGACATTTTATATGGTTCCTGTCTTGCTATTAATCCCCACAACACTATAAAATGGGTTTGCTGAAAGTTGTGGTAACCCCAGGTTGCATGGTAAATTCCACAACCAAGTAGGAATTTGAACCTGGGTCTTTTTTCCCCCAAGTCAAGCACTTTAAACATGGCTCCATGTTAGTTCTCTCCGAAGAGCACTTACTATATGAATGGTACCAAGGCTGAAACATAGTGCAACTATTCAAGTGCTGAATTTGCCCAATTAGCATGCAAGTTAACATGCATAATTATAATCAACTGAATAATATGTAGCTTCATTGCCAGGACTGGAGAGGCTGGAATATGGAAGGGCTGCAGGTAGCGTGCGGGTTGCCCTTTCTTCATCCCTGACTTAAAGATAGACTGAGATCAGTCTAACTAAGGCAATCCTCCCAGAATTGCACAACAGCAACTATTATAGTCCTACCCAGTGTGTGAGAAGAAGTAAGCAGGAAACAAAACAAAACAATCAGCTTGTTCCTAAGAACATTTCTACCAACCTTGCCAACCTGTTCTGAATTACTAGTATTCAAGTTTTTCCCCTTGTACTTTGGCTGTACAGCAATATTGTTTTCCAAAAGGTTTCCAAGTAAGCTGATGTGACCTATATACCAGAAAGTTGGAATAGCCAATTGCCCATTAAGCATACATCCATGTATCACTGCCAGACTGTACAAAAACTCCACAGAGATAGCACATTTTGTATGAGAGAAATCATGACTATAAGAACACTTTGAAGATCTGAACATTTTCTCCCCCTTACATTTTTCTTCAAGGGATATGAGTATAATGGATTGCCTTCTGCTATTCTTGTAACTTGATTTTAGGAGTGTCAACATCGAAGTCTTTTCTTTCTCATAATCAACACAATCTCTTTGTTCACTTTCTTTTGGTATTCTGATCATAGTTCTTCCATATTGCAAGGCACATTTTATGATGACCTTTTTCGTCCTTGTAATTTTTGAGATGCAACAAAAAGAAGGCGGCCTGGAGATATTTGACTTAAAGCAAGATTGATAGTTTTAAAAATTGAAAGGCCTGTCGCTTTAATATTATTGTCTGTCTATCAGTAATAGCAACAAGTTCATCATCATCATTAATGTCACCGCCAGCACCACCACCAACAATACTCTTTGATATAGTTTTCCTTACACTTTTCCAAAGCATTTCCATCAGAGGAAACGGCATGACATCCCTACTAAATTTAGTGGAATTTTATCTCACAGAGTACGCTCTGAATGTCCTTCCTAACTGTTGTACATATTCACTTCAATTATATCATATAATAAAGCACAAGAAATGGGTTTTGTTATGGGGAGTGTGTCTTCTATTTTCTCATTCCTCCTCATTATCAAATAGTTAGCAGATTAATCCTTGCTCATTTTTAATTCCACTATACACTGTTTCCTCTTCCTCTAAGAGGAAGGAAGCCCCATTTTGTCCGCCTCCCGTAATACTGAATCAACAGCAATAATCCCCTCCCATATACATTTTTTGTGCTGGTTTTGTCCTGAAGAATTCTCTTGTGTAGAAGAATATCTCTACTTAGACATGTAAGCTATTACAATGCGGAAGAAGGAGGAATCTGAAATTGAAAAAGGTGATGGGGCTAGAAAAATCATTTCCCAACTCTGAAAATAAACCCAATAGGATTTCACCACAACATTAGATGCTGTTATCTCTCACTTTCCCAAAAAAGAGAGAAATGACACCAGAGTCAGCTACTTCTGAGCAGTGCAACAGTGATTATGACTTTCTGTCCCCTTGTTTGTGACTCCTCTGTACCCATACTCTTCTCTTCTTGTGGTCATAAAATGTGGAAAGAGATTTTTGTTGTTGTTGAGTGAAACCACATTTATGCTCCAGTAACATTTCAGCTCCCTGATTCACAGAAAAAGGGGGAAAATTACACAGCCTCTCCAATCTCCAGCAAACCTTATTGCTACACAATTATCTTGTTTACAATGTTTTTTATATCTTTTCTCACAGAAAAAAAAATTAAAAGATTTGGATTCAAATCTTCACATAAATGCCAGAAAGCTTTGGCAAGGAGATGGCCTCTCCAGACTCGGGAATATTTCATGGAGAAAAGAAATGTGTTTGTAATTAGAGAAACGCAGAAGTGTTCTGCCGCCATCTGAGCAAGCCCAAGCCAACCAGTGTTGCCTTCCAGAAGAATGAGTGTATGAACTGAACTGGATAAACACAGCTTGGGTTAGAGTCACTAAGAGGAAAAAAGAAGCCCTGGCTTCCTCCTTCCCTTTTCTTAACTCTTCCTTCAGCACTTTTGGTAGCCTCTTGTTGAATAAGAAAAGTAATCACACCACATGATCCCTCTGAGTTTTTTTAAAAGTAAAGCTACCATATGAATCAAATTATCAGAGATCAAAAAGTACAGAAACATAGCCATTATATTTTTATAAGCACCTTAAACCAATTTAGTTATTTTTTAATTTCTGGAGGGTCACTATCACATACAAAGTTAAGCTCCACATGAATATGACATTTAATGCCTAAACTCTGGGCACTTTCAGACTACCAAATGATAGCACTATGATTCCACTTTAAATGCTATGGAATCTTGTGCCATTTCCACACTAGAGCGTTATAGCGCTATGATTCCACTTTCAACCTCCTATGGAATCCTGGGGTTTGCAGTTTCGGGAGGGGCCGGTCGGTGCACACTCTGGTGCGGAAATGGCCTTGGTTTTTCTAGTTTGGTCAAAGGTATCAGAAGAGCTCTTTGACTGAGGATTCTAACACACACACCCTCACTTGCCAAGCTCACCAGCCCATAGTATAGAACCATGCCAGTTAAAGTGCAGGCATAGTGCTATAACTGCGTGGTGTGAAAGGACAGCCTACCAGTGTTAACTGCACTTTGTGTGACTTATTCCAGTTAAGAAAGGAGAGATTTAACTATTTGTTATATCTGTCTCTCTCCCCTAGCCACAGCATTTCTGTTCTGTCACTGATCTATACCACATCTGGATTTTCCATATTTTTGGAAAGCATAGATTTGCCTTCCTCGATCTTTAAAATCATTTTTCTGGACGTGTTGGAATTGTGCCTTCTCTCTTTGAACCAGTTCCTTGCTAGTTTCCATACTAGCTGTAAGTGAGTAAGCAACTTCCTGATGCTTCAGGTGTTCCATCTTTTCTATGCCTAATTTTGCCTTCTTTCACTTCTTTTCCTTTCTGTTTCTCCCTCCTCTGCTCTGTTCTTCTATGTGCCAGGAAGACGTTTCTCCTTCTGCACATTAAATCATTTCCCTTTCTTTCCTTAACACACTTCCACATCATTCATTTTCATCAAAGTCTTTCCTGGACAACTAAAATGATACAGTTCCAGCTTTAAAAATTTTCTTGGAGGAGAGGGAGAGACAAACAAAAAATGCAGTAAAGTAATTTCTGAGGGTGTAAGTAAGTCCTACCTTTCAACAGACTAAGGGCATCACCCCAGGCAAAGAGTTGCTGAGGATGGAGAGGAACAGCAAATCATGGAAGACACAGCTGTGGGTGCCACATGATATGGACTATGCTGCATCCCCTAAACTACTCTGCTACCCCCTGGTGCAATGGGATTTCTATCCCATCACTGATGTTGAAGTGAGATTCAAATGCTTCACTGGTTAGCATTTGTAAATGGAATGGAAGAGGAGGGTCTATTTTTTCCTTCATCTCAGGTAACAAAAATGTATTTGGCCAGCCCTAAGTATTAAGGATCTGCCTGGTTTCAATCATGAGCAGAAATGGACCTATTTAGCACAGTCCAGCTGACTCCCATGATGAAGCAGGCTTCTCTCCAAAGGTAATGCAGCTTCATTCATATTTTGGAAAGGCAGACAGTCTGTTTCCAAAACAGCATCCCTCCTTCGGAAAATATCCAGGTGGGACAGAATGGGACTGCCAGACCCACTTTCTAAACCTGTGACATTGTGAGGAGCTCTCTAACTGCTGCACTGGGGAGGAGGAATTGTAAAGGGAGTATGATCTTCCAGTTTTCTCTTTGTTCGCTATTTCAAAAACCTTAAAACTGGATTTCAGATATCATAACTCCCTAGCTCTTCTATCCCTTCTTCTGAAATTTTGCAGCTTTCTGACTTGGGGCTGTCTCTGTGATAGGTGCACAGGAGGGGGAACTACAAACACTCCACTCTTCAGACCCCCTTGAAGAAATGTTCAAGAAAATAGGCTGCTTTATGAGCTCAGTGAAGAGGGACCTCCTTTAAGAAGGAGGGAGCCTTAGCCAGCCAGTTCCTGTTGACCAGGATAAGGGTCAGGAGCAGACCAATATTTCAAGCAAATGTAATAGGTTTCTGCAAAGGTGGACATCAAGAGACTTCTAAACAGCCGAGAAACCTGCTGTTTTGAAAACAGCCCAAAGTTCCCTAAAGACACAGCCCTACCCACAGGAAGAATTATCTCTCACCTGCCAATTTATAACTCTGTAAATGGACTTATACATCTGATGTTTTCTACATATCCTACCTCTCTGTTATCTGGGTTTGACCACTTTGTGCTTTAGGAATCACAATATGTGGAATTTTGTAAGCTAACTATACCAATAAGGAGGCTAGACGCACCACCAGATGTGAGAGAAGGTCTTCTCAGAGAATCCCCTGAGCTCAGAAACACTCTGTCTTTCAAAGTTCTGTGACAGAGGCTGTAAGGAGTAAAGAAGGCTGCCCCCCCACCAAATATGGGTTCTCTGTTTTGAAATACTGTCCAGATCTGAATCCCTTAAACTGTCACTCCACTGTGTAAAGGACATGCACATCGTGCTTTTTAATAGTTTTGATTGTTTTCCATTGAAATCTCTCATGGATGTGATCACAGAATTTCTTAACAATATTGGCAACGATCCTATATCCTGCTAGCAGAGCCTCCATCTCCACCAATTGACTTACAGGCAGGAGTGGAGTCTGTTCCTTCTCTAGCTGCCTTCTCAAGTATGTAACAACAAATGTGAGGTCTGCTGGGTGTAGCTGGGTACAGTTCCATCTCCCTGGCTACTGACTGGCTGTGCAGGTCCACCCCAGCTTCTTCCAGCAGCTCTTGAGCAAAAAAGGAAGAAGAAGAAGCCATTTCTAACCCCAGTGCAAGGTGCTTCCTTCTTCTTTCAGTGCTGAAGTGCAGCCATAATAACTCCAGTATACTCCTGCTGCTGGTCAGTTGTAAACTCCACACCTTCTTTCCAGCTGTACACTGGGATCAGAGCCATGTGGAAAGAGATACTGGATCCCTCCTTCTACAGGGTCCGAAAAGGTATATACAGAGCTATGACCTCCAGTTATGCTTTGGCAGGTCAGCAACAGGATTCTGGCCAATATATAGAACTTCCGTGTAACTTGTAACTTCAAACATTCTCTAATAAGAAAATTAATATGTAATATCAAGTGGTGCTGTGTTGTGCTTAAATTGTTTTTATTTCTCAATATATCTGAATTATGGTGTTAGGGGTTTTTTATGGTTAACTTATAAACCAAAGCAGTGCTTGGTCCTGGTCTCCCCACACAGCTCATCTTCATTTTTTTTCTTTTTTCAATCAGAAGGAAGAGAACAGAGACTTACCTACCTGGAAATTATACCTGGATGAAAGTCTATAGCTATAATTGATTGTCTCAGTGCTTCATTTGATTCACACAGGTTATGCACAGCATCAGGGAAAGAGTTTGGGTGCTTAGAACTTGAATGCCACTATGGAATGGATCGTCAGAGCAGGGCTACTTAAATTGGCAGTGTGTAGCCTAATTATTGTGTATGAGCTATGAGCTTCTGGTCCTCTGCACATTTCCAGGAAAGAAAGAAACAGTTGTTGTCAATGGTACAAATGTGGTGCTGTTCTCTGGCACATCATTCCACTCCCTGCAAAAAAAAACTGGAGACAGTTGAAGAAGCGCTGGTTTAGGGTACCAAAGGTGAACTATTTAGACATTTCTAGGGGAATCTAGGGAAAATGTATGAGAATTTAACAGATGATTTTGTTACACTCTCCTGCTTTTACAGATATAACTGAATAAGTATGTATCTAGTATGGCAAAAACAGAAACTACTTGATCCTGAAGCAAAGTACTTTCTGTTTGTGCCATAATAGATAGTTACAACTGTTTGCCTTCAGGAAAACAATAATGATGCTTCTTTAAGAGATGACAGATGTCTAATCAACAAGTGCAGTTGCCAGAAAGAAATTTTCCAGTCAAAACTGTAGTTGACTCCCTCAGTATAATGAAGTTATATGAATCTGTCTATGTATGTGTGTGTGTTTACACACACATGCATAAATTAGCAATGGATGCATCTGTCTACTTCACTTTCTTCCATGTTTGCATTTATAAAAAAACTTAAGGTCTTTTCTTTGAATTTATGAAGAAATTGACACATTCTTATCAAAAATGAAATCACCAGCCCTCTGCAATGGAATCATAGGTACATCTATTCATAATATGGAGAGGACTAAATTATACTGCCTGATGTATAGATAATTTGAAAATAAACAGTGGGATCCTGTATGACCATTACATACTATGTAGCACTGTAACTATGTTGCTATGTAGTAGACACCAGCCAAATTTTTCCAAGCCCCACTTACTGGTAAGCAGCCATTGGGACCGGTCCACTCCTTTGTAGATCAAGAAGGGACTACCTGATGTTCTCACACTCTCCCATGAACGGTCTTTGGAAGAGCACCTAGTAGAAGGACCCCTGTCACAAATCCCCCTTGTGTTGGAGATTTCACATAAGGGGTGGGGTGGGAATTCCAGGAAGCTGTTTTTCGATCAAATGGTCCCTTATTGATCCCAGCCACTGCTAGCCAGTAAGTGGGGTTTAGGGGACTTTCACGGTCCCTGTGTAGCCTCTAAACTAGGGGCTATGTAGGGATCATGAATATGTAGCAAATATGTATTTGTTAAGTATAGGTATTCATATTAGTATTCATAACAAATATGAATACTAATATGAATACCTATACTTTATGCATTCAAACTGTCAAACAGGATTCCAGCCAAGAGCTGTATGGGAGGGGGGGCAGGAGAGGTGGCAATCCTGATTCAGCCCCACACATGATTGAATACTTAAGGATTTAAAGCCAGATTTTTAAGAACTAAGCTCTCAAATCTCTGTGCCTGCGTGGAGTGAAACTGCCAGTTTCTTTTTCTCCTACATTCAAACTTCTAAAACCTCAAGTACATTCATCTGGACTTATGAAAAAAAATTGTGAAATTGTTGGCAAGCTCTTCTCAAAAATAACAAATGGAACAAAGTCCTCACTCATCTGTAGTACTAATACATCCAAAGGGATGGGTGTATTCTATTGCATGCAGATCTGTGGTTCAGAATGCTCTTCTAAAGGAGTTTTGTAATGGACCACAAATTGAGTACTGCCCATTCTTCTTGCACCTTGAGGCCATTGGTCCCAGTGAGCTGTGAACTCACATGAATGACTGTGACTAACAAGCATCTCATCCAGAACTGGTGCCCATGCAGCTCTGAAGTGCACTCAGATTGAACTGAGATTGCAAGCAGAGACACTTTGTCTGTGGGAGAAATAGTCTGGGAATTTGGGAGCCAAAAGAGAAATTGGACCTTTCAAAATATAAAGTTTTACATGCTGCTGCAGTCAGGGTTCTCTGAAGCTTGTGTCTTGGCTCCTGCTGCGCTAACTAATTAACATTCTTCATATAAAAACGAAAGCTATTTCTCAGGAGAGAGACAAGAGAGAGGATAGTGATCTTTAACTGGATACTTGCTGGCTGTAAATCTCTAGAGATGCCTTGAATTCCAGTCAGTGGAGAAAACCCTGTTGCTCATGGAGACCCTTCCAATGATCAGCCATTTGGGTGAAGTCTCTTGTCAGGCTCAGGAATGCACGCTCCACACGATTCACGTTCCTGTCTACCCCAAGCTTGGAAAGTTATTTTTCAAAAGTAGTTAATTCTGTTACTTGTTAGAAAAATTTGAAAGTAATTAGCTTCTGTTACTCATGATGGTGCTAGGAAAGCTTCTCTTGTTTTGTTACTTGTGTTGCTTGCTATGTTACCCTGTATGTTGGGGGTCCCAGGAGGGGCACCCAAATTGCCAAATAAAAACACAAGATGGGGGAGATTAGACTCGAGCACTCTCTCAAGCTAACGAGAGGCAGCGTAACTTCAGCTAGGATCTTTAACCCTATGTCTACGGTGTCAGGTTGGAAGAGTAGCCAGGCAAGTTTAAAAGTAACGAAAATGATAGTTTTATTAAAGGACAAACAACGAATAAGACAACACATGCACACAGCTAACTAAGAAATAGAAATGGAGAGTTTTCAGGAGAATGGGTAATACGACACCTGGTCTCGTAGTCCTGGAGGAAAGCGAGGGTTGCAGGGAAGAAAGCTCAGCACGGCTCGCTGAGGGACAACTTCACTGGACAGAACGGCAGCAAGGCTAGATGGAAGTCCAGGGTGATCCGAGGAGTAATCCAGGAAGGGAGGCAGACTCAGTTATTGGAAACTGAGGGGACAGCTCGCCAAACATAGTGGCAGCAAGGCTGGATGGAATTCAGGAGTGATCCGAGGAGGACTTGAAAATGGGGACCTTTTATAGGGTGGATTTTACCTACAGGCCATGCCATGCTTGGTGAGAACAAAGGAAATTTGTAGCTAGACAAAGGCATTGGAAAAGGTCAGATTTTACATGATGGGCTTAGCGCTTGATGACAATAGTATGGCCAGTATGCAAATGGACCAACATAAAGGAATGGCTCAGCACTTGGCCAGGCGTCTTTGTGTAGATTCGCGCTGAGCAAGGCCGGTTTGCAAGAAGGTTTTCCCTGAAGCATCGGAGAGGCTTAAGTTGCCTGCCTAAATGAGGTTTGGAATGTACAACCATTAACGGCCGTGCCTAATACATGCTTGTCCAGTGGACCTCTGCAAACACGTGGAGTAGGGTGGCAGAGAAAGGTCAAGTAAAGGCCAAATTATTTGATATCAAGAGATATCTAGTGCTCTCACCAGACATATCATAACCATGGTAACAGCTACTTCCCCACTCTTTTTTTTTTTTTTTTTTTTGAGGCAGGGGAAACATTAGTTTTGAAAAGAGAATGGTATAAAACGTGGAAACTCCCTGTCAAAATGCCTCTTTTGAAAATAACTTGAAACCGTTAGTAATTACACCAGGAATGGGGACAGTGCATGAAGTCTATAAAAATTGTTTTATTTCTTCTTTTTGAAATCCAGCAGTAACAATCAAATCAATTCCAATTCAACTCCTCCCCCAATTAACAGTACAATTATAAAAATGGCAGACATTCTGCATCACAGGGGCTACTTTACAATGATGGAACTGCATCTCTGACATGACACTTGAATCCAGACTATCTAAAAGGGTGTAGCTTGAAGATCTGTCTCATGGACCCAGTATGATCACAGGCGTGTTTGGTGACAACACAAGAAAGAGCCTTCTTGGTGGTAACTCCTAGGCTAGGAAACTCCCTTCCTTGGGAGATCTGCTTGGCCCCTTTCCTGCTCTCAGATAATTTTTTTTTTAAAAAATAGGCTGCTTTATGAGCTCAGTGAAGAGAGACCTCCTTTAAGAAGAAGGGAGCCTTAGCCAGCCCGTTCCTGTTGACCAGGATAAGGGTCAGGAGCAGACCAATATTTCAAGCAAATGTAGTAGGTTTCTGCAAAGGTGGACATCAAGAGTGAGAGGATGTCATTTTAATCATATGGAGATGTAGGCTTCGGGGTGATGATGCAAGGATGAAAATTGTATTCCATCCACTGTGCACTTACCAATCACTGTGCATTACACCAATGAACAAAAATATTGTTACATCATTACCCAGAAAGTAAGGCATTACAGAAAAGCAATACTTGTCACTTATCACTGCTACGCTCTGTATTTGATATAGTCGGTTAGCCTTGCCCATGATCTACTGTTGCAGACATGGTGCTGGCCATCAGAGGGAAGCTTATACAAATAGCAATGCCAAGCAGCCATCACGTGCCCAACATTTGTATGAACCAGACATTGGTAAAACTGGATGCCTCAGCTTGATCTGCAAAAAGTGTTTCTTGGATGTTTCTCATTGCATCATTTCTTAAGGGTATAACTTGCCACAGTCCATAGGAGATGATGACCTTTCCATGAATATTTAGTTAGCAATCATGGGCAGCATGCAGTGGAATCAGGTTTCCTCCTGTTACACAGTTGTGGCATTTCCAAGAGTAATTGGGAAACAGTTCACATACTAGGAAAATACACACACACACATGGTAATTATATTACTGAAGTCAAGTTCCTTTGAAAAATCAGACATATATCTGGTTAGTCTAACAACGGGTTATTATATCATGAAAGGTAAATTCAAATGTCACATTTCCCGTGTGTCAAATCATCTATGAAGCATCACATGTCAATCCATTGACGCCTTCCCTTTACCCATGGTATGCATTAAAAAGTTCTTTTAATCTGTTGGTAATATTATGCTATAGTGGTTTGCCACAAAGGATGTTACACCCACACAGAAATTCCTTAAATGCAAGCCAGATTCCTGTGGCATCATACAAAAGAGACAGGAAGCGGCCACATAATTTTGGCTGGTCTGTCCCATTTCTCCATGATCCTCTGGAGGACTGGCTCATTAGCTTGAGCCATCTAAGACAGTTATATACAACATTTAGTTCTTACCTGGCAGGTCGTATTACTATCACCTATTATTTGTTGGTTCTTTGTTGTATCTGTTGATTCATGATTTTATTATTTCAACTAATAGGCTACAAGCGTTTAGCTAGAGCTGCTGCTTTGGTTGCTTACTGTGGGTGGATATGAACCTGTTTTATTCTATCAGACAGGTGTTATCTATTAAAATGTCTATCTTAATATCATAGTTGTAGACTCTACAATGGGGTGTGGGGGAGAGATTACAGATAAATCTTACTTGACAAAGAGTTCTGGAGATCTCAAAAGACTTTTCACACATTTTTGTGTTCCTTTCATTGTTCTGGTAAAGATCTGTAACTTTTCCTATGGCCCATACTGCTACCTCCACTTTTGAATGATTGAGTAATTGATTTTCCATCTCATTGAAGACCACAAAACTGGGGTGTGAATCATATAGCCTCCCCAATTAGAACTGGAATGGGATCATGTAGCCCTCCACATTATGTTTGATTTGTTTGAGTACAGTTCCCATCAGCCCTAGCCAGCATAGCCAATGCTAAGGAATAAAGTCAGCTGCAGACCAACAACATCTGGAGGGTTGCATGATTCCCAGCCTTGTCTTAAAAGAAACTGTGACAAAGATCAAGGGTGAATACTTAAAAATGTTGCTCTCCATGACAGCTTGACATCATAGAATCATAGAGTTGGAAGAGACCCCAGGGGCCATCGAGTCCAACCCCATGCTATGCAGGAACATACATCAACGCATTCCCAACAGATGGCCATCCAGCCTCTGCCTGAAAGCACCCTAAAAGTCGAACAGTCAGATGTGTTAAGAGATTTCCTTCCCTATATTCAGTTCTGTGATCTGAGTAGCTGTTAAACTGTCATCTTTAAACAGCTTATGGACTGCATGTTTCCAGTGAATTCTGAATTGCCACACCGTTACTATTAGTTGGAAGATAGCAGATGAACATGGAAACAACCACCATATAAACTTAGATAAACCAGGAGAGACCTAGCCTGTGTTTGCAATGCTAGTCATTCCCAATGCTTTTGTGTCACACTGGCTTCTCAGAATTAACTGCAATGCAAAGTTTCTCGTTTCTGGAAGCCCGTGTTTAGATAACATCATCAGGGAAAGGATAGATGTCCATTAATATTCTGGCCTGTGGTATCTAGTATTCTACAGATACTATCTAGCATGTCTTTTTAAAGGGAAAAACAGCACAGAGTCATTGCTTTGCATTTATTAAGCAGGGGATGGTCTGGCAGTCCAGGAAACTGTGTCACATAAAAAGTCTTATTTTGATCTATTACAGGTGGACAAATGGGAGTCTATAATTGTGCTGAACTACATAGACTATGAAGGTGAACACAAATAACATTTTGATTTGCCCACTTAGTAAAGCTACATCCAATTTAAATCCATTGAAATCAGTGGGACTTACACATGTGCTGACTAAACAAGTTCTATTCATTTCAGTGTGTTTACCCTTGTTGAAATTAAAGTTTGATTTATTCCAAAAGTTCCTTTTGAAGTGCAGAAATTGTTGGGGTTTATTTTCCCGGAGTAGTACATATTGTAGTAACTTCAACTAGATGATATGTTTCCAACTAAACATAAAGAATCAATATCATCAAATGAAAAAATGTTGTGGTGAGTTTCAAGACATTAATTTCTGGAAACAATTAAAAGGTAATTGAAATTTACTCAAAGAGTAATTACCTGCCACCAATAAGTCCCTATAATCTGGTAATTCTGTTCTATTCCCCACCTTGCCCCTAGACCTCAGTCAGGATTATCTGGTAGTTTCGGTTGTGCCTTTCTCTTCTTCTGCTTTTATATGTCAAGCTTGTAGGAACTTCTCAAAGGATGAAAAGAACATTCTACAACAATTTGATATTCATTTAAAATCCACACTTCCTCATTCTATCCCCCCGTTTTTTGTGTCACTTCCTCATCATTTAAAAAAAAAAACATAACAGTTAGCATTGGATGTAACAATAGCTGCTGTAAACACTTTAGCCCTTTCCGCACCTTACCTTTTTCTGGTACTGGGGTGCGGGGATCGCGCGAGCAGCCTCCAGCGAGAGGCTCTCACGTCTCTGATGCTTCAGCTCTGCACGAGTTGCCTGCTCACATGAGAGTCCAGCCTCTTCCTTCTGCAGTGCAGTCTGGGAGTTTCCCAGGCTGCGCTGGGGCAGAAAGCATGACTGGTGCGACTCCGGAGGCTCCACATGCCAGGTAAGTGTGCACGGGGCCCGGGAGCAATGTGCGATCACGCACCATTTTCGTCTTCCAGCTGAAAATGAAAAGGTGCGCGATCGACGCCCGCCGGCTCCTGGAGCGTCACTCGATTGTGAGTGCGTCGTGCAGATTGCTCCTCACAATCACGCAACGCCCCAGGTGCCCTTTCGCGTGGCAAATGCCATGCGGAAAGGGCCTTTGTTGTTATGAAATTATTCTATCAACAGACTTAGTCCTTGGAAGTCTAGCCCACAGCTCTGGATCCATCTCTACCTCTTCAGTCCCATCTAATGTTAAAAGCACAAGTGCTTGCTTGCTTGCTTTCTAACCATATTTATACGCCAATTGGAAACCATTCTGTTTCTCTATATTCCGTCCTGATGGTGGTCTCTTCATAGCATAGGCTGTGAAGCAGGACAGCCAAATACTTTAGCATATCAATTTCTTTAACAGAGGACCATATTTTCTCATCATCTACACAATCAAAGGCATTGCTGTAATCTATAAGGCACAAGCTTTAAAGATACTTCTCCACATTATAGTTTTTCCTCTGATCTATGGCCACTGCATAAGTGCGTGGGTGGATTCATACTCTCCCCGTCAGCCTAATGCACATTATGATAGATTAAATCCCAGTCTCCCCAAAATAGTCATATATCACTTTAAACCACTCAGCCTTTCACCCTAAGCTTATTTACAAATTTTCTGTTAGGTCAGTAATGGGACGGTGCGAAAAAAAGTGTTTAGTTCCACGAAATGAATGGAAGGAATTTGTTTTAAAGACCTTTAGTTAAAAAAAATATGATTGTCATAATGCATTCCTGTCAATGTCTTAAGTTAGGGTAAAGTCCTGTAGACTTTTTCTAAGGAGTAAATCCTGCTGAAGTCATAGAGGCTTGCTTAGTTCTGAGTTGATGTGTGTACAGTTAATTTAAATGGGGCATTGTTTGTAGAAGGAGAGCCTTTAAAACAAATAGAAACAGATCTACAGAACTGAAGGGGGAGTGAGAATGTATTTTCAAATCAGGAATGTTTCTCTGCAACATAGATCCTATTTTAGGGAAACAGACGGAGAATCTGAAATCTATTAGACATGGGATGTGAATCTGTGTCTCTGTATGTGCATGAGAAAGGAAGCGTTTCAAAGGGAGCTTTTTTTTCCAGTTTTGGTGGTTCTTTTCAAGAAAAAGGCCCTCTTTGCCAACCAACCCATACCCATTGTATTGACCCAGGCAGAAGTGAATCTCTGAGAAGTAACTGCAACACTGTCTACTGTGAAGTGCAAAACTTAGCCCTTCGCTGGAGCAGAAGGGCAGGCTGCCCCTTGCCAGGTTAATTGAGTGCCAAGTAATTAGTGACATTTTGGTTATTTAGCAGGAAGGAAACAAAACCCATGTGGCTGAGAGAGGATTTCCCAAAATGAAATGAGAAACTGGGAGTACAAATGAGTTGGCAGGGCCATCCTGACTGTGATAACTGAAGCCCCTGTCAGAGCTGCTGATGACAAGCAGCAGCTGTTGGTCCTTGTTGCTCAGGGTGGAGATGACAAGCAGCAGCTGTTGGTCCCTGTGGCTCTGGCTGGAGATGAGTCCTGCAGCTCAAGAGCTCCCTCTGCTGCCATGGACCAAGCAGGTGCGGACGTTCCTCTGCCTGCTCCTTTAGGGCAAGAGGGATCCAATTCTGAAGATGCCTTGGAGTCTGTGCAATCAGCCTACAAACAAGGCGGAGACTCAAGAGAGCTGAGCAAAGGGAGGCTTCCTTGATTAAGTTCAAGAAGCAGTGACTAGCCACACCTGTGCCTTGGGCTATATAACTGCCTGCCGGGAAGCTTTCCTTTGCTTCTGGCAAACTTCTTATGAGCCTTCCTCTTGCCTGTTCCTTGCTTCCAGCACCTGGCTCCTGTTACCTTAGATTGATCTCTTGGCTCCAGACTCCTGGCTTTTGGAACTCTGACTATGGCTTTCAATTGTTGTTTTGGCTTAGGTAAATGGTCTTCCTTTGAGTAAGTGCTTGCTTGACTCCTCCCGGCAGGACTCTGCTAGCTCTCCCACTCCCTTCTCTGGTTCTCCAGGCTGGCTCGCCACCCAGGTCTCTGACCTTGACACTTACTGATTTATAGCTATTGAAGTATATGATTGTCTTAATGCTTGAGCATATGTCAAGGCCATTGTCATAGGGTTGCTGGACTGAAGGCTGGAGGGGGCTCTGGTATCCTCAGTAGTTGTGTAGAAGAGGGAATTTCAGTTGGAATTGCTTGTCATGCAACCAGGTAACAAGTGACACCTGCTGTAATACCCTTTTTTTACACAACAACTAAAGGTACCATTAAAGGTTGACAGGGGATGGATTCAAACACCTGGCACAGAATCCTCCCTGGAACTGCTGTGCTCTGAACATGAACGTGGCTCAGAGGCAAGCAAAAACACACACAGCAGAGTATGAAAATACAGCCACAAGCAGGAGCAGGAGCAGAGTGTAAGCATACAGCATTATAGCTCTGACCCAAAATAACGCACCAGTCAGAAAACACTAGCACACAGTGTTGTCATCCAAAAATACCTGGAGGCTTTTATTCTTGAAGTTCCAATGTATACATCTGTACAGGCAGGATTTGCAGATCCTCAGTCAAAGGTTCAGCATTCCATCATCAATCACATTAGGCAGAGGTTTGCTCAGACAGAGCTCCGGTATCAGCAAGAGTCAAGAAGACCGAGAGAAAGCCTGTCAGAGCTCACCTCTTTGTATACACATTGAATGATAGTTCTTCAGCTAGGGACCATGGCTGATGCAACCCTATCCCAGGATTTCATGTCACCATGATTCAGCCTTACTGTCCCTTGGGGATTACGTCATGACTTGCCAAGTCATTCCCCAGGTGCTTTCTCCACACGCATGTCAAAAGTATTTTAATTGGAGCAAAGGCCACAGCAATCCCTGTCCAACAAAGGTAACAAAAGGAATCTTTTTGGAAAGAGTTTTGAACCCTGGAAACATATTTAAGGATAGCTGTGTTGGCCATACAACAAAATAAAACAAAATCCAAAATCCACAAAGGAGTAATACCTTTATTGGCCAACCAGAATGTACAAAGTACTTCATGCAGGCTTTCAAAGCTCCACCAGCTTCTTCATCAGGCAAAAGATGTTTTTTAAAAAAAATCATACAGGAGAAGAAAAGAAAAGTGATGCTGTGCATCAGTATTTCATTATGAAAGACAAAGCATTTGCCAAAGAGCTCATCTTTCTCTCTCTTGGCTCCTATGCTGTATGGAGTTGATACATATCCCACACCTTCAGATATTAGTCACTGCTGTTGTTTTCATCAGTACAGCACCTGTAGCAGCACTTTCCCAGAAAAAGAAAGGAAGGCAGAAAGAGAGAGAGAAAGATAAAGCTTGGTGAAAGTTGTTTTTTAAGCTTACAACTCCCATGATCCCCAAGCCCAGCATAGCCATTGGCCACATTAGCTGAGTTCAGGAAACCATAGTCCAAAAAGTAACTTTTTCCAAGTTGTGGCCATAGACCCTTGGGCATATGTGTACCTCGTACATAGAAGATCACAAGTAGAGTCTAGCTGGAGGAAACCAAAACGTCCATCTAGTCCAGCATTCTGTTTCCTACTGGGATGAGCCAGATGCCTCTGGGCAGCCCACAAGCAAAAACAAAAAGATTTCGACTTCTGCAGCTCCCTGGTCCCACAGTATGATGCTTCTGAGCACTACCACTCAGAGGAATGGCAGTGTGACACATTTCAATGTAGAAAGAAAGTAGTTGGTGACTCATCACAATACAATGGACAGATCTGGAAGCAGCTGCACCACTGGGTCTGTGAAACTCCCATCTATTCACAGCCTCTGCAACCAACTGTCTGCTCCCAGTCATGGCATGCTAAAACATAAGCACATCCAGGGCCAGACAGACATAAGTGTTCATAGTTCAAAACGGCAGCAACAATTTACCCTTAGGAGCTGATGTGTGTTCAAGCTGTGTGAGGTATGTGTCTGCACAGAATGCACCATAATTGCCCCCCTTGAAAAAAAAAATGAAGCAAAACAAAGCAAAGCCTCACTCTTCCCAGTCCTTCTTAAAGACCACAGTACAACCTGGGAAACCCATTTTCTCTCTTAGTTCTCTGCTTCAAGTATCTTTCCAAGATGCAATTGATCATTATCCAGGAAAGATAGTCCAAAAATGTGACCTGCCCTGATGTGAACTCATGACTGTTTGCCTTCAGCATGGCATCCATTTTCTGCACTCTTGTACACATTCTTGAGCTATGTAAAGGCACTGCCACAATTTACTAAAGGTAGAGCCCAGACTTCCCCCCACTAATACATACCACATAATGAAATAATTTTTGTGAAAATGGAGATAACATTGGAAAATGTGCTAAACATGTTCCCAAACCTGTAATTTCATATTGTTTTATGTTATATTTTGTTTGAAGAAGAAGCTTGAAAATCCCAGGCCTTTTATAGATATGCTTCTTTATGCATCACATTTTTAACCATTTTTAAAGGCTTGCTACTGCTGTTCTCACTTGGAGACCAATATTTTATGGATGCAACAAGAACTCTGAGATGTACTAGTCTAAAGGACACTGGATTATTGTATTCCTCTCAGTTTCCTGGCTGGTATTAAATCAATGCAGGCAATAAAATAAGAACCTTGCCTGTAAATACTTTTCTCTGGCAGTTTTCTGGGACTGATTAAATATTTGCATGGTTCAATTGCAGGCTGTACAATGAGATTCAAGGTCCACTGAAATGCAACATGGCACCTTCAGATGGTGAATTTTCCTTATTCATTTGTATGTAAAACAAGGAACATTAAATGAACACCTGAAAGGTATCTGAGCAGATATATAACTAGGCTATGAATGCGAATTTTGTTCTTTTCTTTTTAAAAAAAAGTACACTGTATTCCAGTCTGACTACATGTAATCATACATATCATATAAACTAATAGCAAAATTAAAATTATATTCATTTGTTGGGAGTTCATATTCATTATTGATATAACTTGCATGAATGTTGGTTTCCCACTAGGCTGAAGGGACCAAAACAGGGATATACAATACAAATAACATATGCAAGTTTGTGGAACCGCTGCGTGAAGTGTCTTCTATTAAAATATATTTCCAGGATCCTATTTTCAGCTGACAGAGCATGAAGTTCCACCAGCAGTGGTGGACAGAGGGCTAACAGCACCCAAGGCAAGGAGGCGGGGCGACCAGTGGGGTGATCAGTGGGCAGAAGGGGGCAGGGCAAGTGGGGTGAGCAGGGGAGGGTGGGTGGAAGTGGGCAGAGCGAACCGTGGGCAGAGGTGGGTGAGGCGAATGGCAGCAGGGAGCAGGCAGGGGATGCCTCTTTTTTGAGCCAGCTGACATTGGCGCCCGGGGCAGGTGCTCCAGATCCGCCATACCCTAGATCCGCCTCTGTCCACCAGCAACCTTATGTGGATATCTGGACACTGGAGAAGAAGGATAAGGACAGCCAGCTAGATGACAGTGCAAGGGAGCTTTCTTGGTACACTCCCACATCCAATGAGTGGCTGCTTGGTCAGGGTGTTGTGCAAGGGGCATTGAACATCTCCTTATGCAATATTGGAAAAAGTATTGTAAAGCCACAAGCAGATCTAGGCCTATGTTCCCAAGCTGAGTACTTCAACTGGCTCTGGGGCTAAAGTCTGGGAACGCTGTCTGAGAACAAGCACTGTACAATATATCATTCCATTAAAATGTTTACCAGTCCATTTGGTAAGGCACGAACAAAATGAGACACGATTGAATTCTTTATGAAAGCAAATAGATTATCATACCAGGGAAATGGCAAGTAGAGGGAAAGTTACTTTTTTGGACTACAATTCCTAGAATCTCTAAGCAGCTGAGCACTGACCATGCTAGTTGAGGTATTCTAAGAGGAGCAAACCAAAAAAGAGGGGGGGGTATTTTTAAAAGCTCTGGAAATAATTAATTCACACTATGTCCTAGCTGAAAATCTAGAGCAGTTTCTTGAAAAGATATGATATTTATCACAGCTGACTCTACCATTAAGATAAGAAAGGAGACACCTCCAACATGTTGTTCTGTGGGCTGGAAATGGGGGAAAGGGAGCAATGATAAACTTTAAAGGAGACAGCTGTCATGCATCAACAGCTTGAACTGTAATCCTCTAAACTATCCTGCAGGTACACTGAAAGAGGTGATCCCATTAATGGTGTCCAACTGGCTTGTTTACATGGACTGGACACTAGGGAATCACCATCTTGTCCTTTGCTTTAGGCAGCAAAAATATCTGAAGCCTCATTGCTTTAATTGTGATGATGCCAAGTTGGCAATGTTTCGCCGCCACCCCCAGAATTTAAGGATGGCTATAGCTATGGTGGGTAGAGAATGAGAGGAGTGCCCCTCGAACAAGAAATCTGCTCCTCAAAGAAAATTTCTCTTCAATCCCCAAATTTCTAGTATTGTAATAACTTAAAACTTTTGTTGAATATTTAGAAAGAGTTTAGGCATCCAAAGAAAAGAGGCAAACAAAGTTACCAAGGGAACACAAATGCAAGGTGGAGAAGAATTCTGGTTCAGGAAAAGTCAGGGGGACACATTCCAGAAGCATCTGAGACTACAGATACAAAGCTGTTGTTGTTGTTGTTGTTGTTGTTGTTGTTGTGTCTTCAAGTCATTTCAGACTTAGGGCAACTTGAAAGCCAATTTATCACTGAGTTTTCCTGGTAAGATTTGTTGAGAGGGTGTCTGCCATTGCCCTCCTCTGAGGCTAAAAGGGCATGGCCAAGAATAAAACACATGCAGCCCACTTGCTTCCATGCAACATTTTTTTCTCTCTGCCCGCTGTTCACCCTGCCCACTTCCACCCACCCCTCCCCTGCCTACCCCACTTGCTCTGCCCCCTTCCTCCTGCTGATCGCCCCACTGGTCGCCCTGCCCCCTTGCCTTGGGCGCTGTTAGCCCTCCATCCACCACTGCTGGTGGAACTTCATGCTCTGTGGGACATGTGACATTTAGATACCACTAAAAAATTCCCATAGCTCCAAGCACTGAGTGGAAACAGAAGCAACAGTAGCTTCTGGTCACATAGGGAACTTGCCTGGGTTCTCTGTCTGGCCTATAAGCTTCTTCTCCAATCCCCACCCTTGATGTACAGAGTACATTTTCCTGATCCTCTATTGCATATTGCCTTAAGACATAGGCCCTTTCCGCACCTTACCTTCTTCCGGTGCTGGTGTGCGGGGGTTGTGTGAGCAGCCTCTGGTGAGAGGCTCTTGCGTCTGGGGTCCTTCGGCTCCACACGAGCTGCTTGCTCACACGAGACCCCCGCCTCTTCCTTCCGCAGTGCAGCCTGGGACCTTCTCAGGCTGCGCTGGGGCAGGAAGTGCAGCCGGCGCAGCTCCAGAGGCTGTGCATGCCAGGTAAGTGCATGTGGGGCCCAGAAGCAATGCACGATCGCGCACCATTTTCAGCTTCTAGCCGAAAATAAAACAGTGCACGATTGGCGCCTGCTGACTCCTGGAGCATCATGCAATTGTGAGTGCATCGTACAGATTGCTCCGCAAAATTGCATGATGCTCCAGGCACCCTTTAGCATGGAAAATGCTGTGCGAAAAGGGCCATAGCATATTCTGTGCACAAGCTTCAGGCTAGCTTCAGCCTGCCTCAACAGGTTTCTTTTTTGACTAATGGAACATGGGAAATATAAAACATGTTTTAAAAAGATAAATGGGATAAGCTTCAGTTTAACAGTGGCAATGCAGGTCTCTTTAAGAATCTGTCTCAAAATGTTTTCAGATCTTTTCTTAAGCTTCCCTCTCTGGAGTAGATGAACTTTCTGAACTCTGGAGTATATAAACTTCTCAAATTCCCATATGAATATGTCCATATGGATTACAATTCCTTTGATTTAGGTACCACCAAGAAACTCTAGGGCTTGGGGAAAATCTAACAATATATAAAATAAAATAAGTGTTCCTAGAGATATCCTCAATTTTGTAAAACAACTGACAGTCACTTGCTGTGATAATGTGTTTGGGAGACTTAATAAATCATTCAGTCTAGTAGGTATGATCCAGAGATGGTGAGTGCACTATTGGACCATTTCTGCACTACACTGCTATTATCCCACTTTCAACATCCTGTGGAATTCTGGGGTTTGCAGTTTACTGAGGCCAAAGATGACCCTCCCAAAATTGCAAACCCCAAGATTCCACAGGATGTTGAAAGTGGAATAACAGCGTAGTGTAGAAATGGCCTTTGGTCATGCAGCAGAGAGCTATTCCATCTCATTCTTCCTACTGAAGCACACTGAGTCCTTAAAGTCACTGAGAGGAAAGAGACTTTCTAGAATGGCTTGGATGATGGAATTGGGGCAGATTTCAGCAGAAACAGGAGAAGCACTGCCCTCACATAAATGGAAGTTCTTGCTACTTCTGCAAGGATAATTCTGTATCCCATATGCAATTGCTGGTGAAGGAGACTCACTGAATCAACTTATATAAATCCCATTGATTCACTGGGTCCAATCCTGTTGAGATTAGCAGTTGGACTTAAGGCAATATTATTTTTTGTTGTTCAATTATCAGCAACTTTTTCTATGAGTAGATTTTAAAACAGAGTTTCTTATTAGATATATTACACTTTAGTCTCAAACTTGGAAAAACTGAATTTGCCATGAACATTATGTTCTGTTCTCTCTCACACTGAATGGGAAGAAAATTTTCCTACTCAGGGACCCTAGGTCCTCCACCACCAGCTACAAAGCACACATAAGAAAACTGAAAGGCTAAAGAGGACAGACATAAGAAACCTAATGAATTGTTTTATACTTTTCTATCACATTTTAACTGACTTTTATTTTCCTTTGACTTCAGCCACGCTCCCCCAGTCAGATGCTAAGGATTAATTTGCTGTGATGCATTTGTTTTAACCTTAGTGTGACTTTTAAGCTTTTCTATCCTCTTTTCTTATACTCTTCTTTGCTATTTTCACTGTGCAGCCAAGTATAATGACTCCCTGCTGTATTTAACTTTACAGCACAGCCCTGAGTGTCAGAATATCACAGAGTTTTCCTTCAAGATGCCCCTTCCACAGAAGGCCTATGTTATGCTGCAAGGGACATGTGCCAGATTTTGCAGAAGGGATGTGTAATATAATCAGTTGCTCACCCTGGCCAGGATCCAAGAACCCTCTGGTGCTTATGACATTACTATGTATAATAGGGCTGGCTCTACTGTTAGGCAGGGTGAGGTAGCTGGCTCAGGCAGATGCTGATGATGTGTGAAAGAGGAGGAGGAAGAGGAGAAGAAGGAAGCAGCAGCAGCTTTACAGACTACAGGAGGGTAAAAAAATCCAGGTCCTTGCCTTGCATGCAATGGGATATTTATACAGCTTGGACAAGTTACTTTTTGGACTACAAATCCCAGAATTCCTTGGCCAGCATGGATTCTGTGAGTTGTAGTCCAAAAAGTCAGTTGCCCAAGCCCTGGTGTTCTTTTTTTGAAACAGTACCTTCCTCTCCTGGTCCTGCATTGCAAACCTCCCCCCAGGATAATCTTAACTGTATATTTCTCTCTCTCTCTCTCTCTCTGTGTGCACGCGCGCACATGCATGCATGTACAGGGGTGGGGGAACAGTCAAATTGTCTTAGGAGACTATCTGAGGAGAACTCTGAGGTAAAATGGTGGCTGTTCAACCCCAATAGAACTCCACCTGCAACTTTTAGTTTCTTTCAGATACACTTGTGTTGGACACAGACATTGGATGCCATTGGAATTGCTCAGCATTTCACAGTGTCAAGAAGGATGAAGTGCAAAGTTTCACTAATGTTCATCACACAGTTTTAGCTTTATGTTTGAGCTACAATATCCAATAAGACTTTTTGGAGTTCTGTAACTCTGTTTTGGTTTAGGCTTAGCAGATCTTGGTAACATATAGGGCCTTTCCGCTCTACACTGTTATAGTGTTTATTATTCCACTTTCAACATCCTGTGGAATTCTGGGGTTTGTAGTTTACTGTGAGGCCAAAGAGCTCTCTGGCTGAGAATTCTAAATTGCTCCCTAAACAGCAAATCCCAGGATTCCATAGGAGGTTGAAAGTGGAATAATAGCACTATAACAATGCAGTACAGAAAGGCACTCACATGCAAATACACAGTGCTACTTTTCATGGGAATTTTTTTCTCATGCTCCTCTGACCACCACACCTGCCCTCTATTCATTCATCTACTTATCTAACCAAACAGCAGCTGCTGGAGAGAGAAAAAAGACTCTGACAAAACTGCAGTGGTACCCAGATAAGAGAATGCCTGATAAGAATTCATTCCATCCTGTCAAAGTTCACGTGAGAGAACAGGATTTTCCTGTTAATTTCATTTAAAATGTTATTCTACCTCCAAAAAAAGAATTCCTTTTGATTTGCTTCCTATTAAGAAGGCTCTGTTTTGTGTTTTGGTGCCACCTAACTTTCATCATTTTAGTCGCCCTCTATTTCTCCATGTCATAAGTATTTCCCCTAAAATTGCTATTTTTCTTCGCTGTTCTTTCCTTCAGCTCTGCATCTCAGATATCCCAACTATGCACTAGCAGAGCCCCAAATGTACAAACCTCTTTTAAGGAACAGTTCATTCTAGTAATAAGCACTGAGCTTTAACACACAAGGCAGATAAATCGGAAATACAACAGGGTAATAGCATCTTTGGCTGGGGCTTGTCACCTTGCCTCTTTCCTTTTTTCTTGTTCATGTGAGGGAAAACCATTTGGAAAGTATTTCTTTTACAAAGGAGGTCATTCACATATTAATCTGGGATTGACCTCCTTTGTAAAAGAAACTCTTTCCAAATTGTATCCAACGTGACAACAACAGAAGAGGAACAAAGTCATGTAATAAGTTCCAGCCAAAGATGCTATTATTCTGCTGTATTTGCAATTTATCTGCCTTGTGTGATAAAGTCCTAAGTACCAGTTTTGACTTAGGTACCAGTTCCAAAAGTAACTGGTTAAATTTCTATTTCCTTTTTTAAAAAATTATATTTTTATCAATTTAAAGCATATACACACAAAAAAGGGAAAACGAAGGGCCAACAAAGCAAACATAAAAACATAGTGATAAAGAGCAACATATCAAGAAAGAAGAAAAACATATTAAGAAGGAATGAACTACAATCTAATAATAACAATGCACATAAACAAAGAATAATTTAGAGGGAAAAATTTAGCCATCTCCAATGGTGAGGTTTCAACCTTAATTAATAAACCACAGTAGCACCTTCCACAATTTAAAAGATAAGAGAAGGAATAATAAAATGACTTATTAAAAAAATCCTATCCCATTCTCTTTTATCAATATTGCCCTCAACTACAAAACGAACAATCATTAGGAAAATAAAAGATTTTTTTTCCTAAAAAATATAAATATTAGAAAGGGTTTATAAATACTGCTATATAGAAATATTAAATTCCCAATGCTCTTCAAAGTTATTAGTTGCAAAATACGTGTAATTTTTAAAAGAATACCACTAATTTCCTGCTTCTTAAAAGTAACTAAACAGGTCTTCCTTAGTTACCTTTTGTGGGGGGGAAAATTGAGTGAGTCAATTAGCTGACCAGTCATACAAAAACCAATTTCCTCTTGATTACCTCATTGTATCCTCAAAACTGACAGTAGGAAATGAAGCAGCAACAGAAAGTTTAGCTTGTGATATTCCACCTCTACATTCAGTGACACCACACTGTGTAGCTATAAACAGAAAATTGTTAAATTTGTTAAAAGGAGCAGTATTATAATTTGTTCATTTATAAATATAATGTAGTTACACCTGAATTATTGGGAAAAAAGAAATTAATTGACAAGGAACTTGTCTTGGGAGGGGGATAGAAAACTCATCAACCTGCATTGTACAATACATAAACTCAGGCCATTTCCACACAACGACGCTCTTCCACATTGTCTCACTGCAGTGCTGGGTCCAGAAGGGAGCGCATCAGCAATGCTCCCCTCTGCACCCACTCAGTCCATGCAGAAGAGAATGCAATGGTGCCACGTCATCTTTCTGCAGTGCAACCGGGCTTTTTTCATTGCTGTGCTACCTAAGGAAGTGTTGCCAATGTGCTTCTGCAGCTTCTGCATGCCCAGAAGTGACGGGAGCGCTGCGCAATTGCAGATGGAAAATAGATTTTTTTCCATTTTGTGAAAACTGCGCAAGCACGACACTCCGCGACAGGATGGCAGTGGGACAGCGATGACGTCATGTAGAAGTGCGACCTGACGACCGTGCGACGTCGTGCAGAAAGGGCCATAGTACCATAGATAAACTAAATCTGCCTAGTAGAAACTGTAGGTTTCTTTTGTCCCAAAACTAGCAAGGCTTTGCTTTCAAGTAAAGTTTCAAAAACTGACCGGTTGTGATATTCACTGGATCTCATTTGTTAAACTGGTGGAATCTATACACAGATATATACTTCCCATTATTGCAAATGCTTCAGCATTCTTTTTTCACAAGGGAGCTTAAAATGAATAGCCTCTACTTGGAAGTAAATCTGTTTGTGCTGTTTAAGGGATAATAAATGAACAGCTGTGATTCTGAATATACATTTATTTATAAAAGTTCCAAACTGTGCAACCAAGGCACCCAGGTCAGTGAAGGCTTCTAAAAGCAAGCAGTACAAATAGGCAGAAAGGTTAAAATCATTAAATCAAGAGGTGGCAGAGGTCTATTCTACACAGAGAGGAAATGGTGAAAAAGTTACTGGCTAAGGGCCACTGGCCATGATGTTGTAGTGCCCAAAAGGTACTCTTTCCAATTTCTGGCAGAGAATATGTCTTGACTGAAAGTTGCCCTTTTGTGTAGGTATGAACTTTTGCTGGACAGGTTTGTTTGGCGGAGGGGGGAACAATGCTTTGAAGTGAACCTCAAGTAAATTAGAAAACTGTTCAGCTGAACAAAAGCTAGCAGAATATTCTGTTTGGGTCTGAATCCTATCAGAAGCTACCTGAAGCTTCCTGTACTCGAGGGTACGTTCACCCAGAGCAGAATGTAACAGTAGTAAATATGAGAAGGACATGAATGACTGTGACCAGTTCTCTGTTATAGAAAAGTTGGGCAGGGGGGAGGCCTCTAGTTTTTCCAGGTGTGGATGATTAAAAGCATTTCTGACCAGACCTGGATACCCAGGATGGAGCAAGACCACATCTAGAAGTCCTACCAAAAGGTTTATGTTTCTCCTTTTTTTTCTGTTTCTTTTTTTTTCTGTTTCTTTCTTCTTAAAGGTAGCAGGTGGCAGAGGGAGGAAGAGGAGTGGGGGAGGAGAGGGAAAGCCCTGTATAAGGCAGATAATTGTGTGTTGTCAGAATTCTGTAGATTTTAATGATGGCTTTTCCACTGTATACTAGGGCCAGTTACACAGTCTTCCCTTCACAATCAAAGGTTTGATCTTTGCAAATTTGATAATTTGCGAGCCACATGCTCCATAGGGGAATTAAATGGTGTCGTCGGGGGGGGGGTTCTTTGTGGTTTTTCCACTTTCACAAGAGTTCTGTGCCCTGAACCCTTGTGAATGTGGAAGGGCCACTGTACAAGTGATGTTCACTGATGGTCCCACTCGCACACCCACACATCAGATTTTGTTTAAATGAAAAATGGCTGTAAGTGACAACTAGTGTGAAGAAGATGTTGGTCCTTTTCAGCTCTCTGTCTGCTTAAAAATTACCTCCCACTAATATTTTTCTCTTTGACAGAATGAAGAACAGATGAGTTGTAGCCCTGAGTCTAATCCTGTGAAGCAGCTGGCTTAATAACAAAAGCCCGCAGTTCAGGAAAATATTTTGACATATTCATCCCCAGCCTGCCAAGGTACTGGTTGAAAAGAGCTTGTGTGGGCATTTTGGTTCTATATGGCTGGATCTGTGAGCCAGCATGGGGCACTGGTTGAGCACTGGATTACAACTCTGGAGACCAGGGTTCAATTCCCTGCTCAACCACGGAAGCCCACTGATGACCATGGGCATGTCACACACTCTCAGCCCCAGAAAACCCCATGATAGATTTGCCTGAGGGTTGCCATAAGTTGGAAACATCTTGAGGCCACACAACAATGGCTGGATCAACACCTTAAGCAAAAAGCCCTGAGAATGCATAATGTTGCTATTGGTTTAGTATTCCTGAGCACACACTGGTAGGTTAAACCCAAAGCCAACCTTTCTATGGTGGGTGGGATTGTGTGCTCTTGTGAGTCAAAAGGCTACACAGACAGCAGCAGTGCTACCATGTCAGAGAACCTAAATGTTCCTAAAAGTGCCAAGCAGTTATTGGGCAGCAGCAGTAGTGGGGGATGATACTGGCAGACGATCTCTCAGAGAAAATGGCAGTGGCACCATAGCTAACAATTGTTAGTATTACACAGAAGAAGGTATTGTAAACCGCTTTTGAATGTCTTTTGTCATGAAAGCCCTATGATGAGGCAATCCAAAATGAAGCAAGAGATAATGTCCAGAAGATGAGACTTCCAGGTCAGATGGCACTCAACTATCTAATGGGGTAGAGCAGTGGACAACTACAACTAGTGCTTTGGCAAATAATGCAACTGGACTCAAGCCAAAAGGATGTTCAGCTGTTGACATGCTCAGAGGTGAAAGGAAAGTCTGCAGCTGCACAACACATATCATAGGAACATGGAATGTGAGAAGTATGAATCAGGGTAAACTAGACATAGTACAACAAGAAATGGAATGTACAAACGTTGAAATACTTGAGGTGAGTGAGCTAAAGTGGACAGAAATGGGACATTTTGAATCAGATAATTACACAGTATTTTACTGAGGAAATGAAAATCTAAGAAGATATGGGGTGAAATAGTGAAGAAAGATGTAGCAAAAGCAGTCAACAGATATAATGCAAAGTCTGACCAAATCATATCAATAAGACTTCTGGGAAAACCCATCAATATAACCAGAACCCAAGTTTATGCTCCATCTACATAGGCAGAAGAAGAAGAAATTGAAAGATTCTGTGCTGGAGTCCAGGAGGAAACTGATCACACACCAAAACAGGAGTTCTTGTTAATTAATATGCAATTGGAATGCAAAAGTAGGAAGCAGAGCAAAATAAAAGATTGTAGGAAAATTTGGCCTAGGATCAAGAAATAACTCAGGAGAGCAAGTAATGGAATTTTGCAAGGCCAACAGTTTGCTTATCGCAAACACATTCTTCAGGCAACGAAAGAGGTGACTGTATACGTGGACATTGCCTGACAGCCAATATACAAATCAAATAGACTACATAATTGAAGGTAGAAGATGGAGGAACAACATTCTCTCTTGAAAAAGAAAAAAACAGGAGCAGATTGTGGCACCGGATCATGGACTGCTGATATCTAATATTAGAGTAAAGCTAAAGAAGAACACTAAACCAACTATACACTGAAGTGCTATATGAAAGAAATGAAAGGATGAAAGATTCATTCAAGGAAGAAGCATTTGAAGATGTAGTGCAAACTGCGCTCGGAGCACTTGGGAGAAATAAATCACTAGGAACAGATGGCATACCAATAAAGCTGTTTCAAGCTACAGAGGCACAATCTACTCTAGTTGTAACTAAAATCTGTCAACAAATATGGAAAATAAAACAATAGCCCACAGATTGAAAACACTCAATATACATTCCAATACTCAAGAAAGGTGACACCAGGGAATGCAGTAACCACAGGGCCATTGCATTGACTTCGCGTGCAAGTATTGTGATGCTAGAAACATACACTTTTACCATATACTGGAGTGAGAAATGCCAGATGTCTTAAGCTCTGTTCAGGAAAGGAAGAGGCACTAGGGATCATATTGCAGACACACATTATATAAAGAAGCACATCAAAGAATTTCAAAAGAAAATCAGCCTGTGCTTTATAGCAAAGACTTTGATTGCATAGAAAGTAAAAAATTATGGGTTGCTCTTTAAAAAATGGGAGTGCTACAATATTTAGTTGTTCTGATGCACAATCTATATTCAGGACAAGAGACTGCTCTCAGGACAGAATCTGGAAAATGGAATGGTCTTCATCGGCAAGGGAGTCAGGCAAGGCTGTATTTTATCACCCTATTGGTTTAACCTGTATGCTGAACATATGATACATAAGACAGGATTAGACTTGGAAGGAGGAGATGTGAAAACTGGAAGAGTTAAGATAAACAATTTAAGATATGCAGATGACACCATACTACTAATATAAAATAGCAGAGACTTGGAATGATTACTGAAGAAAGTCAACAAAAAAAGTGCAGAGGCAGGTTTACAGTTAAACATTAAGAAACCAATGCAGACATTCAAATAATTAAAAATTGTCCATGTTTGGCTCAGTCGTTAATAAGAATGGAGCCTTCAGTCAAGAAATCAGAAGAAAGCTAGGATTTAGAAAGGCAGCTAGAAAGGAACTAGACAATATCCTGAAGTGTAAAGATACTTAATTGATTACTGAAGTTAGGATTGTCCATTCCATTCTATTCCCAATCTCTAAGTATGGTTGTAAAAGCTGGACAGTGGAGAAAGCTGACAAGAAGAAAATCAACTCCTTTGAAATGTGATCCTGGAGTAGAAGAGTTCCACAGCTAATGCAGACTGCTAGAAAGAAAAATAAATGGGTCCCAGACCAAATCAAGCCTGAACTCTTCCTAGAAGCCAAGATGATTAAACTGAGACTGTCGTCCTTTGGCCAGATCATAGAGAAAACAGGACTCACTAGAAAAGACAATAATGCTTGATAAGTTAAAAGGCAGTAGGAAAAGAAGACCATATTACAAATGGATAGATTGAATCAAGGAAGCCATTGCCCTGAGTCTGCAAGACCTGAGCAGAGCTGTTGATGATAGGGCCACCATAAGTCGAAGTCAACTTGAAGGCATTTAACAACAAAGAACAATCCTTATGCTTTAATGTATTTGAGGGCAAGTTCCAGTTGGCTCTCAGTGTGAAATCAGTGTAGGTGGGAAGGAATCTCTTCAGCCATATCACTGCTTGCATTGATTCTTCAGAACACACCTGTCTTCAGAACACACCTGTCTTCAGAACACACCTGAAGACAGTGACTTCAGTTCATGGGGAGAGGTAGGAGGAGGATGCAGGTAGACACATTCACATAAACAGAGAGCTACTCCTGTTCTGAGTAGACACATAGAACTTCATATGAACCAAGTGTATTTTGATGAATGCTTACATTTATGTTCTGGGCTTATGCAAACTGGCTTTTTGCAAATGACCCATTGTAAAAGGAATGAAAGAAGTCTCTAAAACTCACACTTCCACACGATAGCTTTAGATTCAGAACACATGCTACATCAGTCCAAGGATACTACCATACAAGCTTCTTCACTGCGTTTTGTGAGAATAAAATGTCACTGGGAATAATGTATAGGAGCACACCCAGACACAGAGGAGGAGAGAGAGACTAAACTATGGGCATGAATAATCAGAACAATCTGTAAGGGCTTCCTGTTTGTGGTTACTGGGATGTTTCACCAAGCTTTGTCGCTATGGCAAATACTTCATAATACATAAACATTTGCTGTGCTGAAAATCCACCCACTCTTGCTGAAGGATGGCCAGGTTTTGCTGAACTGCATTCCAGCTACCCTGCTGACTTTCAAGATAAGCCTTTTCAGTCAACATTCCATGCATTTAAGAAAAATGTGTGAGAAGTACAGTGCAGAAGAACATGCACGCTTTTTCCCCATAGCTCAAGTTTTTATCTTTTCATCAGAGAACCTAGTTTTTAAGCACACATACACAAGAGAGACTTGCCTTGCTCTCCAATAGTTTCTTTGTTTTCCACTATTCTAGGGACAAGAGGGAAAGTCTTCGTCTAGTTGCTAGTTTTTAGATTTTAGCTCTGGAGATGCTGTCTTTCTACATGGTGTAGTGGCTTAAGCATTGGACTACAACCCTGAACACCAGGGTTCAGTTCCCCTCTTGGCCATGGAAACTCACTGGGTGACCTTGGACACAGCACACACCTCTCAGCCTCCAGAAAACCTCTACGATAATTTTGCCTTAGAATCACCATAAGTCAGAACTGCCTTGGTCACAGAACAACACAGCAACTCTTACTTGAGATTTCTGACTGTACCTCTGACAATAGGTACAATAAGGCTGTTTCCTCACTACACTGTTATAGCGCTATTATTCCACTTGCAACATCCTATGGAATCTTGGGGTTTGCAGTTTGCAAACCCTCCCAAAACTGCAAACCCCAGGATTCCATAGGATGTTGCAAGTGGAATAATAGCGCTATAACAGTCTAGTGCGGAAATGGCCCAGGTCAGGGAAAGGAGAGGGAAAGAAGGTAGGTTGGCATGGTGGCCCTATACTTCCTCTTTCCTTGGGTGTTGGGGGGCATTAGGAGAGGGTTTGTGGTGCTGAGAATTTAAGCTGCGAGCTGTCCTTAGCTGGCCAGGCAGCTGTTGTGGTAGAGGAGAAGGATCACAGAGGGTGGTGATTTAAAAGGCTGTGCAGCCTGATCGAAACCACTAAGAAGGAAGATTCCTCTGCCAAAGAAGCACCTGAGGTGGAGGGGGGCAGTGGTTGAAGAAACTCACAAACAATCACATCCATGAAAGTTAAACCTGCAAATGTGGAGGGCTGACTATATTACTCATACAATGCTAGGCTCTTGAATAGTTAAGTAAAAAGGTTTTTTTTAATCACCTCCCCCCCTCCCCCATTTCTTTCTCTCTTGGCTTCTACCCCCTTTCTCCCTACCTTTCCCATTCTGTTTTTTCCCCCACCCCTCCTCTTTTGATTATACAGTTACAGTAAGATGGGACCAAGGAAAAGCCAACTAGTTAGATAACTGCAGATGCCATCAGCTACATTTCAGGCTCCTGATCTCTGCATGTAAAATCTGTATTCTACCACTAACCTTCACAGACCGCACTTCTTCACTGGGCATGGGGAGATAGAAAGGGTGTAGTGATACAGTTGTGCAAAAAAATATTTGCTATTTGCACTCAGTGACTCAAAAATTTCAGATTAGGAATTCTCCTATCCTGATTCACTGACCAAATTTTGTAGCTATTCACTCACTGTTGTCCTTGCAGTTGGTCAGTGCTCTCTAACTGAAATAAATCACTCCTCATTAACCTTTAACAAACAAAGCATTTGAGGAGTGAGTGAAGTGTACATGTTGGTGGGGGAGGAAAGGAGATTGAGAGAGAGAGAGAGAGAGAGATGCAGATGGGTAACAAACGAAACTGAAGAGGCTGTAAGATGAGATCCCTCCCATGCTCTGGAACTGCCTTTCCTGCTCTGACAGCTTCCAGACAGACTAAATTTCCATGATCATATTATGGTACGATCATATTATGGCAGCCAAGAAAGCCAATGCAATTCTCGGCTGCATCAATAGGAGTATGGTGTCTAGATCGAGGAAGGTACTGGTACCACTCTACTCTGCTTTGGTTAGACCCCATCTTGAATACTGTGTTCAGTTCTGGGCACCCCAATTCAAGAGGGATATTGACAAGCTGGAGCAAGTCCAGAGGAGGGCGACCAAAATGGTGAGAGGCCTGGAAACCATGCCCTATGGGGATAGACTTAGAGAGCTGGGGATGTTTAGTTTGCAGAAGAGAAGGTTAAGAGGGGACATGATAGCCATGTTTAAATATTTGAAGGGATGCCATGTAGAAGAAGGAGAGGGCTTGTTTTCTGCTGCTCCAGAGACCAGGACAAGGAGCAATGGATTCAAGCTGCAGGAAAGGAGATTCCACCTGAACCTCAGGAGGAACTTCCTGACAGTCAGGGCTGTCCAGAGGTGGAATGTGCTGTAGTTTAGTCTCCTTCCTTGGAGGTTTTTAAGCAGAGGCTTGATGGTCATCTGTCGGGAGTGCTTTGAGGGTGTTCCTGCATGGCAGGGGGTTGGACTGGATGGCCCCTGGGGTCTCTTCCAACTCTACATTTCTATGATTCTATGATTCTATGGGCCTTGTAGTCCATGTGAGGAAAAATGCCAAGTTTGAGGAAGGCAACTTTAGTCTCATCAGTACCTCTATACCATTCTCTGCAAAACCCATGGCTTGGCTCCACTCCAATATTTCTGACAATGTTAATTAACGGCAAACTATTTCTAAACTATTTCAGTTATTATTAGTTTGTTTATTTATTGAATGTATGCCCCACCTTACTTCCAGGATGGGATCCAAGGCAGTTTATGCTAGTGAATTAATTTTCTAATTTCTAATAATCAACATTATTGAATTATTTCTCAGAGCAGCATTCTAGGCTTTGCTTACTAAACCACTTTCATGGGGTTGTTGTGAAGAATACTTGGCATGGGAGAAAATTATATGCACCACCATTTCTCTCACCTTGGAGGAAAGGTGGGAGATAAACGCAATCAGTCAGTCCCCACAGACAAGTTTCCCACAGAGTTGTTATCTTTAGGGCTCCATTTTAAGGCTTTTTGTTGGAATTTTGTTGAATTTTGGTGTTTTGTAATGGATTTTTCTCTTAATGGACAGGGGAGTATTCATAATTGTGTTTCTGGCTGCTATCTTGGTCAGCACTGATTGTGGAAAATGCTCTGATGCTGTTGCCTTACTGATACATAAACAGATCTTGGAAAAGTTACTTTTTGGGCTATAGTTCCTAGGATGACTGCTGAACATCCCAGGCGGGGAATGCGGAGTTCCCAATCTCTGAGCCTATGAGTAACCTAAATGGGGGAGATCCCAAAACCGGAAGCTTAGACTCTGGGAATATCTTCCATTAACCTAGTTTCTTAGATCCATAACTGTATTCTCCAAAAGAGATCTTCAAATATTTCTGTACTGTAATTTTACAGGCTTCCTGACTGTGGGGATAATCGACCTCCATTTCACAGAGGGCAGAGTATCAATCACTAGTACTACTACTATTGCAGTTCCTTGAATCTGGAGCTCTTCTTAGGTTCTTATGTAACCTGGCAAGGTCAAATGTTTAACCTGCCAAGAAGTTTACTGTTCTTTGTTCCTGGAATGTTTGGCTTCATATATTGAGAGTTATTTCCCCAATTATTCAAAGATCATCTGGTTGATTCAAATAATACACGTGCTACTGAAAGAACAACCTATGGCAAAATGTTTAGAACTATCTCAGAAGGATTAAGAGAAGTTGAAAATTAGTGTTCTGAGGCCACAATCACTACACATGTTACCTTGTATGTTGGGGGTCCCGGGAGGGATGCCCAAATTACCAAATAAAAACACAAGATGGGGGAAATTAGACTCAAGCACTCTCTCAAGCTAACGAGAGGCAGGGTAACTTTAGCTGGGATCTTTTAACCCTATGTATACAGCATCAGGTCAGAGAGCAGTTAGACAAGTTCTAAAGCAACAAATAATATTTTATTGAGAACAAGCAACACAAAAGACACGACATACACTAACTAACTGAGAAATAGAAATGGAGAGTTTTGGGGAATGGGGAATACAACACCTGTTCACGTAGTCCTGGAGAGAAGAGGAGGTTGAGGGGAAGAAAGCTCAGTGCGGTTCGCTGAGGAGAGCTTTCTGGACAAACCGACAGCAAGGCTGGATGAAACTCAGGAGCGATCCAAGGAAGGCTTGGAATTGGGGACCTTTTATAGGGTGGATTTTACCTACAGGCCATGCCATGCTCGGTGAGAACAAAGGAAATTTGTAGCTGGACAAAGGCATTGGAAAAGGTCAGGTTTTACATGATGGGCTTAGCGCTGGATGACAATAGTATGGCCAGTATGCAAATGGACCAACATAAAGGATTGGCTCGGCACTCGGCCGTGCATCTTTGTGTAAAGTCGCACTGAGCAAGGCAGTTTGCAAGAAGGAGTGGTCCCTAAAGCATCGGAGAGGCATTAAGTTGCCTGCCTGAATGAGGTTTGGAATGTACAACCATTAACGGCCGTGCCTATTACGTGCTTGTCTCGTGGCCCTTGCAAACACGTGGAGTAGGGTGGCAGAGAAAGGTCACATAGGAACCAAATAAGTTTGATATCAAGAGATATCTAGTGCTCTCACCAGACATATCATAACCGTGGTAACACACAGACTCCTGTAATCTGGGACTGACATCCTCTGTATACTACTGTATACTGAGACATCCCCTGAACTCAGATTTAGGATTGCAATTCATCATGCATTGCTGAAAAGATGGCTTGACAGGGTCTTCAGAGCATGGCTCAACCTGTGATGCCACTTTGATGTCACTTGTGTATTGGGAGTGGTCTTGTTGGGTAACAGGCCTGATTCAAATGCTTTTTCTTTTACCACAAATGATAGTAGACTGATGGTGAAGACACAGAGAGCACAAATAAGGCAGAGAAAACATCAGACCAGAAAGGTTTCAGGGTGAAAACCTCACATTTTGTAGACGAACCTTGCTTACATGTGGCTGGATTACTGTAACAAGGTTAGGAAGAATTTTCATCCCTGTGGAATCGAATAAACTTTCAACTAAGAATAGATGTTGCCAACAAGACATTTAAAGGTCATGCAAATTTCTTTTCTTTTTTAACAAAGAGATAATTAGAGGTCAATGAATGGAACTGTAAAGGTATCACAAAATGACCCTTTTTTTGGTAGATTGAAGAAGATAGATACACCAGATGGCACCCACACAATTTGTTGTTCAGCTTTGGCCAGGAATTCCTAATGATAAATTGCCTGTGAGAGTGAGACAGACTCCAAAACTAGGCCATTCTGAGTCAATTTTTTAGACTTTTCCTGTGAATTTTGAAGCTGGGAAGCACAACACCAGCACAGTATGTTGTCTGTCTGCAATTATAAATTGGCTTGTTTGGTGACAGGAATAATTTCTTTGGCGAAAGTGTAGGGGAAATTACTATTTCCTTTGTGGCATTTGTGTCTTTTTCCAAGAACAAGATTGTTCAATTAGAACAGGAAGCTGGTTGCTCCAGTCACATTTAGGTCACATGAAATATTTAAATAAATGTGACCATTTGCATTGAAACATTGATTCCCTAATTGTGTGAGCACATGGAATCTGAGCGTTACTCATGTTTTACAATAAACAAAAAGTATGGTAAAAGTTTAAATGCAAAGAACATCTGGTGATTTAAGTTGCCCTCTTTTAATACTAATTTTAACAACTCCCAAATGTGGGTAGAAATACCACTTTATACTTTGTTTAAAGTTCATTTCCTGTCCCTAGGCTATTTATTGACCCTTTAATGCTGACCATTTCCACTTTTCACTTTTCCTGTGTGTCTCATACTAGTTTTCATTGACTTCATTCCATTCTTGACCTCTTTCCCCCTCAAGAAAATTAAACACAGCCCAAGACATGTTGGACACCAATTAGTTTTACAGCTCTTCTTACCTCCCCTCCTACAACATTCTTTAGTTCATTGAGTACACCCATAATATTACACTTCAAACTCTAGAATTGCAGGGAGGGGAACCTACTGCAAGATAGAGATAATTAAATAGACTTTAGAGCAAGAAGAAAAAACATCCATCAGGGCAATTTAAAAAAAAATTACAAAGATTCATTTCACCCATTCTTTTAAGAATATACCTGGTAGGAAAAACAAAGCCATGCATAAAAAGAAGCAGCATTAAACCTGTTTCTAGCAACTTATGCAGGTACAACTGAAAGTTATGCTTATGAATTGAACTTTTTTGGTCATCATAAGGGAGAATGCCACTACCTCTCTGGTACAGCAACTAAACTTCAGCAAGACTTGCTTCTATCTGGCACTGTATGGCCATTCAGTGGCCAGTACAGAGTGTGGGCATCTGGCTACTATAGCCAGATGTAGAATGTCAAAGGTACACTTCTATACCTCTTGGAAGTCCTCTGGAGGTCCAGGAGGAGGATGTTGTTATATGTTTGGTTATAAGGACATAGCCATGTGCTTTTTTTGATAGCCCCCCATCTCCACTAGCCATAGAATGGCCATTGAGGAGCTTGGGTGGAGCTTTATGATACATTTCCCAATGCAGGATCTCAGCTTTAGCCCCTCAACTTAAAAGATATATCTTTATCATATTAATAGGTAGACCCCAGACTTGCACAAGTGGATTTCTGCTTATAGAATTAGCCTTTTCTTTGCTCTCTTCTCTCCTGCAGCCCTAAATCCTCTCAAGCTGGTAGTCGGGGAGAAGGGAACATACAGAGTGGTGGTGAAAGGAACTAGGGAAATCTGTTCCATGATTTCTGGATTCTATTGGATAAACCCTTTAAAGCAGTCTGCTCTCTAAAGTGCTCAGTGATCGTCCTCTGTAAATTATTATAATATAGGCCATTTCTGCACTACACTGTTATAGTGCTATTATTCCACTTTCAACATCCTGTGGAATCCTGGGATTTGCAGTTTAGGGAGGGGCATTTAGAATTCTCAGCCAGAGAGCTCTTTGGCCTCAGTAAACTACAAACCCCAGAATTCCACAGAATGTTGAAAGTGGAATAATAGCACCATAACAGTGTAGTGCGGAAATGGCCATAGTGTAATAATATTTACAGTATAATGTGGGAGAGTGTGCACTACATTTATTTTTGCTGTAAATGTAGAACAATGCCACAAATTTCAACAGTGCTGCAGGACTGAGGGAGAAATTTGTCTAACTGGAGTTTTAAAGTGAAACCTGCAAAATTCACATTTTCCAACTCACTGGGCTGCAGTGTGTACCTATTTCTACTGCAGAAATTACCTTGGTTTTTTTCTCTACTCCTTGCTTGTGTTGCTTTGCAAATTGCATCAATCTGCTAGGCAGTGAACTTCATTCTTGTGACAGTCTAACTAGAATTTTAATGCGAAACTGACAAAATTCACATTTTCCAGTTCACTGGGTACTCTGAAACACAGTTACCCTTTGGTATTCACAGTTCTCTCAGTTAAGCAATACAGTTCATGGTGTCCATATAAAAAATACATACAAAATTTATTTATTAGGGAAAGTGTTCAAAGTCTCTCAGAAAAGAAAATAAGGCACAGAATGCATTACATTAAGAAAAGTACATAAAAATGTACATACAAATCTAAACGTACAAGAATATGCATTCAGATTTTTACATAGATTTTTCAAAAATGACAAACCAATGAAGAAAATGAAAAAAAAAATGAAGACTGGAATAATAAGAAACTGAGAGAAACTGAATTTGAAAAATTTGTCTGCTTCATCTCTAGTTCTCTTTCTGCTTTGTCTTAAAAGATTAAAATACTCCTTGAACTGTAGCCTTGAAGAATATGTCTATAACCACCACAGAATTTCTAAAATTTGGTTCTGAGACATTCTGTGCTCACAAACCTAAACAGAGGTACTACAGAGGTACTACATTTAATGGAATGTGTGGTGCGTGTATGTGGGGTGTGTGTATGTGGAATCTGGCAACATCTTTAAGGCTCACCAATTCATTTTAACATTAGCGTTCATGGAGATCAATCCACTGCCAACAGTGCTGTCTCTGAAAACGACATTCAATTGATTTCATTTCCACATAAATGTCTTCTTAGAACTGATTACTGATATTTTGGTGTTTAGTGAGGACTAGGACTTCAAATAGTTTACCCTAGAAGTGCAGTGGAAACAAAACTACTTGAATATTTTAGCCTGATATCTAACAATAAATTTTCTGAATTCTAGTCATACCTCTCTTTCATTGACCTGTCTCCTTCTTCCTTTCCTCCAGGTCAGAAAACTCATGCCTGTGGTTAATCTTAAGCAGAAGAATAATATTTTTAGTGTGATGAATTGAACTTGCCACAGTTTCCAAATGACAGCCCAGAAGAATACAGCCCAAGTGATTATTCCAATATTCCAATATTCCAACACTGATGGATCTCAGTGTTCTAAAATATTATGTTGTCTGGGGTTGTATTCTGAAACAGAAAGTAGAAGACAATTATTCTTTCAAGCAACAGATATCTATCACCTCATCTGCAGGAATTAAAGAAAACAAACAACATTATTGTGGGTTTTGTTTTTTTATATAACACACACACACACCCAAGAAGTATAAAGAAATGTTAATCTATAGTAGTATTAAACAGCATAAGTATCCTTCATACATGTTTAGCTCACTATCACTGTAATAATTTGGGGAAGAAGAGTGTGAGACCTAAAAGAAAATGAGATCTTATAGGGAGAAAAAAGAGAGAGAGATTGGCCTAATAATATCATGTAAAGGTCAAAGTGGAATAATTTTACAACACACAATTTTCAATCCAGATAGATAATTATTCAAAAAGAAATAGCAATATAGTATCTGAACTTAACCACTGTTATTATATGCAGAGACTGCTTATCTCAGGATATGAAGATGCTTATAGTCACACAATTCCTAGCGAATTAATATATACAATGTAATAAGAAGCCACCTACTGTAAGCAGTAGAGTAAGTAACAGGAAAAAGACTAGTGGGACAGTATTTAAGCCTAAAGTTCTGGCTCAGAATGTTATCTAAACTGATAAAACATTAAAAATGTGTATAGTAGAGCATTGAAGAGGCAGGGGCTGGGAGAGGCAGTAGCTTGTCTTGAGGTGGAGAGAGAGGTTTAAGTATAGTATGTGTTGGAAGGAAGGGGACTGTACAATCAAAAAGCTGTTCTTATAGCCATGCTAGCTGGCTGATTATAGCCATGCTAGCTGGTGGAACCAACATTCCAAAAAAGGAACATTGCCAAAGTCTGTTAATAATTACTGCCATTTGAGGTTAACATATATTCCCTTCTAGAGGCATTGTGCCTCTCAATACCATTTGGTGAGAAACATCAAGGCAAGGAGGTGCTATTGCACTGATGTCTCCCTTCCTGTGAACTGTCTATAGGCAGCTGGCTGGCCACTATGGGGAAAAAGATGCCAAGTTAGATAGGCCTTTGGTCTGGTCCAGCATGAGACCATTTTTGGCCTGATGTGCTTAGCCTCATCCATATGGAAAGGTCTCTGTGGTTCTTACCCAGCCAGTTTGGTACTGACAACCACTGTTGTTAGTTGCTGTTCACCCTCGAGCTTGTGCAGTATCTCCTAGTATATGGTTGTTGATGATGTAGAGCAGTGCTGCTCAACGTGGGGGGTCCCTGGACAGTTTCAAGGAAAGAAATAAGAAAGAAACAGTTGTAGCCAGTGGGCAGAAATATGGCTCTGGTCCCTGGCATATTGGGGGGAAAAACCTGGTCCTTTACAGCAGATAGCACAAGAAGTACTGATATAGAGTACTTTTCCCTCTGTACATTAACTGCACAGGGGCTCTTTTGCTTTTTTTGCTTGCCATCCTACATGTCAGTTCCATCCCTCCTCTCTTTCTCAACCAATACTACTTGAACTTTCTTCAGTTTACCTCACATGCCTCTGCCCCATGCTCTTTGGAAATCACAAAATTGGTTTTATGAGGGCAAGCTTAAAACTCAAACATACTTTTTGTATAAGGTGGGGTTAGATCTGCAGCTGCCATTGATGTGGAAATTTGAAGCCTTCTCCTGTGGATGGGAAGGGAGAGCAAGATCACCTGTTACTTTTTTTTCTCCACATCTCAAGAATGTGCAATTTCACATAAACCCAAAATGAATCCATGCAATACTTTAGTGCCACATCCAGATTCATCACAGTAATTTCTTCTTAGTATACAGAGATTTGCCCAGCTTAGAAAAAATGACATCCTTACTCTCCAGAGATCAATCTAGACAGGGATATGATGAAGTGATATGTTTTTCCTGTCTTACAGAAATACTAAGCCTATGACCATCTTGCTTTTTACCCATTTCCAGATAGTCCCAGAAATAGTCTGAGTGATCTTGGTGACCTCCGATTCTGTCAACACTTGTCTTCTTGGCAGAATGTTGTTCCAGTGCCTCAAGAGTTTGTACTGCTGGGTGACCTTCTGTACTCTAAATTCTATTTCTTGCAGCAAATAAGCCAGTCCTCCTTCTCTTGGCTACACTGGAGGTTGCCAGTGTCTCAAGACTGCCAAAAAAAAAAAAAAAAGTGAGAGGAAAACATAAAAGGGATGTGAATATAATCTCCTAGGGCAGCACATGCGTGATAAGGAAACAGAATCTGTGGTATGCAGTTCACTGTACAAGCCTTCATTTATTTGTATTTTTTTAGAAAAGCATATTTTCCATAAAAGGGCACATAGCTGTGCTCTTGGCTTTAACACGGGGCTCTTCACAGGACTATCTCACTGCTTGAAAGTCCTTGTGTACGGGGAGGATTCCCTTGAGGTAATTTACAGACTGCAGCATTGCTAGCTAATGGGGAGTTTAATGGGGAAAGTCAGAATACTTAAGACTTTCCAGGGGTTGTCAGGGCAACTGTGCTAGATTTTGGGAGACAGAACGGAGCGAGGGGATTGATTTAGAGATGGGGGAATAAGAAATGAACTGTCCCTGGAAAAGCAGCTGTTAATATTTTGGTGTCAGGAAGGAAGGAAGGAAGGAAGGAAGGAAGGAAGGAAGGAAGGGGAGAGGGAGAGACAGTCATCTTTGTATTTATAATTTTAGCATGCTTGACTACAAGCATTATGCTGCACCATGTCAGGCATTCCAGACTTTTTTTATCTCAACTATAATTCTTAGGCCATTTCCACACTACACTGTTATAATGCTATTATTCCATATTCAACATCCAATGGAATCCTGGGCTTTGCATTCTAGAGAGGGGCACTTAGAATTCTCAGCCAGAGAGCTCTTTGGCTTCAGTCAGTGACAAACCCCAGAATTCCACAGGAGGTTGAAAATGGACTAAATAGCACTATAACAGTGGAGGGCAGAAATGGCCTTAAATACCCTTTCAGAAGAATGTTTTTTACTTTTAATCTGGAAAGAAGTAATTCATAATCATACATCCCTAATCTTTTATGCAGAATGGAGAGACAATTCCCTTTATATGTTAGATTGAAATTCATTATATCTGTATTTCTAAAATCAGTGTTAAAGTGTGTAGAGTGTTTTTGTTTTGTTTTTTTCTCATCACAAACCAAATCCTCAGTGAGACATCTTAAGTGAAGATGCATTTGGAATGCAAAGATCCTGCATATATTTTAGATTGTAAATCCTTCACCATTGGGACGTGCCTGCTGATATTCAGTAAAGCACTGTGTGTGCATTGACTGTTGGGAGATTCATTAAATTTTCCAAGGAAAGAAAAAGGTCTTTAGAACCTCCCAAACTAAACTGTAATTACATGGAAGAAAATGGTAACTATTAACTGTTATGACATTCACACTTTTTCTGGAGGTGGTAATATTTCAGACGAGAAGCAGAAATCCCTTTGTTGGATGCATGGTTGCTATTTATTGACTTAGCGGTGAAAAGATGGCCAGAGAAGTTTCATCTGTGTTCATCTGTAAACTCAACATCCTACTTGTGCCTAAGAAAAACTTCAAAATATTAGGAATATGCTTGGAAGAAATATCATCACTTATACGGAAAAATAACAGGTAACTTCTTTGTTCCCACTGAAGAAGTCTGAAAGCCACAGTATGGTAATATCTTTATTGTGATCAACCTAGTCCCACATTCATCAAGAGGGGTACAGCTCTGTAAGAAATGGGCGAATAGGCAAATAAATGGCAGGCATTTCAAACCAAGGACCATTCCCTGCCCCTATATCTCAGGCCTAGTGGGACACCCCCCCCCATCTATTCCTTCCACACTGGTATGTTGGGATTTAGGTGAGTCACCCTCCTTTCTAATTAGTTCTAATAGCCTATGTTATGTAAATCCATCTCTCTATCAATCAGGTCTATTGTAAGAGTGCACTCCTTGCATCTCCAGCTATACTTATACATGTGTTTGAGGCAGCACATTCACATTTAATCTGAAGGACAGAAGTTTCAAAGAAATTGTTCTCAACTGAAATCATTTTAAAATTGCCAGCACCTTTACTTGTTTTTCTTTAAGTGGCTCTTTTGTGTTGTTTTGCATACTGAATCTAAACATATAATTTTTATAATGATATTCTGGGAGTTTTTTTAAAAAAAAATACATTCCTACTAAAAGTGGCAGAGGATTAAATATCTGTGTTGCCCTAGTTTCTAAGCAACCAACTTGCTCATAAAGGAACGCCAGAGATGTCTGGGGGAATTAGCAGTGTTCAAACTACTACCACTCTTCTAAAAATGACAAAATATAAACTACTGTTCTTTGTGTTTATAATCCCCAAAGATATGATATGGCATAAACTTCTAAAATGTTTCCTCAGATGTTGCTTCCTTGGTGTGAAAAGTTTTGTTTGCTGTGTTTCAGTTCTGTTTTGAAATCTGTGGCAACAAAATATTTATAAGAAAGTTTCTCAACATCAGTCAGAAAATGTTCTAATGCTTAAGAACATTTAAGGCGCTTCCATTTGCCTAATGCAACCTTTCCCACTGTGGTGCCCTCAAGGTATGTCATACTACAACTCTCAATGACAGTCTTGACTGGAGACAATGGGAACTGTAGTCCAAGATACCAGAAGAAAACCACACTCAGGAAAACCAGCCTAACAATATCCACTCTTAAAATCTATATCCAAGGCATATCATAACCATACTATAAGCTGAGGCTATCATACTTAGGACATTTCATGAGTTGACATGACTCATTGGAAAAGATGGTACTGCTCAGCAAAACTGAATACAATAGGAAAACAGGAAGAGCTGACTTCTCGTTTTTAACTGCTGTCAAGTTGACTTAGGCCCTTTCCGCATAAGGCGAGTGAATCACTCCGTGCTATTACTTACCGGTTCTTCTGGGTCCGTAGTAACGCAGACTTTCCCTTAAGCCCTTCTGCAAGGCTCCTCCATTAGTCCAGGGCAAATCGGAGCAGTGTGAGGTCTTTAGATCCGCACTGCTCCGGCTGAAAATGGCAGCTTCCTGTTTCTTCGTGGGTCTGGACCAGCCGGTGATGCTGGCCACACCCACAGTCCACCCTCCGCTGATTGCAGGCTCACATTGGTGTGAGCCTGTGCATCCGAACAAGTCAGCAGGAACGCAATGGCGTGCTCCAGAAGATTGAAAGACTGGATTTTTCCGGTCTTCACTTAGCGTGCTGGAGGACCACTTCGGGGTGTTTTGGATTGGACTAAGGTGCGGAACTAAGGTAAGTAGTCTGGACCTAGTCCAATCCAAGGTGCGGATGCCTTGGCCCAATCCAAGGTGCCAGGACTCCTTGGCCCGTTTTAACTTCCTCGTGCGGAAAGGGCCTTAGACTTATGATGACCGTATGAATGAAAAACCTTGAAATCACCCTATCATCAATAGGCCTCCTCAAGTTCTGCAGTCTCAGAGCCATGGCTTCCTTGACTGAGTCTATCCATCTGAAATGTGGTCTTCCTCTTTTTCTACTGCCTTCTGTCTTCCCTATATATATGTGCCTTCAAGTCATCTGTCAAGTTACAGTGACTCCATGAATTTCATGGGGTTTTCTTAGGTAAGGAATACTCATAGGTAATTTTGTCAGTTCCTTCCTTGGAAATATAAACCATTTCCACATGGCATTGCTGTTGCACAATGGGGACACATTGGCAGTGGTCTGCGAGTTGTCCTTTCACACAATGTCATCACAGTCCTGCTGCCAACATGCCTCCACCTGTTGCAATTGCAGGGTATTCACTTAACAGAAAAAATCTGCTAAGTGCCCATGATCTTGCAACATTCCCATCACCTTCAGCCATGCAGAAAGGGTGGAGGTGAGACCATGTGCTTTCTTCCACAGTACATCATGGGAAACAGGCTGGCTGTGCTGCAGAAGGAAGGAAGGAGCTTGCACTCCCTTCTGCAGGGAGGTGGCTGGGTGCAGAGAGGAGGATTTGCATTACACTCCTTTCTCAGCAAAGGCACTGCCGGGACCATGGCAGGAGGACAATTGAAGGAGGTATGGTGTGGAAATGGTCATAGAGGTTGAAGATGATGAGAGGTTGATGACACATAATAATATCCACAAACAACTACCAATGACAATATTAGAAACCCTAATGGTTGGGGTTGTCCAACTGTTGAGATTGTCCAGCTCTACATTCTAGAGGGAGGAGGAATCCTCATTTTTAATTTGTCCATTCTAATTGGTGATGCCAAGGACTGAAGATGAGAATTTTTGCTTTCAAAATATATGCTGTACCACAGAACACACTTAATGAGGTGCGTATGATTTATGGAAAGGTGGGAAGTAGTAAATAGAGAGGTAGCTTTCTTCCCTATAATATAAGCATTTTGCAATCATTTAACTCAATTTGTAGGAGGTTCAGAACAGACAGAGGAAAGTACCACTTCATATCATGGTTGTTGTGTGCCTTCAAGTTGTTTCTGACTTATGGTGACCCTGAGACAAATGTATATTGGGGTTTTACGGGCAAGATTTCTTCAGGGTTCTTTTGTCAGGCCCCTCCTCTGAGGCTGAAAGAGTGTGGCTTACCCAAGATCACTAGGTGGGTTTCCATAGCTGTGAAAGAATTCGAATCCTGGTCTCCAGAACCTTAGTCTAACACTCAAACCACTATATCACAATCATTCCTACTCCTTTATACAGTGCAAATGTTATGTTTTCAACAAAGATACCCAAGGTACTGCAGAAGTAACAATACCTAGTTTTAACATGTTGGTGTTATCCTTTTTTTCTTACTTGTGATTTTAAATCATTTTTAATTGAATTGGGATTTAATACTATATTTTGCTTAGTTGTGTTTTACTGTTATAACTTCTTGTATTTTTATGTGTACCTTTAAAAAAAATCTTGTGCGAATTGCCACAAGTCTCAAATTTTGGAAGAAATAGGCAAGTATAAATCAAATTAATAAAATAAATAACAATAAAAATAGTGTCAAAGGAAGGATAGAGAGGAGGTATAAATTCAAGTTAATCACAACAATAATGAATATAAATTCATAAAGAAGGTAAGCAAAGCAAAGTAAATGCAGCCCACAACATTTCACAAGAGCAGGAGAACTGGGATGGTCTCTTGTGATAGCTGTGCTCCACCAATGACTTATCCTAATCAAACTCACTGGGATTATTCCTGAGTGAGTGGTTTGTAGACTAAAGCCTAAGTAAAGTTTCTGCCTTTTAGGAAAGCATTTAAAGACTCGGGTCAAGTGACTTGTGGCTTAATCTTTTAATTCTATTGCTTGATAAGACTCTTTGTAGGTTCATTGAGCAAGGAATGCAGACTTTTTCTTGTTCCTAAAAGGAGTTAGGCACCGGAACCACTGGAAAATGAGTTGTAGTTATAGAAGGGACTTGAACCGATTTGTTTCAATAGCAAGTTTTCTGGGCAGGGTAAAAAAAATCCCTGCCTCCATTCATGAACTTTTGAACAGGAAGCAGACATTGTGTGTGGAAAGGAAGCTCACAGGAGGTCCTGAATAGCTGCTGTGTGATTACAGTCATGAATGATCATGGTTTTATCTTGGGGCTTATTCCCAATATACATTTATTTTTCTCCTTTTTATCTCTCTTGTTCACAGCTTCCTGTTTCCCTGACATGGTAGTTATCTTTATCCTATCTCTGTCTTCATCTACTCATCTTGAAGATCTCTCTCTTTTTCACACTGCCCGTTATTCCACTTCCACCTTTCTCTTTTGTCTCTTTTGCTCATGATGAAGTTGATACTATTTTTCCTTATATAAAATCTACCATGATGGCCACTCTTTTTGTGACAACAGTTATCCATGCAGACATGTGTCTGTCCATCTATCCATCTTTACTTCTTTTCAAAATTGTTGGAATAATCACCCTGTTCTTTCTGAGAACAGCAATCTAAAGCTGTTTCAAAATTTGGGCTCAGAATGTTTGGTTTCCCTTAAACAACATCTACCAAAATTGCCAGTGATCACCAGCAAGCAAACCATCAGATTTTTATTTAAGATGGTGGCAGTGGTGATAAATAACATTAAAAAAACTTTTAGTATGCTTTCTTTCTTTTTACCTTTTCACTGTCTAATGATGGCATTCAGGACATAGTTTCCTTTTGGTTCAACTATTGTATTTTTTAAATCATTCCTTTTATGTGTTGGTCTGTTGTTGTTGTTGTTTTTAATTCTGCCACCTGTTCTTGGATTTTGTTCTTCTTTGGATTAACTCTCTTGACTTCTAAAATATCCTACATTGATTCTATTGTGATATTTCTCCCTTTACTTTTGGCTTATTCTTTCATTCTATGTCATACATTTTTATGATTCTTCATTACTTTAGTTTGGGTTTTTTTTTCATCATTAAGGCCTTAGTATGTCCAAGAGAGAATTCTTGGTCCTTCCACAAGTTACCATCTCTATTAACCTGCTTTCTTCTTTTATTGTTGAGTTTCATTTTATATGCTTTCCCCTCCTTTTAAACTTTCTTTTATCCAGCTAAGGCCATTTCTGCATAACAATGCTCTTCTGAGTCATTGCACTGCAATTCAGGTCTGGAAGAGAGCATGTCAGCAATGCTTCCCTCCACATCTGCTTGCTGTCTGCAGAAGGAAGCGCAATGGCTCCACCTCTTCCTTTCACAGCATAGCTGGGCACTTGCCACTGCTGCGCTGGGCCAGGAAGTGTTGCAATCACACTTCTGTGGCTTCCACATAGCTGTGAGTACAGCAGTGCTGCGGAATTGGAAGTGCAAAATGGATTTTTTTCCGTTTTGCAAATAATATGCAAATGCGACGCTTTGCAACAGGATGGCAGCGGGATGGCGAGGACATCGCACGGAAGCACAACCTGCTGACTGCTGCCATCCTGCGGCAGAAACGGGACAGCGATATCATGCAGAAAGGGCCTAAGTCTCAGAAGTCTATAAGTGGAAGTGTGTGAATGGATAATATTTAAAACATTCACAGAGCAATTCTCCAGAGGCAATTGGATGCTGGGCTTAGGGTAGCAAAGTGTGGGAGTTTGCACAATCCCAACTCTAGGTCTGATCTAGGGTTGCATTTTTCCCCTTGTTGTAAGGGTATTCTAGGAGAATTAAGAAGTTTTGGATCCTATTGATCCAAGGCTTCTCCATTTTCTCCTGGACCCTGGTGTAATGGAAATTTTTGAAGTGCAAGCCTTCATCAAGACAGTCATCCCCAGGAGAATACAAAAATGCAGGCAATTGCTTCAATCTATATAAAAGCAACTTCTAGTAGCTTTCAAATCCACCAGAAGCAGGTCATTTGCAAAATTAATGACTCTTGCTCACTGAAAACCAAGACACCCCAAAATATTTCAGATTATAACAGGGTTAGTTCATAACAATACACTACCTCTGGGAATAAAAAATTCCCCTCAAGTTACTATTAGTATTACAGCTGAATTCAGAATGACTATGGACATCCAAGGGGGCGGCAGGTAATGTCATAATCCTATCTAATTAAAACAACTAGAGGCTTAAACCCTGTGAAGTTTGGCTACATTGGCTTTACTACAATGCCCCAATCATTCCTTCTTTGTCTACATAACAAAGTCAAGGAGAAGAGATATTTGCATTTCCCATCCTATTAGCAAAAGGGTCCATATAACTTTCACTTTTCCATCATTGGGAAGAAACTTCATGTGGCAGATTCCCCCCTTCTGCTTTTTTCATATCCTCCAACTGTCCTGATTTGGCAGGGACATGCTCAATTCATCCTTTTTCTTCCCACTTTTCCAGCTGCTTTTAAAATGTCTCCATTTCTCTCTCCTCCTCCCACTTTCCCCCTTTGCCCTCAACTTACTTCCATTGGTGCAAAGTACAAAAGTAGTTAGCACACTACTTGTTATCCCAGTTTTCATATGTGAATGTATGCTTTTTCCTCTTTTTCAGATTGCATCCAAATAAATGTTCATGACTCAAAATGTGTATCTTGGAAAGATGCACATAAACACATTTTAATCAACAGCAAAGATGTCCACATGAAGAAAAATGTGTTTTTCAAATTCCATCTTGTTGTGTGCCTTCAAGTTGTTTCCAACTTATGGTGACCCCAAGGAAAACTTTTCTTGTTGAAATTTGTTCAGAGTGGGTTTGACTTTGCATCCCTCTGAAGCTAAGAGAATGTGACTTGCCTGAGGTCACCCAGTGGGTTTGTGTATCTGGAGTGGTGATTGCAACCCTGATCTCCAGAGTCACAGTGCTGTGCTCAGACCACTACATCACAATTTATCTCCTTATATTTGAAAAAAGCACACATGAAAATATGCTTGAATTTCTATGCAGCATAATAACCTACAGGATAGGAAGAAAATATAAGTGAGATTAAGGGGGAGGGGTGGGGCAGGCAATGAAACTGAGACAGAGATTTTCACATTCCTAACACAAGCATGCAGTAACTAAATCATATTCCATTTTGTCAGTACACCATGCTTCAGCTGCTGGTGTTGTCAGTTGTTTCTTCACTGAAGCCGAACTAAGAAATGCCTGGATGTATTTGAGACGCTATCCTATTACAGTTTCTTGGCAGTGCTGAGAAGCAACTTGTAAGCATAATGATGAAACAACAACAAAGAACAAAAAGTGATAATCCTCCATTAACAAATAAAAAGCCGAGAGCTTTAATCTCCCAGCGTAATGTCTTGTAGCAAGGTACAAATCAATGTGTTGGCGAACAACTAACAGTTTCCTGCTGTTCAGTTATCACACAATTTGGAATCTCATTCTCTTGCAGAAAAGCAGCAAGTATCTGAGAAATCATCTTTCATACTTGTATCCTGCCCTCTATTATAAGATCTCAGGGAGGGCTATAATAAAATCAATTTAACCAATCAAACACAATTTAAAACAGTACAAAATAATTTAAACAGGATAAAAGCATATCAAACAATTTGACCAGTTAAAATGAAACACTTTAAAATGAGTTTTTAAAGAAGTAGCTGTGTTCATCTCTTGCAGCATAAAAAGGAGGAAGAGATAGAGGACCTTATCACACCAAGGTGTCATACTGCCAGTGCAATGCGTTATTCCTGGTTTGGGATGAGTCCTATTGCACGATGTCATTGCTCACCAACAGCTATTGTATTGCAATCCATTTGAAATGTGCCCTTTTTTCACGCTGTAAATAATCCAGTAATGACCCTCTTTCTCCCAACAATCCAGTTAGCTGTGGGATGTGGTTTCCTCATAATGCTGCTTATATAGCTGATCCAGTAGTGGGCAGGGTGTGGGAATTCCCTGGTTGTCCCTCCTTCAGCTACTCCCAACCAAAGGTCTGCCCAATAACCTCCAGACCAATCATGAGGTGTGGGGCAGGGAAAAGGACTCAGCAACAAAATGGAGTGTGAATGAAGATACTCATCTGCAAATGGCGAAAGGGTATGATAGAGAGCATTAATAACCTGATATCATCACGGGCATGGCTATAGTGAGATTCCAACAGAACAACATGGTGTTAAGGTATGGTGTGATAAGGCTAGGAAAGAAAACAAGAAACATTTAAGACTATTTATTTTTGCATGGATAGAAGCCTACTCCTTCAGATGCAGTAGAGAGCAATATTAAATGCTCAGCTGTAAAACATATTTCCATAGGTATAAAGCACATTTACAATTCCATCCCACTGCCAAAATACCACTGCAGATATCTGGCTGCCACTGAAAGCTGAAGCCCCTCATCCCAACTTCTTATTGGGTGGTAAAGCATTGGGTATTTTTAAGCCGTTTTAAAAGCCTATTACATGCCACAAGCTTGAGTTTCTCAACTCTGTTTCCCTAGCCTTCCTCTGCAGGTGGGGAACCTGGAACTCAGTGCTGGCAGGCCATGCACCTTGCTTTACTATGTTAACACTGAAAGGAGGCAGAAGAAAAGATCTAGGGCTCCTTTCTGTAAATCCTAAAATGAATCTAGGTTTACCCAGTGTTCAATGTAGTTTGCTCCACAGGACTGCAGGTTGAACATCTTGTCTGTTCTTATCAAGAGTGGAGATATTTTTCATGGCAAATGCTGTATGAGAAAGTGTGTAAGAGCACCATGGGTAGGCATCACCAGGTACCTGTCAAGGCCCACTGCAATTCTGGGTCCATAGCTGCTTCCTGGACCCTTTTAATTCTGCTGCCTGTTCTCCTGACTGCCATTGTTTGCTCAATGGCCTTCTTTGAGATTGTCAGTGGCATCAAGCATGAAGAGCTGAAGGAGCAGTCTCCATTTCCCACACACTCACCTTCTGAGAAGTTCTGCAGATCAGAGTAGGGGAGAGGACACAATACGAATGGGCACTGGCAAGTAGAAGAGGGTTCACAGAGAAAGTGGGGGGAAAGTGAAGGCATCTTGCTCAAGGGCCCTCTCACTCACACAGAACCACAGAATTATAGAGTTGGAAGGGGCCACACAATCCATCAGGGTCCAACTCCCCGCCCATATAGGACCCCCAGCAAAAGCATCCTCAGCAAGTAGCTGTCCATACTCTTTTTGAAGATGTTCAGAGAAGAAGACCTCTCCACCTCTCTAGGCAATTGGTTCCATTGCCAAACTGCTCTCACAGTTAAGAAGTTCCTTCTAATGTTCAATCGACGGAATTTCTTGACTTTCTCCAAAAGATGAAAATCTGGAGTTGCCATTGCATAAGAGGTAAAGAGTAAGGCATTGCACATACTGACTGGCATACTGTTCAGTACTTACAATATCATAAGCTGGACATAATGCTATCTCATAACTGCTGAGGATTTCTGTTTATGGTTAATGACTGAATATGGCCCCCAAAAACCTACCTTTCAGACTGGCAGCACCCTGACTGAAGGGCTTCTGAGGGGCTGCAAACTGGGGTGCTGGGAAATGATGTCTGCAGCACTTTCCTAATCACAAGGCATATTGAGATAAACAATTGCAGCAAGACTCTGAGGGGTAGAATCATAGAATCATAGAGCTGGAAAGGCCCACAAGGACCATTATGTCCATTCCCCTGCCCTACCAAAGTCCAACTCCCTGCCATGCCATGGTCTCTCCAGCTGTCTGTTCTTGATGTGGCTCATGACTGGGAGAAGACTGTGGATGTCATTTCTCAGTACCTGGATCTGCAGTGCCTCAGAAACCCTTTGGCTGGGGTAGGCAGCCAGGCAGAAAAAATAGGTTTTTGGGGAGTGGCATGATCAGACACAACCATCTGTCATCAGAGTCACATCTAATGATGCAGAATCTTTTCCACAATTAATAGCACTGAAGCACAATAGCAATCTAGTACCTAAATATCTAAAAGGTACCAGATCCCATCTTAGAAGCTAAGCAGGATCAGCTCTGGTTACTGCTTAGATGGGAAACCACCAAGAAATACTAGGTGCTGTAAGCTATATTTCAGAGGAGAGAAAAGGCAAAACACCTCTGAGTATTCCTTGTCTAAGAAAATCCTGTGATATTAGTGGAGTCACCAAAAATCAACAGGAGAGTTGAAGGCCCATACACACACACACACACACACACACACAAGCAATGTAGGCCTTGGTGTGATAGCTGTGTGTAACAATCTAGAGTAAGCACTGTAACTGAGTTTGGCCTGGCATTCCATTAAAATTAGATCCTAGCCAAGACTGTTCAGGAACAGAATTCTGTGTTGCATTTTTGTTCAATATTCTTTATCTCTTGGCTTTTGAAAATGCTCAGGATAATGTCACTAATTATAGCCTTTCTGTCGTTTCTTATTTTTTTTAGAGCACCCAAGCTGTGATGAACTCTACCCAACTGCTCATTAAATCACAAAGCATGTCTCCTCATAATGGTCTGAAATTGGTGAAATATTGTCTGGCGACAAGGTCACATTACTTAATTTTGGGAGATGAGAACTCGGGATTTGTGAAAGACAGCTAATGCTAAGCACGAGGCTAATGAGAAAGCCACTGGGATATTATGTCTTTCTATTTAGCTCTTTGAGAGGATTTCATATCATAATTATGGGTCAGCAGAAAGGAAATCGCAGTCTCTTTGACAGACTTGCTCTTGAATTATTAACGCTGAGGTGAATGTAGTTCTGAGGGTTCCATCCAAGAAGAAAATGTGGGTCCTTGCAATGGCTCTTAAACACAAAGCTCATTCAGAAGGCTATGCCACTGAGATGGCAACGAACAAGAAAGACACAGGAGTGCTTCATAACCTGTGCTTGCCCTGGAATCTAGACTGGGATTCCTGTGTGACAAATGTTTTAAAGAAACAACGGCCTCAAAGAAGGAGAATTTGACTAGGATAATTGTAAAGCCCAACTGGACAAACTGTGGCTCCTCCCAAGACTTTCTAGTCTTTAAGGATGAAAAAAGTATGGCTTTTGGGGAAGTGGAGGATAAGACTGGGCTATGAAGACCACACAAGAAAGACTCCTAGAGAAAATAACCTCACTCCTACCTAAGACCTTTTTGCTTGGGCAACGTGAGGAAGGACTAGCATGGGAGTGGGTAACTGCAGAAGACAAGGAGAATGCATTAGCCCTCCAGGAGACCCTGGGAGGCAGCAGCCCCTGTACCCAATTCCAAAAAAAAAAAAAAATTGTCCCCAAATGCCCTCTAGGGGACATGAGGGCATGTCTGGGAAACTTTGGGCTCCTTAGAAGGCATTTTAAAGGCAATTTCAAAAACATTGCAAAATTTCATTTTGATCCCTAGGGGGTCAAAATATGATGGAAATATCCATCATATTCCCTGGGGATCATTTTGGAGCTCCATTTTGGGGGGAGTACAAAAATGGCATGTAGCTTCCTAGTCTCCCTTTATCCACTCCTGAAGTAGCAGAAGGACTGGGTGCTCATAGTAGTTTGGTGGGATTTGGAACCTCCTTACAAATCAGGCTAGACTTAGAAGGGGCTGGCTCCAACTCCAAGTGAGGCTAGACCTTCAAGCAGTGCCTGCATGGGGATTTGGATTTTCCAAAACTTAGCACCGTTACTATTTTGGGGCTGCAGATTTCTGACTCCATCAGCCAATATGGTCACTGGCCATGCTGGCTGTGAGACTTTGGGAACTATATACCTCTGCCAAGGTGTGGAATTCACATTATGAATCCCATCCATTCTAAGTAGTGAGAGAGAAAGAGAGAAAACTGGAGATGGTGCTTGCTTTTTTAATGGTCATGTGAAGAAGAGAATTTTAGCAGGTGTTGCTTGTTAACTGGTTGTGTGACAAGCAGTATCTCCTAAGACTACCACTTCTATGCAACCATTAAGGTACAGGAGCTGTCTCCAGTTTTCAATCTGGCAAGGCTAATTCAAAACCACAGACTATCTCAGCTTACTTAGTGTCTGATGCAGAACATCTGAGGTTTCATTAGGAGCCCCTCCAGGCAGGTCTGGGAAAGACTCCTGGAGAGCTGTTGTCAGTCACTGTAGATAATACTGAGCCCAACAGCCCCACAGATAACTCACAGATACCTGTGAATATAGCTAGTGTATCTACATGGGATACTCTCTCCATATATACACATACATACATATTTATTGAAACAGAATTTTAAAAAATAATATGAGCAAAATATTTCAGCTTCTGCCTTCTTCAGTTGCTAAAGATGAAAGTGAATTGAATCCAATGCAATAGTTTTAAACACTCTGTTTCCAGCATGGATAATGGATGATGGCATTATCCTCTAAGTTGAGGCCAAGTGGTGTAAGGATCTTAATCTGAGGATTGATTTTTAATCATCTGTATATGTATAGATGCATACACACATTCTCTCTCACACACTATATTATTTAATATATCCATTAGACAGTGATATAAATAAATCTTTGAGGCCTTAAAAATCAAGGCTCAGTAAATATTCTATAAATATTTCAAGCAAGTAGAATAAGGATTAATTTTGTACCTACCAACCTCATCTTTGCCATGGGCAAAATGTACTTTTAAGTACAGGCGTCTCCTTCGTGCACACACACAGACTTTGCCTCAAATTGCATGCATGCCTGGACAGATGACTTCTCATTTTTTATGACTCTAACAAATAACCCAAACAACTACTTTGCCATTGCAGTCCTACACTCAATTATCTAAGAGTATGCCCCACTGAACTCCACAAGTCTTATTTCTGACACCAAAAAATAGATGCCTGAACTAGCTGCTTCCCACTGTCTAATGGTAGGGTGGTCAGTCTCTCCTCTCCATCCAAATCTGTGATCAGCATTTCCCCCCAAATGGAAAGAAGAGGTGCTATGTAAATGTCAAGAGGAGAGTCTTCCATTATGCCAGTGCAGTCAGCCAATTATCATACACAAATCGTATTAAAGTCAAGGAGCGCTTGGCACCAGGCTGAGTGTCTTGCCAGTGGCTGCCTGCTGCGTTGAAAGTGCCATTTACAGTACTGCAGAATATGGGGCAAGCACAGCATTCTAGGAAGATTTTATGCAACTGTTTCAGTTTGTTCTTAAAATACGCCAACAGGGTACCCCATTAAACTTCCTATGTTAAAAAAAATCTAAGCACACACACACACACACACACACTCACTTACACACAATAAATTCTGGCTTCCATCCTTTTCAGTGAATGATACAGCAGCTTCTCAAAGCACTGCAATCTTTTTTCTAAAGGCTTCAGTATGGCTCCCATTTTATGAAAAAGTTAATTTAAAGCCGCCAATCAGAGCCTCCTGTTTTTATTTGTCCAGGTTTGACTACAGCAGCTTTGTAAATAACAAAGGACAGGAGGAAATAACCATTTTTAAAATAAGCCAGCAAACAGTGGGTTACTGATGCTCAGAATAAAAGTGGGCCTGATCTGGAAGTTTTTATAGGGTGCTCTAGTGGTCATTTGATCCCCCTCATTCTGTCCTTGTTTGAGATCTTTCTAACACATCTAGTGGTCAACCTATTGTTTTTCTTAGCAAATATGGAAGCCAGTAAAGTTAAACCACCACAGAACTGAAGAAAAGAATACTTGGTATGTGCAGGGGAGGCAGAATCTAATATCTCTATCTACCTGGCCAGGAAGGCACAGAGAAAGTCAGAAGAAAAGGTGTAGCTGAAAATCAGGAGAGTCTTCAGAACATATAGTTGTACCAGTTAAAGAAGCACGAAATTAGAGAAAACAATAAGCAGAAATGATCCTGGAAACCACTGTATACTTACCTCTGTCTCCAGCTGTATTGCCCCCTAGTGGTACTCAATCACTTTTGAAGGTTGTGCCTTCTTTTCTAACAGTCATTGGCCATTTCCACACCAGCTGGCCCCTCCCGAAACTGCAAACCCCAGGATTCCATAGGATGTTGCAAGTGGAATAATAGCGCTATAACAGTCCAGTGCGGAATGGGGTCATCATCCACTGCGAGGCTGGATCATGTCTGCAAGTAGCTTGGTCACTAAAATATCTTAGGTCAGTTCCGGTCATAAAAGGTAACAAGGGATCAGCCAACAGCATGTGCTGCGGGCATTGTAAATGCACCCAAGACAGAGGAAGGGGTGGCATAGACAAGTTTATTGTTTAAATGAGGAAACATCCTCATTTAAACTACGGAGGCTTGAAAGCCACGAATTGCAAATAGATGGCACAGACTCCCAGTGCGCATTCCAATGTTCATTGCAAAAGACCTCAGATTTATGTCCTTCGTTTTTGTCCTAGCAAGTTTCATGCTTCTTGCCTGCTTGTTTCATTTACAAGGCTTTCATTTGCACAGGTTTTCAGTCTGTTTCAGGGGTGGGGAACCTTTGGTCCTCCAGTGGTTTTGGAGTAAACTCCCCTCATTCTTGACTATCAGCCATGCCAGCTGGCTTCTGGGAGCTGAAGTCTAAAACATCTGCAGGGCCAAAGCCTCCCCACCCCAGAGTACATTTTAATAACTGATGTTTTATTCTGATCTCTTTTTTCTCCCCCACCGTAATCCAATGCAGAGTGGGAGTCTTTCAGTTCTCCCCAGAAAAAAAGTAATGGAGCAGTTGTGATAGTTTTAAAGTAAGCATAGCAACCCTTCCTCCTATGGCTTCCCCATTGGCTCTCTGATAAGAGTAGGTTATCGCACGCTGATGGCGCTTTGTCTAGGATTGCAGATGTTCACGGTACGCAAACAGGCGCATGCAACAATATTATCCGAACCTGCTTGCTCTGTAAAACGCAGACACACACACACTTGGCACAGGCACACTGGAGACTTCGAGCGGCTGTGGAATTTCCTGCCAAAATCTCGACGTTTTAAGACAGCCCAGCTTCGGAACAAAGCCTCCTGGTTTACCAGCGCGCTGTTCTTTTGAAGAATGAAGTTTTGCAAAACTTTTGCAAGACTTTTTTTTTGGGGGGAGGGGGGTTGGAGAGCAAGAAAGTATTCGCATCGCCAAATTAAAAAAAAAGACAATTCTTTGCCATTTTTTGTCTTAAATATCGAGTTGGACTTGCTTTGATTTCTTTATTTAAACAAACCGGGTTCTTCCCTCCCATCCCGATTGTCTCCGAACCACAAAGCCTTGGGTCCAGCGCAGGGCGGCCTTCTCCAGAGCCTTTGTTAGGCTGTGGGTGTTGGTAACACAAACAAACTGCTGTAGGTCCTTTTTTTTTCTTTTCCGCCGATGGGGCAGTCAAAGGACGCTGTCCTACACGCTGGACGGGAAAGCCCTCGGAAAGCATTCGCAAATGCTCTCAGTATCGTTTTACCGTGACCTGAGAAACAGGAATGAACTGGCTAAATAAACAAGTAGTAAATTTAACCTATCTTCAGCTGGAGGCAAAATGTCAAGCAGTTTCTCTTTTTTTTTCTTTTTTTTTTTGCTAGCCTCATTAGAATCATGATTCATCTGCTAAATATGTTTCCTACTTTAAGAAAAGATCGTCTTTAATATTTTTTTTTTAACAAAAAAAATTGGGGGAGACAAAGAGAAAAAAAAATAGCCAGGAGAGGCACTTACAGTCAAATACAAATGTATCTTCTGGATTATATATTGAGTGCCTGAAGCTAACTAACTGGTATTAAAGAAAAGCACGTGGGATTGGAGTAATGGAAAATAGAGGAATTCTGAGAGCGGGTACCTTTATTTATTCAAAAGTTAGCTCAAGAAAGACATGTGAGTTTGACATCTAAGAAGTAATATTCCCCCAACTGCGGAGATACACAGAAATAAGGACTTTAGTTTGGGGGATTTAAAAAAAAATGCTTTATTGGTAGATCTCAAAGTTCAAATGTTTTGCCTAGAATTCATTAGCTGGAAAAAGAAAATAAACCCCATAATGCTCTGTGGTGTGTGTGTGTATGTGTGAGTGCTCAGTTGCCTGTTGACTTAGGGTGACCCCATGCATTTCATAGGGTTTTCATAGGCAAGGAATACTTAGAGGTGGATTCCCAATTCCTTCCTCTGAAATATAGCTTACAGCACCTGGTATTCATTAGTGGTGTCCCATCTAAATAGTAACCTGGACTGAACCTTCTTAGCAGCCAAGATCAGAGGGGATCTTGTGCCCTTAGGGTATTTAGGCCCTATGTTCTGTGAGTTGTTGTTGCTGTGTGCCTTCAAGTCATTTCCGATGTATGGTGACCTTAAGGCAAACCTATTGTAGTGTTTTCTGGGGTAGGCCTTAGCAAATACTGTATATTATTTCTGAAAAGTCTTTCAGACAAGAGTCATCCATGTAACTTCCAAATATACCTCCAAACATCAGTTCCCTGAAGCAGGGAGTAGGTAACTTGCAAGATATGAGTCCTGAAAATCCTCACTTATTTATGAAGAAGAATAGGTTGTTTGGTATCCTGTAGCTTCTTCAGCTCACTTTTTAAAAGTTCCATACATACCTTGATGTCTAATACACATTGTCAGTCAGACATGGCAGCACGGAATGTATACATCCTGTATATAGAGCAAACTCCTTCTAGTATGGATTCCTGTTTGGTCCAAATGGCACCAATCACGTGCAGCAAGAACATGATTAGAACGAGAACATAAAGGAAGTTCAACATTGCAGAAGTACTGCTATAAAGAAACCTGGTGGTGCTGTGGACCCAAAGAGCCCACTCAGGATTGTTTATTTGTTGTTGCTGTTGTGTACCTTCAATTCATTTTTAATTTCATGGCAACCCTACAATGAACCTATCATAGGTTTTCTTGGCAAAATTTGTTCAGAGTTTTTCCTTTGCCACCTTTAGAGGTGACTTGCCCAACATCACCCAATGGCTAAGCACAGATTTGAATCCTGGTCTTCCAAGTTCTAGTCAAACAGTCAAACTACTACACTGGTTCTCCCACTAAAGGGGACTGTTTATTGGGAGTGGGGGGAAATAAAGGAGAAGGAATGGAATGGTATATTCTGGAAAGGGGCACAGCCGGCTGGCATCCTCAGTAGAAACACTCTATGTGGTGACATTTTATTGCAGAACTTACTTCCATTAATTATATAAGAACAACAAATATTCTTTAAATATTGTTCCCTGTTCTGACGGTCACAGTCCTTCTCTCTTAGATCTGACTCATATTGTTACTGGGTGTCTTCAAGCCACTTCTGACTTATGGTGACTCTGATGCAAACCTATTACAGGGTTTTCTCAGCAAGATTTGTTCAAAGGGGTTTTGGCTAAAAGAGTGTGATTTACCCAAGGTCACCCAATGGGTTTCCATGACTGAGCAGAGATTCAAACACTGGTCTCCAGAGCTGTAGTGCAATGCTCAAATCACTACACCATCCTGGCTGTCTCTGATTTGTTTACTCACCATGAATCCTACCAGCAGCTCTGGTTGCAACTGTTCTACAACATCAATTAAAGGTCCTGGGTCTTTAAGATTTTTGTTGCATTCCCCAGCCACCAAATCCAGTTAGCTTTTCCTGCCTTAGTATTTAAGACGATGCCAGCAGGAACCAAGGAATTAAAGTCACCCTTCCACCTTTGCTAGGGTGAGGGGCACAGAAACCCCATGAAAGTGGAAAAACTGTGAATAACTCTGGGCCCTCCCAAACCATATTTAACACACACAAAAAGTATGATCACCATATTCAACCCACTGTGGATTCCTTTGAGGCATCAGGATTTCTTCACAAAGCAGAAGTGGGTGGCTGGTGGGTCTTACTGCCACCTCCACTGCTGCCCCACACCATTTTTAATAGGGACTTACAAGCCTCCTTTGCAGTTTCTCAGTCTCACAAGACTTGCACAAGGAGGCAGCAGAGGTGACAGCAAATAATCCATAAATAATCAAATCTACAAAAGTTAAATCCGCAAATGTGGGGGGCTGACTATATTAACTTTTATTGCCATAGGAGGCCCCTTTTCATCTTTCTCCTCATTCATTTCTAGTATTTGTTATAGTTACTTCCAAGCCGATCTTAAAAAATGTAGATAATTATGTAGATACAAGGCAATAAATTCAAGTGTGATCAACAATGTAACTTCAGTTGTTTCTTCAGGGTACTGGAGCCTGCAGCCCTACCCTCTCATCCCAATTTCTAGACCCAAATGAAGGAGGCCCCCAGCCCCCATGCTTGACCTTTAAACTAGAGATGGAACGAATGCGAATCCACCAATCTCACAAATCTTGAATCTTTTGAATCCTTTTTTTACAAAAGAGTTTAAAAAGCAAGGGAAACAAACCACTTCTACTGAAAAGTGTTTTGAAGCAGAATCTGACATCTTTGTTTTAATGAAAAACAAATTAAATAATAGTTTTCACTTTCAGGAAAACGTACCCATATACTTCTTATTAAGAATTATATGTAATTTGGTAGTAGCTCCAGATGTTGGAGTTGACTCCTGGGTTGACTATTACAAAACAAAACAAAAAGCTCAAGGACATTCTTGGGAAAGACACACTCTCTCAGCCTCAGCAAAAGCCTAGGCAAAGGCAAACCTGCCTCTGAAGAAATCTGACCAGGACAATTGTCATAGTTTTGCCTTAGGATCTTGCCGGATTGAAAATGATGTGAAGGCCCTTTCTACACAAGCAGGAAAATGTGGATTATTAATCCCACATTTTCCTGCCTGTGTAAACAGGGCCACATACTACAGTACAGAGATAATCCAGGTCAAAACTGGATTTTTTTATTTTTATTTTTATTTTATTTTTTGCATAGCTCTTTATGGCATACTGGGGTTTGTAGCTTGATGATGCACCAGCACACTTTGGCGGAGAAGGCTGTGACACCTTGTAAAACTACAAACCCTAGAATTGTGTATGAAAGAGCTTTGCAAGGGAGCCATGCAAATGAATCTTTTTCTGGTGTCCTTGAAATCTCAAGAACACTGTACTTTCCAGTCAAGCCTCAAGTCCTGCAACAAGGAAGGCACTTTAAAAAAAGAAAAACACCAGCCTCTAGCCCAGTCTCAGTTCTCTACCCTGATGCCCAGTATCAAGTCCTAAAACAAGGAAGGCACTTAACAAAAACAAACACCACCTCTAGTTCAATCTCAGTCCCTACCCTCCAGTCTCAGGTCAAAAGAATAACAAGAAGAGAATAAGTACCTTGCAGAAGGAGGCAGCTGCAGGGGCAGGCAGCAAGAGCGAGGCCCTCCGGGGCTCTCGTGCTAGCTCAGGCCTCCTGGCGTGCAGGAAGGTGGCTCTCGCCAGCCCTGCACACCTGCATGGGCCTGATCTGAGGCTCTTGTGCCAGCTCAGGCCTCCAGGCATGCAGAAAAGCGGCTCTTGCCGCCCCTACACCCCTATGCGGGCCTGATCCGAGGTGCTCATGCCAGCTCAGGCCTCCGGGTGTGCAGGGATTCAAAAGATTTGATTCGCCTGTTTTGGCCTGGGGATTCTGATTCGCGAACCTCGAATCCTTCCCAAGGATTTGAGGATTCGCGGATTCAGTTGGTCCATCCCTACTTAAAACGTTGCAATAGTAATGAATAAGACAAACAACAATAAGAGTGGGAAATGGCTTGAAAAGAGTACACAGACAATAAATGTCCATATTGCTCTAGGAATCTCTAGTGCAGGGATAGACATAATTGGATTATGATTGGATTGCAACCCCCAGCAGCCAGTACCACCTGCTATGTTGGCTTTGTTTTCCGGGAGTTGCAGCTCAGCAACATCTAGAGGTCTGCATGAGACCCCCTAGTTTCATGTTACAGAATTTTTTTTCCTTTTAAAGCTTATCAATCAAGGCAAGAGGAGTGGTATGCGTACACTAGTGACCATAGAGTCATAATCAGAAGCTGTTCCTGCTTCCCTTCCTCCTCCTTCTTTGTCTTTGCAGACACAGCTGACTTCCTTCCCAGCCTTTGTGGATTAATGATGGTCATAGGTTGCAGCACAGAGACCTGATTGAACAAAGGTGACTTCTTCTCAGTTCAGTTTCCAGCTTCAGTCCTCGCTTGAGCAACAGTGAAGGGAGACATGTATCTGTCATTCAAAAAGATTCCATTTCTTTAGTGTAGGTAACAACTGGGGGATTCTGTTTGGTGTACCACACACCCTGCTGCCTGACAATGTCCCTATTTAAGCTGATAGAGGTAGTTGCAGAAGTGCTGTTATAAAAACCAGTACTATAAGAAGATTTCTGATATCCACGTTGAAGCTGTCTTGTGTGTATGACCTCAGAACTTCACTGGCCTGTCTCAAACTATATCTGGCCCTGCACATATGGCAAGGCACACATTGAAGCTGGTCTTCTCTTCTAGAACAAGGAAAGATGGAATTAAAATAAATATATAAAAATCAGTGAAGTTAGAGTGGTGGAATCTAGATGTTACCTGTTACAGAACAGACCTAGGAGAGAAAATGGCAAGCGATCAGTGGTTGCTACCTCTAGTTCCTATCTAAAAGCACCCCAAGATATCATCAATAATCTGTAGCCCATGTTACTAGTCAAAGTAATTTCCTTGCTTACAAGTGCTGGAGTCTGTGCTTCTTTGTACCTAAAAGTACACCAGTCACCAACACCTGTTAATTGCTCAAGGTGCAAATACAGAAGGCAGACCATGCAACAGAGATTGTAATATTTTTATTTTATTTATTTATTTATTTATTTATTTATTTATTTTTGGACGGGTCCCAGAATTCTAGAAGGCTACATTGCCTAGAGGATTCCAGGAGGTATAAATCCAAAAAAGTAATTGTGGGTCTGTAACAAAACTAGGTGCCGGCTTTTGTTCCCATAATCAGTCAGGGTAGGAATTTTACAGGAGCTAACACATATCCTTCAGCATTTCACAAATGCAGACTAGGACTCATGTGCCCAAGCAACATCAGAGCGTGATCAAGATGGCAAAAATTATTAAGGAAGACTTAGAAAATTGTGAGGTGACATGATGTGCATGGGTATACATGCCTTCAAGTTGCCTGTCAATTTATGTTTACCCCATGATTTTCATAGGGTTTTCTTAAGGTAAGGAATACTCAGAGCTGGTTTTGCCAGTTCCCTTCTCTGAAATATAACCTACAGCACCTGGTACTCACTGGTAACATGATACTAATCTTTAAATATCTGAAGGGATCTCATATAGAAGAGGGAGTGAACTTTGTTTTCTGCTGTTCCAGAAACTAGACTATGATCCAATGGATTCAAATTACAAGAAAAGAGATTTCACTTAAACATTACCAAGAACCTTTTTTTACTGCAAAAACTGTTCCAACAGTGGAACAGATTGCCCCAGATGGGGCTGGACTCTCCTTCTTCGCATGGGCATCTTTCAGGAGTACTGTAATTGTGTATTCTGGCATGCCAGGAGGTTGGACTAGATGGCCTTCCAGCTCCTTCCAACTCTAAGATTCTATGATTCTAAGGAAGAAGAACACATAAGCCAGAAAAAAGGCTGCAGCAGTTTGCTTTTGCCTGAACCTACAGGGAATATTCTGCCCCTTCCACTCCTCTCCTCTTTGCTGAATTGAGTACAAATTTCTTTTACACTTTGAACTCAGTTCACAGCTGCTGAAGAAGCTGAGGACAAAGAAGGAAAGTGGAAGAAGGATAGAAAGTGGGACATTTTAAAGGCAGGTGAAAAAAATGAGATAGTAGAGGATTAATCAGGACTTTCCCTGACAAATCAGGAGAGTTGGAGGGTATGCTAACAACGGTAGAGGGTTCAATTATCTGCTGATCTTCCAATTTGGGGTTTGTTTTTTTTAGGTTTTTTGCTAGATTGTTATCCTGCCTTGCTTCCACTGTGCTCTGATTGTATACATAGTTCTCTTTCATCCAACTTCATGATCAGTGACAACTCTGAGGTAGGTCATCTTAAGGGAGAGTGACTGGCTTGCAGTTTCCCCAATAAGTTTTGTGACTCACTCTAAATCCATGTTCCAGTAGAACATCCTAACTACTGTATTATCTGCAAGGCCAAACAACACAGGACAAACAGGTCAGTCTCTATGCAAAAGAATAAATGAGCAAAAACCAAGCATCAGAAAACTGCAACATTCAGAAATCAATGGCAGAACATTTCTGTTTCCCAGCATGTTCCTCTGCTTAACTGACAGCAACAATTTCCCTGCAAAGGAACTTTAATTAATTAAAGAAGTAGATTAATTAATTAATTAATTAATTAATAGTCTGCCTTTGTGACAATATGTTACTCAGGACAGCAACTTCAAAGGGAGATTACAGCATCAAATTGCTGAATTAGAACCAATCAAGAATTTTGATTGCATTTGTTCTGGCTTCGGTAGAGACATTTACCTCCAGTCCCAAAACGGGCACTGAGAAACAATGTAAAACAAAGATGATTATGTGAAGGGTCAAATTTCTTATGTCATTTGTACCTTTTCACCTTTCACTTATATTGATTAAATCTGAGTGTCTAAACTATAATTTAGCTATCATTCACAAATCCATATGCTTGATCACAATACCCCAACTTGGTGTGTTATCCAATGGGACCCCCCCCCCAAAAAAAAAAGACCGTAGGAAGGTTTTGGACCGAATTTATTAACAATGTCCTCCTGAACAAACACTTCAGATTTCTGGATGATGAGTATAAGACTGATTCACTGCAATGCACATTTATGAACAACAGTTTGACCAAACTTGATATTTACACTGATGTTGACATCCTGAACATTTTCGTGCAAGTTTGGAACTGTCTGGCAAACTTCAGCTTCTTCTAGCAAATTGGTAGCTTTGGCCCATTTTCCATGGAATTTGGTATGCAACTTGTAGGTGCTAGTACTCACTTTTGTTTCATTCAGACAGTAACTGAAAGCATCACTACCAGCTGAGGCAACTATGTCTAGATATTCCATATATTCAAAATATATATTCCATGTATATACCTGCAGTTGAGGATATCACTTTGTGCATTTGGTGGACTTTAGCCCATAAAAGCTTATTCAGGTTCTGCAATAAATCTGTTAAGAATTTAAGGTACAACTTGACTCAAGTCCTCCATTGTGGGCAAATCAAGAAGTATAAGATTAGGATGTTTTAAATACCGAATAAGAAAGAAATAAGAAACCAAGCAAATCCTGCTTAATATCTTCCACTGCCACATGTGGGAATAAAAAAAGAACTGGACACCGAGAATAATTTCTATATTTTTCTGATCTAAACTGTGCAAGCAAGATGACTCAGCAGCCTCAGGATGAGTTAGCTTACCCTAATAATAATTCAGTCATCATTATGGTGCCAAATTGGATAGTGGATCATCTTACCACTTGAAACAAATGTTGAAACAAATAGCTGGTAGAATACCAAATGATAGCATCATCTGTAATGGCTTTTCCAGTGATCTCTATCCTTAACAATGAAATCCAGCTTGGTATGAACTACAGTTGCCATTTCAGGACCATCCCAGGGCCTGAGTTTTCTGAGCAAAACCTGAGACCTAGAGATGTGACCCCTGGTGATAACATCAAGCATAATGCATTTGGTGTCAATCATATTTGCTCAGTTTGTCAATCACTCAGTCAATGAAACACACATACCTATCTTCCTGTTTGTAAAATAAGACCCCAAATCTTAGCTAAAGAGACTGTTGGCAGATCAAAGTGAAATGAGAGCATTCTCTCACTTAGGGAATAGTCAAAAAGTGGATGCAGAACACAGAAAAGAGTAAGCCCTGGTGCTACAATGACTGGGAGGAAAGGAGAAACTAACCAAGTAAATACAAAGACCCTATGGAGAACCTTTGCAAGTTACAGCAACACATCAATGCAGCCTTGCAAATGGTAGCAAGCTGCTGCTCTCCCAGTTGAGCTGGAAATTTGCATCCATCTATTTCTTCTTGCCTGGAGCTGAGTTCCCCAAAGATGGAGAATTTGTACCATCATCTCTGGCCTGGAGATAACCCACAAAAACTGGAGATTCAGGGCCAGACCATCAGATCTGGCAACCCTAGTGTAAAGAGATCTCCGTGCATGGAAACTACCTCCTTCTCCTGAAGATTTCCTCCTCACCACCCCAGTCTTCCAGAATTTACCCCAACCCTTCAGAGCAGATTGTGAGGGCCCATGGGGGGACAAATGGAATGGGAAAGAGAGTTGCCTTTTTCTGCTGATGGAAGATATTCCATCCATGAGAGGGGTTAATTAGATACAACCTTCTACAGAATTTAACTTGCTTCAGATTTTACTTCCGTTAATTAGAATTTGGCAGAGTCCAGTCTTCTACAGTCTGCAAACTGTTTATGTGGACAAAGAGGAACACGTAACAAGAGCCCTAACTGTGGTCCTCAGAGCAAATTAATCATGCTTTCTCTTCTCTGTGTCCCTTTCTTCTATGCCTAGTAGCTGTGATGCCAATCTCCTCTTGGCCGCATTCCCAGAGATGACGTGGTGCCAAAAGTCAATACCGTAGAACCCAATTACCAAACTAATTAAGCTTTTGCTCCATCTCACTGAAATTAGTTATTTCTGTCCCAGGACAGAATGGCCCATATTCCTTTTTTAAAAATTGTAGAGATGGAGGGCTGTTCTGGTCCTACCACTTTCTTTAACTGAAATGTCAACAGTGAGAAGTCCCAGGAAAAGAGATTTTTTGTGTTTTTTCCTCAGTAATAAATTACTAGGAACACAGTAAATTAATTTGTGCACAACCAAGCACCCTAGTTAGAAATATGTCTGTCTTCAAATATATCACATATGAGTAAGAAAAATCATACTATTTTTTAAAAAATACATTTTTAATATGCATGGACACATACATGTACACACACATGCTGTCACTCTGAACTTTTTGTCTTACTCATAGGTAAAAATAAAGTACTTATCTCCTGATTTTTCTTTCTTTCTTGTACTTGAAGAAGGGAGGAGGCGCACAGCCACCATAGGCAGGATTTTTTTTTTTTCTTTTAAGGCAGGATTTTTTTTTGAAGTGGTCAACGTTACAGTCATGCAATTGTCTAAAAACTGAAAGGGTTTTGCTTTCTTTTGATATATGAAAGGATGGCTTGTTCTCATCTTTAGGCAAATACTGGCCTTTCCTTCAACTTTGTTATTGTTGCTGGGAGCTGAACTTAATGACAGAAGACTTTCTAAATAATAGCTGAACTTTATTGTTCTCTAAAAGTTCAATTTTGGAATGAAAAACTCTCTCCTTCTGGAAAGGCTCAAAAGATGACAGGCTTTTGAATTCAACACTAAAGTAAAAACATCAAGTGTCACAGAGATAATCTGGAATGTGAAGGAAAAAACTAAGAGTTTCTGAAAAAAAAAAAACTATTTCAGAAGACTTAAAGAGAACAGCTCTTGCCCTCGGAGATCTGCCACCCTTTGAGATCAGCATATGGGGCCTTATTTCATGTCCCATCATTCAAGAAATAAGGTCAGAAGGGAACAGCGTGGTGGTGCTTTTTCAGCTGTCATCCCACAATTGTGGAATGCCTTTTTGAGCAAGTTATACCCAGCACAAACATACTATTGTTTTAAGATGTCAGTAAAAATATTCCCTTCTGGTTAAGGATAGACGGTAAAAGGAAAAATCTCATACCCCTCAACATTTCACAGATGAAAGCTGGTCAACATGAAACCAGGCAATGCCAGAGTGTGGCCAAATTCACAAAAGTCATGAATGAAAAAGAACACCACAAGTAGGAGAGGCTGCAGCAGTTTGCTTTTGCCTGAGACCTAAGAGAAAAATCCTGCCCCCTTCTGCCCTCTTGCTGAGATAATTGAATGCAAACTATTTTTTGTACTCTGAACTTATTTGCAGCAATTGAAGTAAGCCAGGGGTCAAGAAGAAAGTGAGCAGAAGAGAGAGAAACTGGGACACTTAAAAAGTAGCTGAAAAGGGGGGATGATAGAGGATTAATCAGGTCTGTCCCTGCCAAATTGGGGTGGCTGGCATTCATTAAAGGAACTGCTTTAATGAGCGGAATTGAGAGGGGGGAATCTTTCCTCTTCACTGCAGAAAACCGTCACAGTTGGGTTGGGGGAGGGATGCCAAGAACTGTGTGAGAAAAATGTTTCCTCCCACTGGCACTACAGCCTCAGTATGATGTGGAATTTAGGCTAAAGTCTTCAGAAATATCTTTTCAACAGAGAATTAGATGGGATTCAGTCCAGTGCTTGGATTCAAGCGGGCCTTCAAGACATGCCTTCTGACTTCCTGTAACTAAAAACTTTAGACCTAGTTCTACCCTCTGAAGCAGCAGAGAACAAGCCTGCACTCTCTTCTTTGTGACAGCCCTTGAGAAGGGCAAACAGGTTACTCCTCAATCTTCTCTTCCAGGTGGAAGAGAAGAACTAAACCCATTTCTCCAAATGAGGCATGACCAATACAGAATATAGGTGAATTATTACTTCCCTTGGTTTGGAAACTGTGCTTCTATTAATGCAGACTAAGATAACATTTACATTCTTTGCTGCAGCATCATGCTTCTGGCTCATGTTCAATTTATCATCAATAATTCCAAGGTCCTTTTCACATGTGGTACTGTTGAGCCAAATACAGGCTCCAGGACATACTGGAAGAGTATCTCTGGAGGGCCCCTGAAGGAAATGGGGAGAAGAAACTAATTTTAGGGATGTTATCAATGTTTCAACAGCACTATCATTAGAAGTTAGTTTTGCCATATTGACAGCATTCCATTCACTGAGATACTGGGACCAAAACTTGAGCTCTGAGGCTGGGAACTTGTGATGTCACAGAGGAAGCACAGGGTGTAGTTTGCAACAAGTTTAGGAACTGCCTTGAAAGCCTTTTCCATGGGAAGATGCTCTCACACATTGTCCCACTGCAATCCTGGCAGGCCCTTTGCTGGGATGGGGGCATGTCCCCAATGCTCCTTTCCACACATAACCGGTTGCCTGCAGAAGAAAGCGTGGGGGACATGCTCCAACCTTTTGGACTGCAGTCAGTCTTCTTCCCATGCTGCAGTAGGGGAGACAGCATGTAGATCGTGCGTCTGGCTCTTCTGTATGGCCGGCTGCAATCAAAGACTTGCACAATTGAGAGTCATTGATGGAGCTTCTCTGTCAATAATATACCCCACAGTCATGCCAGCTGGTGACACAAGAAAGGTGGGATTGCACTGATGTCATGTGGAAGAGTTGTTCCGCTCCTCTTGTGTCCCCATGCTGCGACACTGCCATCCTGAAGAAAGGGCTTCAGTGTCAGCTGGTAGTGAAAAAGCCATGAAACCAATCTAGATAAATGGGCCCAGAATTTAAGGAAAATCCAGTAAATCAAACATCTGTGCATGTTGACCAGATGTAGTAGAAGTATCTTTTAATAGGGGGTGCTACACTTTTATCTTCACTATTCTGTTTAAATGCTTTTAAAACTGTTTTAAATTAGTGCTCATAATGAGATTGCTTATTCAATTTTTATGTTTTACTTTTTAAAAAACTTTTGTACTATAGTGGGCCCTTGGTATCTGCTAGGGTTGGTTCCAAGACTCCTCATGGATTGCAAAATCCATCAATGCTCAAGACCAAATGGTGTCTACAATGGTGTAGTTTTACTACAGTTTTATTGTAGTTTTACAATGGTGTAGTAAATTGGCATCCTTTATATAAAATGGAAAAATCAAAGTTTCCTTTTTTGATTTTAAAAAAAATATTTTCAAGCTATGTTTGGTTGAGTCCATGGATACAGTCTGCAAATATAGAGTGCCAATAGCACATGTTGTTTTAACTGTACAGTATTTTAACCTATACTTAAGCTACCTTGGATTTCATATTGGGAGAAACTTGGGATAGGAATAGCATTTAAAAGAATATGTGGCAGCAGAGAACTAAGGCAGTGAGGATGTGTATTTTTCAATGGTTGGTCAGGTGGCAAGATGCACCCAGGAGCTGCTGCAGTTGCCACTATTTCCACTAGGACTCACTAGACCTACCTACAGCACTTATGATACATGGGAAGTTTTCCCAACTCCTGGGCTGCTACCAGGATCTTGTGGAAGAGTCACCAGCAGTCCTCGAGGAAGCTTTTCCCAGCCACCCTTGTGCTGCTTTTGCTACAACTTGTACAGGAAGACACATGAATGTACATGAATGTTGATATGATGCTGTTATTCCACTCCCTGCTTTGCTGAAAATGGCATGATGGGACCAAGTGCCTGTAGCCACTATCTTACTCTTTTCTGATTTTGCCTTCCTTCACTCTTTGCTTTTTGGCACTGATGATGCACTAAAGTACAAGGCACATACAAACATCCCTTGTGCCTAGCTAGTAAGCTCTGGTGCCAGCTAGGACTAGGTGGAGATGAGTGACTGGGTTTTAAAGCTACCTCAAAGATGAAAATAAACTTTCTCCTTACTCCTGAAATATATATCCCTACTCAGAGACTTGGGGAAGTATGGCCATTTGCTGAGACTTCAGTGAGTGCCCTGAAATCTGGCAACCCTAATATGTACTAAATATCTGTTGCTTTGTGATCCCAGAGAATTGTGTAAAGATGCCTCAGTTAATTTCATCTATAAATTTATGCTCTGTGTTGGGCCACTAACTGACCAGAGGCAGATGTGGAATATCACTGGTGTTCTTGGTGCTGTGTTGGACTTACAGGACTATATGTTTTGGATTTCACATATTTTATGAAAGATGTGTGGAATTATCAATCTGCGTTTCTACTCTATGTAGGTTCCTGGTAACATGTTGTTTTTAACAAAAACAAATGTGCCATGACATCATCACACTCAACATTTCCAGCCAATGAAGTAGCCAGGAAATGCCAAGCTTATAGTGGCATAGATTTCTTTTAGTAAATACTGGTGGGTGATGCTTGAAAGAGGCAGTGAGAATTTGGGAAAGTAGCAGCTATTTGTCCCTCATAACATTAATTAGCATGAATGTGGAATTACAAAAGTGTTCCAAAACTACAATGAGCTTCAGCTATGCTTGCTTCCCTGATTTGCATTTGCTTTTGCTGTTTGTCAGTTTTCACTTTCATTCTTTGAGTAGCTTGTTCTTTTCTGGCACATCCCAGTTGGGGAAGCGTGGGAGACTGGCAGAAAGAGAAAGCAGGGAAAGTCCCAGAATGAGTGGGAGAAGAATTGTCCTACTCACTGTTTGTCCACATTCACTGGCTTCACCTGGCACAAAAATAGTAGCCCCTTGACTTTCATGAAGGGTTGGGATGCAGAACCAGCGGCATATCTAGGGTGGAGCAACTAGAGTATGTGTCACAGGTGTAAGAGTTTGGGTTCTTGACTAAGTCTTTGCAGGATTCTGCCCAGTACCTCAGACCCAGCTGGCTGTTCAGATGCAGGGCAGCTGGAACAGCCAGGAGCCAGCTATATAAAGGCTGGGTTTTCATCCTTTGCCACAACAATATGGTTTTCTATAATGCCTGTAGTCTCTCTTGATGTTTCAGTGGTCCTGGCTGTGCTGACTTCTGACCCCCTGGACTCTGACCTTCAGCCTGTTTCCTGGACTTGCCTGTGGCCCCTTGGATTCTTGATACCAGGTCAGACCTCTGCTGCCTTAGACTTTTGCTAGACTCTGGTCCCTGGCCTTGTACCCCAGTGCCTATTTCCTGTCCCAGTCCTGGCATGTCCAGACCCTAACAATGGGTACCAGTGCCATGGGGGTGCAAAAGAGCCATGCATGTAGAGATGAGGTGAGAGTAGCAGTAAGCAAATAGGGGCTTAAATTCCATACTTGCCCTGGGTGCTGTTTATACTAGATATGTTATGGATTAGCCACCACTATCTCCATAAAACTGTTTTTCAGGATCAGTCTCTAAGGGGAGAGGAGATGGTATGCTGTTTTTGGGAGCATATGCCAGATTGTGATTCTTTAAAGATTTGTGTGGCTGTGTTTCTTTCTGGATAAGTGTTCTCAAAGAACACTTGGTATAAGGGGCTGGAGCTTCTCCTCAATCACTGACATGCCCCCTAGGGTGGAGTTAGCAGCAACTCACTCTATATAACTGCTCTTTTGATGTTTCAGGCTCAGTGTGTGAAGGGAGAGGAAAAGCTGAGATGTGTCTGGCAGGGCATCTTTGACATCTTGATTATGAGTCTTTAAAGGCTTCTATGGGTGGGTTTTTTTTTCCAGGCCTGTGCTCTCCCAAGGCTCTCAGTCAAAGTGGGTGGAGCTTTGGCTCAGTCCATGACTCTCTAGGGGGTGGAGCTTGCAACCATTACCTATATATAACTGCTGTCTCTGTCTTTTAGGCCGTGTTTCAGGGGGTTGGGTAGAAGCTTAGCTCTGTCTTGGAGTACATCCTTGGCTGTCAGTCATTAAAGGCTTGTATGAGTGTGTTTATTTCTACTGTGTGCTCTCACTGAGAACTTGGTCAAAGGTGGTGGGGCTGTTACTCAGTCACTGATTTTCTTGGGGTTGGAGTTAGTAGTCACTGTCTCTAGGTAGCAGTTGTCATTGTTTTTCAGGCTGAGTCCATGAGAAGAGAAGAGAAAGTGACCTGCATCTTGGAGGCCAAACTTGACTGCTTGATTGCATGTCTTCATAAATTTGTGTGGGTGGTGGGGTTTTTTTTTTGGTTTTGTGTTTTTGGCCATGTGCTCCCCCTCAGCACTTGGACTAAGGGGGTGGAGCTTCTGTTCAGTCACTGACTTTTTTGGGGGGGTGGAGCTAGCAGCCATTGCCTATATAAAACTGTCTCTGTCTTTCAGGCTCAGTTCCTGAGGAAGAACTGAAGGTGAGGTATATCTGGGAGAACATTCTTGACTGTTTGAGTGTTACTCTAAAGGCTCCTTTGGTTGTGTTTCTTTCTCTCCATCAGCAATCCTTGAACACTCAGTGGAAGAAAATGAGGGTTCTGCTCAGTCATTGATGAATTGGGGGTTGGAGTTCTTAGCCACTATCTCCATTTAACCACTCTCTCTCTGTTTTATAATCTAGGTCCCTGAGAACAGAGGGGAAGGTGCCCTTGAAGACACCTTTGACTGTTGGACTTGGTTTCGCTGAGTGGGTTTCTTTCTGGCTGTGTGTTCTTCCACAACAGTTGGGCCAAGGAGGTGGGGATTCTGCTCAGTCACTCACTTGTTTGGGCTTGGAGCTATCAGCTATTAGGTGTATATAGCGGCTGTCTCTGCTTTTCACAATCAGCCCCTGAGGAGACAGCATAAGGTGTGCTTTAGTGTATGAGTGTGTGTGTTTAAAGGCATGTGTGGGTGTGTTTATCTCTCACTGTGTGCGTTCCCATAACACTTGGTGGTGTAAGGGGGTGGGGCTTCTGCTCTGAGATTTATTTGCTTGGAGGTGGAGATACACATAGATACTGGCTGCTAATTGCTCTCTGTGTCTTCAGCCCCAGTTCCTGAGCAGAGAGTAGAAGATGACATATGTCTGGGAGACAGGGCACCCTTAACTATTTGACTGTGAGTTTTTGAAGATTTGTGTGAGTGTTTCTGGCCACATGTTCCTCCTGAACACTTGGTGTAAGGGGGGGGGCTTCTGCTTTGACACTTTTTTGCTTGGGGGCAGGGATAACAGCCATTACCTCTCTGTTATTATTCTCTGTCTCTCAGCCTCAGTTCCTCAAGAGACAAGAGACGGTGAGATATGTCTGGGATGCACAACACCGTTGATTATTTGAGTTTTTGGAGTCTTGTGTGGGTATGTTTCTGGCCATCTGCTCTCCTTGAGTGCCTGGTTTAAGGGGATGGGGTTTCTGCTCTGACACCTATTTGCTTGGGGGTGTGGATAGTAGCCTCTACCCTCCATGTAATTCCCATCTCTGTCTTTCACACTCAGATCCTTAGGGGAGAGGAAAAGGTGAGATATGTCTGGAAGAATCTGAGCATTTGTCAAGGCATTCACCCAGGTAACAGGTCAGATAAGCTCTGACAACTCCTGGAGGGGAAGGACACCAGCTAAATAGACCCAAAGCCTAGCACAGCTGTGCCTTGATTGTTGCCAGTTATAAATTCTGAGAGAGTGATGCTGAATCTCTTTTTGCTGCCTGTGCTGTGTGAAGGTGGGTCTAGGTAAGTGTTCCTCTATATCTGAAGAAGCAGAACTCTCTGTTGGAGCTGGTACCATCCCCTGTTCTGTTTCTGGCACTGTAAACTCTCTTTGCACAGCAGGCCCTGGCATGCTTTCTTTTTCAGCCTCTGGTATGCCCTCTGCTTCAGATTCTGAGTCAGAGTCCATGCTCTGGAAGCAGGGCATGACAGCCCATATGAGCTTCCCCCTCCCCCATCCCTTGCCTTTGTGCATAGGAGGAAGGTAGTTCACCAGGGCAAAAGGCAAAGAAATAGAAGGGGGAGAAGGGATGAGGAAGGCAAGCAGGCACCTCACAAATAATCACATTTGTGAAGATCAGACCCACAAATATAGAAGGAGAACTTTATATCATTTTTAACACTTTCCCCCAAGGGAATGTGAATCTTCTCAACATATTGCTTTGAAATGGAGCCAACTGCTGTACCTGATCCTGCTCTAGCAGAAGGACCAACATTTCACCAACAGTTTTGCATTTTCAGAGGTCACGCAAGGGTGGCATACAGGCTTTGTTGTGCATGTGGGTGCACAATCTCATCCACAGCTACATACCCTGCAACATTTCACAGATGAAAAACATGACACGTTTGGCCATGAAATATCAGTGAGGTCAAGATGGCAACAGTTATTAATGCAGAAGAATTTACAAACTAGAGGAGGCTGCAGCAATTTGCCTTTTCTAAGTCTACAGCAAAGGGAGAGATTCTGTCCTCCTTCTCCCCATTGTTGAGTTAGTTGAGAGCAGATCATTTTTGTATTTTGAACTCAAGTTTACACCAATGGAAGTAAAGCAGGGACAAAGAGGTGGGGTGGGGTGGGGTGGGGGAATAAGAGGATGAGAGAGAAATCTTGCAAGCAGCTGAAAAGGTGCAATGATAGAAGATTATGGCTAGGACTGTCCCTGGCAAATCATGATAATTGGGGGGGGTATGCCACCTCCTGGAATGGTTGCTTGCTTGAAGCAATGATTTGCTCAATGTTGTCATTCTGTACAAACTGTTTTTTTTTTAAAAAAAATATATCCCCTGACGTTAAGTTGGATGTGGGCTGCTCTCTGGTTAGACCATTCCTCTTTTATAGTTTATCACAATCAGGAATGATTGTGAATATACTCTCTCTGGCAACAGGCCTATATCATATGGTCATGGAGGTAGAGAGATGTTTCTAGAAGCCATGACGTTCCTTTCCTCAGCAAAGTCTAATCTCGGACATTTTCAAACTGGTCTTTAAGGCATCCTATTTTGAGCTTGTTTATCATGGTTAGGCTGCTAAAGGTGTATGGGCTAATTTAAATCCATAGGATATCTTAGTATTTTTAATGGGTATTTCAGAAGATCAGGAAGTCACCATTGCATTAGTATAGGAAATCCTTAAAACATTGTCTTTCCTGACTGTCCTTTTTTCAGAAGATATTGATTGCCTAACCTGATACCTAAACAGTCTTTAATCTGTTATAGCAAACACCAGAGCATCCGTGTTTTGTGGTTCTTTTTCCAAAATAAAAACAAAATAAAGGTAGAAGAACACCAGTCTAGAATACATCCAGGAGTGGAAACTGAAGGAAGACAAATCCAAAGGTATTTTAAAAACCAGTCCAGTTTATTAGGACAAGGCAGTGAGTGTTTCAAGTACCTCCTACTTGGAAATCATTTCTGTTCCTCTGAGGGAGATCCTTTGATTCAGAAACATGTGGGGTCACAATAAGGCATACTGTGCTTTGTGCAACTCTGAGTTTTCTCCTATTTTCTCATGGTTTTTCAAACTACCATTTTCTGATTCCAACTTTCATTAATATAAAAAATGCCTGCGATCAAGGTAAAAAGCAAACAAACCCCAAACCAATGCCTTCAGTTAAATGGCACACTAGACTTCTCTGTTACAAGCCCAGAATACATAGAGCAGGCTGAGAAGATGTGTTTAAAGTTCAGCCCTTTGCTGGTATTAAAAGAAATATTAGAAAAGGCCAAATGTTTCTAGCTACATCAGTGTGGCAGATGTGTGTGCGTGCGCGCATGTGTTTTAAGTATCCAGAGAGAAATGTTTACTTTAGCTGAAGGTGAATTTACAGTCAGCATTTTTATGGATCAAATATCATCTGAAAAGAACAGTGGGGGAAAGGTTATTTTAAGGATTTTCTATTTAAACTCACTAAAATATTTATGCAGGCAGACTTCTGCACTGAAGATAGAGGAGAGTATTCACAGAGAGCGGCTGTGTCTGTTTCCCTAATTCACTCAGTGATGCAGCAGGTAGACTGATGACTCGGAGACCAAGAGCTGTTGCTCTCTCTGCCTATGCATTTAGGTCCAATTTCACAATGTGGCAAAATCAGTTTGCCTCTTGTTCACCACAGAGCCCCCCCACTAGGAGGTGAACCTTCATTGAGTAAATAGGGCACGCCGTAATATGTTTAGAGTCACTGGAAGTCCCTGTGTCTTCCCAGCAGGAGCAGCAAATTCATTTGCCAGGTGAACTGTGAGCTGGTCCTCAGTTATGAATATATACCTTGGTATGGTGTAGTGATTTGTGTGTTGGACTATGACTCTGAGGGCTGTAGTTTGAATCCTCACTTGGCAATGGGAACCCAGTGGGTGACCTTGGGCAAGTCACCCTCTCCCAGTCTCAGAGGAAGGCAAAAACAAACTGCCTCTGAACAAAGCCAAAAAACCTCTGTGATAGGTTTGCCTTAGTGTTGCTGTACTTGAAGACGTGTAACAACAACAGCATAATCTTGCACCTATGCATAACATTTCTTTGACCTGTGTTTAATAAAAACAGATTTTTAAAAGTAGTGGTTGTTGTGTGCTTTCATGCAGTGGTAGAGTTTGGAGTGTGGGGAGGGGGCAGAGCTATGGCATGAGGGGTGTGGCCACTGTGCACAGGGGCATGCCCAGGGCACGGGCAGGTGTGGCTATGGGCCGGGACACTCCAAAAACATTGCCCCCGGCAAAATCCCCCGACAAATCGCCCCTCCACCCATGTCACTATGCGACTGCTGTGAAGTCCTTCCTCGCTTACTGTAAGCCTAAGGCAAAGTTATCACATGGGCTTTTTCCACACTAGACTGTTATAACGCTCTTTTTCCACTTTCAGCATCCAATGGAATCCTGGGGGTTGCAGTTCAGAGAGGGGCATTTAGAATTCTCACCCAGAGAGCTCTTTGGCCTCAGTAAACTACAAACCCTAGAATTCTACAGGATATTGAAAGTGGAATAATAGTGCTATAACAGTCTTGTGTGGAAAAAACTACAGACAGAGCTTAAGATGCTCCAAGAGCAACTAAAAGCTGAAAATCTGGTAGATATTGGAAAGAAACATAGAAAACCAAACAAAAACATTTTGAGTGAGCAAATAAGCCAGGAAAATGGTTAGCCTATAAATTAAGAAAAGAAAAAATACGTATATTAGAAGTAAGCACAGGAAAGAAGACAGTTACAGATCAAGAAGCTATAAAACATACTTTTTACAAACATTATATCGAGTTGTTTAATGCAAAAATATCCAGCATAATGAAAGGCAAGATAAAAACAAAGCATTCCTCAAATAAATGATGAGCAGAGGAAAATGCTGAATACACCCATAACCATTATGGAAATAACAGAAGCAATTTATAAACTAGACGCTACAAATGCCCCAGGTCCAGATGGATTTACTGCTATCTTTTACAAACTTTTACAAGATGAGCTAACATTTCCATTGCAAAAAATGTTCAATGAAATTTTAAAAGAAGGAAAACCAAGATCATGGAACAAAACCAACATAACTTTAGTATCTGAGGAATGAAAAAACCAGAAAGTTCTGGGAAATTACCACCTGATCTCCCTCCTGAATATTGACTACAAAATATTTACAAATATATTGTAAGAAAGATTCAAAAAAGTAATTCAAAATATAATACACAAAGATCAAAATGGTTTTCTGCCTTGAAGACAAATAAAATATCAGGACTGTCATAAATATAATAGAACATTATCAGAAGAATAATGAAAAAAAACTAGCAATGATATTTGTGGATGCCGAGAAGGCTGTTCTTAGATGAATTTGTCAACTGGGATCTTATGCTAGAACTTCTAAATAAAAGGTATTGCGGCCCAATATTTACAGCCTGGATAAAGGAAATATACGGAGATCAAAAGGTGTGTCTTTTGATAAATAGAGAAAAAACAATTAGAAACAAAAATGGTACAAGGCAGGGCTATCTACTCTCTCTTCTACTATTTATAATAATTCTAGAAGTTCTAGCAAGAGACATCAGAGTGTATCCAGAAATAAAAGGCACTAAAACCAAACAATATGAATACAAAGTCAAGGCCTATGCAGATGGATTTAGTTATCTCTTTAGAAGACCCTGCCCAAAGTATTAAAAAATTACTGGATAAAATTCAAAGGTTTGGGGAAGTTGCTGGATTCAGAATGAATACAGAAAAAGCAAAAATGTTAACAAAAAAACATAAAGAAGGAGGAATTAGAGAAACTGCTCAAAGCTACAGGATTCAAACATGAAAATAAAATAAAATACCTTGGTATATGGCTCTCAAAACAAAATAATGAATTATTCAAAAATAATTATAAAACAACATGGACCAAAATAAAAAAACCTTTACAAAATTGGAAAAAACTAAATTTATCATTGCTCGGAAGAGTGGCTGCTATAAAAATGAATATCTTGCCTAAAATGAATTTCCTCTTCCAAAACCTCCCAGTGATTATCAATGATAAACCCTTTCAAGAATGGCAGAAGGATCTCCCCAAATTCATCTGAGAATAGAAAAAAAACAGAATTAAATGGAAGATTCTGACTGAGAAAACAAAAAGGAGGTTTTGGACTACAAAACCTGAAATTGTACTATTATGCTAATGACCTATTTGGAAGACGGACTACTTAAATTGGAAGTTCCAGATGTACACTTTGGTTGGCATGCATACTTATGGTACAGTTAAGCCAAAATTGATAAAGGATTCCAAAATCATTATATAAGAAAATCGTTACTAAGGATCTGGACTAAATTCAAGAATAAAATGTTTGGAAATATCCCCCAATGGATTTCTCTACATGAAGGTTTACATGAAAGTTGGAGACACCTATCAGAAAAATGGATTCTATATAAAGATATACTAATTGAAGAAAATAACCAAAATTTTAAATTGAAATCAAGAAAAGAATTAAATCAATGGGGTTTAATTGTCAGTGGTTCTTATACATGCAACTGAAGGAAAGATTTTAAGATGGAGTTGAAATTAGAAGGGTTTGAATCAATGAGAAAAGCTAAGGAATTTGAAAAAGTGATATTTGAAACACTGCAACATTTAACATTGCAACTTTACAAAATTTTACTGGAAAGAGAACTGGAATCCGAACAAATTAAAGATTGCATGATCAGGTGGGTGCAAAATGTTGGCCATAAACTATATGCGGATCAATGGGGAAAAAGTTGGGCAAATACACAGAAATTTACGTCAGCTCAATTACTGAAAGAAAACTACTTGAAGATGATGCATAGATGGTATCTCGACTCGGTGAAGCTGAACAAGATATATAAGACGAAAAACAATAACTGTTGGAAATGTGGGAAAGATAACAGAACCTTCTATCATATGTGGTGGTCTTGTTCATTAGCTAAAAAGTACTGGAAAATGACTCAGGAAATAATGTCTGAAATTTTGCAAATGAATATCCCATTGATACCTTCATTTTTCCTTCTAAGCATGCTTCACAGGCTGGACAGATCAGTAAAACTCAAAAACTGGAGAATAATTATGTACATGACCACCGCGGCTAGAATTACATATGCTAAATTATGGAAAAAAGAACAAAACCCACAGATAGAAGATTGGCTGATAAAGCTCATAGAATTTAAAGATGTAGACAGAATGACCCCAAAGTTAAAAGGGAAACTGCTAAGCAAAAGAGAGGACAGCTGGAATATAATTGAGAACTACATCAACAAGAAAATAAGAAAATGGAAGCTTTATGGTTTACATTATGATTAAAGGTCAAGATCACTCTTTTAGATAATATACTGCTTTATTCTTTGCAGAAGAAATGAAATATAGATTGAAACAAATTGGAAGAAAATTAGAAAGACAATCAATTGTTTAAAAAGGGAGACATCATATATGCAGCAGTTACTATAATATAGTATATGACTATAAGATCTTATACTGGTTAGGAAAGTGAGGAAGGACAGATGTGTTTATTATAAGCTGAACTATGGAAACGTATGGAAGCAGATAAGAATGCAGATATGAGGATATTATGCTGGAACTAACCATAAATTAATTAAGCTTATAAATATTTATATATATAGATAGTTAGATCTTCTTTTTTGTTATATCACATCGTTGATTGCTATGCTTAAGTGTATGCTAATTTTCAGATATATGAGTGGAACTATTCTTCATATTTTATATATACACTTTGCTTTTGGTTGTTTTTCCTACCAGTTTTTTCTTTTATTTTTTATATATTTGAATATTTATTTAATAAAAATAATTTTTAAAAAATAACAGTCTTGTGCGGAAATGACAATGGTTTCCCGTCAAGATCTGTTCAGAGCGCTTCGGCAGTTCCTCCCTCGGAGGCTGAGGGTGTGTGGCTTGCCCAAGGTCATCCAGTGGGTTTCCATGGCTGTGTGGGGGATTCAGTCTCTGGTCTCTTAGACCATTTCCTTTGAGGCCCCTCCTTAAACTGCAAACCCCAGGATTCCATAGGATGTTGAAAGTGGAATAATAGCACTGTAACAGTCTAGAATCGCCTTAGAATCCTAGTCCAGCACTGAAGTGCAAGACACCACTAGCTCTCACATGGAGAGTCTCCAGCTTTTGGTCTATTCCTGATTTATATCTCTGACTTTAGTTTCCCTCCTCACTGGTTGGGTTTTTTGGGGTTTTTTTTTGGGGGGGGGTTTACAACTTTGTGCATGCTGAAAAAGTTACTAATAAAAATAAGCTAGCTTCCCAGCCATTTCTCCCTGAACCAATTGTCCTAGTAACAGAGGTGACTGAATGTGTCTGCTGGAGCTGCTTCATCATAAATATCATCAGAGCCACTACAAGGTTATACATTCTATTAAACATTCCTGGAGAATAATTGTAGTCAGCATGCTAACCCACCTTTTTCCTCCTCTTCCTCCCCACAGAGTCTTTGTAGCTTTTTGCAGGTCTAGGAAGAGATGGCCAATCAGAGGCCAAGGAAGGCAGGGCTTCCCAGACACCAGATGTTGTAGCCATAAGCTTCAGTTACATCTGCCCGGGAGGTACGTATATTGAGTGCCTCACCAACCTGGATGACATTTCGGCTTGGAATCCTTTACCACCCTCCCATCCTTTTACATTGCAATAAATGTCTTGAATTCTGTTTTGTCACAAGTTTAGTGGTATGGCATGGGGCAAGATCCAGTTGTGTGTGTGAGAGAGGCAAACAGGGCTGTGTACCCTTCCTACTCCATTGAGAGTCCCCTTGGGGGACTTTGGGGATATAAGCAAATAGTGTCATGCCAGCTTGGGGTCAAGGACCCACCTCACTCCCGGGTTTCACCCACTGTTGCCTGCTGGCAGTTAAGTTAGGGAGCATTGCATATCGGATGACAGCCAGACCATCCTGTCTCTGAAACTCTGCCTCATGCCAAGCTGACACTGTAACAACTGCAGCAACAAAATGACGGTCTTTAACCTCCAGTCACATGTGGCACCTGTCACTGTGGTTGCCCTTTCCAGCAACAACCTCTTGTTCTCAGCACACAATGTACACTTACATATAAATTACCATAAAACAAAAGTTTTGTTTTCAGTAGAATATTATGTATCTGGATTTGTGAATGACACTGCAGGGGAGGATAGTAGTTTGATGCCCTCCATGGGAGAGACCAGGGTGCCTTGCATAGCCAGAGGCTATTTAAGGCCTGCCCATGCCCTCATATGCCTGCTTTAGATCATCACAGCACACCCTCCCCATTCAGTGTGGTATGAGTTTTACTTGTCATTTTGGGACTGGGTAGGAATTTTCTCCCCTTTATCATTTTTTTAAATCTACCCCTGACTGTATCTGTGAGACTTTGACAATTGGCTTTGGGTGGTGTAAATAAGCTGTCATCTGGCAGGTAGTGTGGGAGGGGAGAATATAAGTCTTTGGTATATGCTTTCAGCACCCTTTGGTGTATGGTAGGGCTCGGAAATGTCTTGTTTAAGGTCCTGTAATGCAGGGAGTGGAAAGGAAGCTTCCCTTGAGGCAAACCTGGGATTCAGGTCTCAGTTGTAGAGTTCTGTGGTTGTGAGGGAGTCCCTGGGGCTTATCTTCCAGTTATGGCCACCTGAGGAGCAACTCAATTCTTGGATTGCCCTCAGGGCTTGGGTTTTTTGCTGAAGGGAGGGCTGAGGAGGTAGTTATGGAGTGACATCAGACCTCAGCTGGACCCACATAAGTTTGCTCTGCCTTCTTGCTTCATTTACAGCCCAACACAATTTAAATAGGTTTCAGGCGAAACCAGGTGTCTGTTATTTGACCTAATTTTCTGTGTCTGGTCTTATTATTCTATGGCTGGGCATCAAATCACCTGCATGGAGGGCTTCTCTATATGCTTCATACTGAGAAAGTAAAAGAAAAATCAAACATTTAGAGATAAATTTTCCAACCAACTGGCATGTAGTAGGCTCTTAAAACTAGAAGTAACTTACCTGGCAGAAAAGGCTATGTGTGGTTTGTTGAAAATTCATAGAGCCAAAGCCAGAACTCCAGTCCAGCCAAACTTTGGAGCATATGATTGTAGAATATTAGACAGGGTAATTTGATGGGCTACGGATAAGACCGATATAAAGAGTTCAGAACAAGTTTATGCTCACACTGCTAGTGATCCCTCAATTAAAAAACTGGCCACAGAATTGGACCTCATGGAAATTAAAGAACAAGCACTCAGGTTAACAATGCTTTGGGGGGGTGAAAATAATATTTCAAAGAGTATCAGGCTCAACATTACAAGCTTTTGAGGAAATGGGAGACATAAAAGTAGAAATCGAATGAGATGATTATAAACCAGTCCCCCCCCCCACTTACCTTCCAATCTATTTATGCTGAGATAATGTGGAGGCTTTTGAGAATTGGTTTGAAACCTTGCAGGACTCCTTTAAAAAAAAAATTAAGGCTGATTTCTACATACCCCCTAACACTTTCCTCTTCTACCCCTGTAAATAGTATACAGTTGGCCCTCCACATTTGTGGGTTTAACTTTCACAGATTTGATTATTTGTGCATTTCTTCACCCCTTGCCCCATACCTCAAGCACTTCTTTTCCAGGGGAAGCTTCCCTCTCAGCAGCTCTGCTCAGGCCATTCAGCTCTATAGGAAAAAACCCTCTGATCCTCCTCCTTCGCCAGTCACTGCCTGCCCAGATTGTAGCCTAATTTCTTAGCACTACAAACCCTCTCCTGATGCCCACCCACAGCCAAGGAAGGCGATAGGTGGGAGAGGAAGTACAATGCCACCATGTCAACCCACCCCTTTTCCTGACCTGGTTTGGACCCTGAGTTCCGTTATCACAAACATGTCCACACACATTTTAATATTTGCTGTTTTTCCACTTTTGCAGGGGTTTGACGGCCCTAACCATTGTAAATGTGTAGGGGTGACTGTATTTCTTAGCCTGCAGGTTGGGGAGGGACCCTCCACATGTTCAGGTGTACCTAAAGGAACAAGTGGATTGGACTACAGTGAAATAGGATGGGGGAGATGCTCAGGAATTAATCCTTGGAGTAAAACAAGAGTGGCCCTGGGGCTTCATGCAGTCTCCACCAATGGTTTTTATGGCCCTTGACATCTCCAGAGTTCCAGACCAATATTTATCTAGCCAGAAAGAACATGAACTGTTGCTCCTGGAGCCTCCACGCTTTTAAACCGGCTACAAAATCTCCCCGTACTGTTTAACATTTAAAAAAAGAACATTTCTGAGAACCAGAAATAGACTTCTAGCTGCTTTTTGTAAAAATTGTTTTAATTTTTTGGTAGTCTAGGCAGCCTACAGAGGGTCCTGTGGTCCCAGACCTGCCACAGTTTACCACTACTGGTGCAAAGTTAGGTGTGACATATACACAGAAGAGTAGCATGGCTGGTAGGTTCCATTTCAGCAGGATGGTGAATCCATTCCAAGTTTTAGTCTGAAATTTAAAGGAGCTCCCCATGATGCTGAACCTAAGTTGGTAACAGCACCTTGTATGTGTTCTGTAAAATGTGGAGCAAAACTCAAAGCAGATGTGCCCCCAGCACTGATGTGGAAGCCACCCCTTCAAAAGGCTGTCTCTGTTTCCATCTGGAAGGTAGATCCATAAAACCTCAGTACTCCGACGAAAAAAGATCTTTTCCAAAAGAAACAGATCCCAGAATAGCAGCCCTTAGCTTCCCAACAAATAGAAGGCACAAGCAATGATGAAAAGATTTCTTCTAGCACACTGTATTCTAACTGCTGAAAAGGGAACTGTGTGTTGAGGCTTCATACTTTCCCAGGTCCTTAGAGGCATGATCTCTCTCAAAAGGGAGAGGAAATGTTCAGTGTATGACACAACCCAGCACAAGTCATGTTTTCCGCTCTCTCTCTCTCATTCTCTCTCTCTTTTTTTAAAAGAAGAGTCACATTTTTTGACAACTGAACTTTGGAAGGAGTTTAAGGTAGAAAAGAAAACCATGCCTTCCTGTGCCATAAGACAAACAAGATTCTGCAGGCATCGGAACCCTGTAGTTAAACCAAAGTGAATTTGATTGATCAACTAGAAAAGCTTAGTTGCTGGGTTTTGTTTTTTTGTTTGTTTGTTTTGTTTTGTTTTGTTGGTGGGTTGCAATTGGTGGGTTTTGTTGGTGTTTTGTTGGTGGGTTGCAATTATTTATCAGATAAGTAATAAGTATTTAAGGAATTGTGACATTCAACATCCGTGCATTCCTGACCTTCTGGCTTGATTATTACAACTCATTTTATCTGACAAAAAGCCACATGACATGAAAAGCTTCCAGCTAATACAAAGTGCAGCTGCTCCTTTCCTTAACAAAATATGTCATCAGTTCTGCCTCTCTCCCACAGAAGTGCATTCCCCACCCTTTTTCTTTTTTTGTGCTGGCTCTGTCTCGATTAGTTCGGACAATCTCTTGCTCACTTGAGCAAATGGCGAAAGGCTAGCAGTAGACAAGATTAGGGCTCTGCTTTTTGGCTGTTGCTGTAACAGACAGAAGAGACAACATGCAGCCATAGATTAAGAGGCTTCTACAGTTTGGGAACAGCAAGCCAAGGAAGACAGTCCTCCTGTGCCAAATGAGGACAAACAAGATGGCTGAAGCAACTAGAGTTTCCTGGAAAATTGAGATGATGTATGCAGGAGTTTGTGGAGACTTAGTCCAAGCCCACTTCTGGTTGTAAACTGTAAAGAAGGAAATGTGAGAGGCGAGGAGGGAAGAGGGAGGAGGACAAAATGCCAAGTTAAATGTGAATTGGAGTTGCTCCCAAACCTGGTGTGCTAGAATAATTGGGATAATGGGGGAGGGGGGCTTCTAAAAGTTATAGATAGTGAAAGAGTGAAGACGTAATGACTTCTTGGAAAGAGAGTGGAGAGGTACACTGGCAGGTAGGGAGAATACAGGAAGAATGGGGAATTTCCCTACATAAACATTAACTGTTACAACTGCACAAACAGGAAACCTCAGTGGGCTGAAGGAAGGCACAGAATGATTTGACAGCTTCTGAAGTTAGATAAAGCTGATGACTGAGGGCCATCCCATCTATTTTGCCAAATAGAGTTTGGCCTCGATTGGCACCATATTAGTCCTGGGCCTAAATCCATTTATTAGTGCCAACTGGAATACACATATAAAATCAAATAAACTTACATAAATGTTGACTTATTAAGTTGCTCTTGAACCAGTGAGTCTGCCGTAGCTGGGAGTAAAATTTGGATTCAGTCCTCAAGCTTCAATCTTATATACATTTGTGTGGGAGTCAATCCCACTGAAGTGCATCCTTCATTTGCTACACGCAAACATGCACAATAGAATTCTTTTCTATAGCATTGTGAGTAATGATAGCTAATGAGCCCAACATAAACCTGTCTACAAGAGTCCATCAGCTAGGCTTGATTATGAAACAGTCAGATCAATTTTCAATTACTCTAATATGGACCACTCTGTTCGCAATATGTTATCTAGCTCTAGAGAGGTGAGTTTTACCTTGCAGTTGCTCATGTTCACTGTATGCAATCATTTTGGTGCCTTGCTTTATGTAATGAGATAGGGAAGGGAATAAGCTTTTGTCCTATTGTTCTAGCTTGTACATTTAATGTTGAAATGCTTCATCATTCATAGAGCTGCTATACATTATTAGAATGGAATGCATAGCTTTTTAAGGATCGTGGCCAAGAACACAATTTTGTTTCTCTCCTCTCAGACACTGAGCTTTCCCAGGCTATTACTATTCATACATATTTTATTATCTTAATCATCATGGAAATGCAGGCTGTTCTGGACTAGATTCTTGGCCTGTAACTCTAATATGGCTCAAAGTTTGGTAAGGGATGTATGCAACCCCTGCAGCTCATGTAAATATCTATCCCACCTTAAGCCGGAAGCATCCAAACCCTCCCCCTATCCCAATTTGTCAGAGACAGTACCGATTAATCCTCTGCTATTCCACTTTCCAGTTTTAAAATATCCCACTTTCTCTTTCTTCCTCCTACTTCCCCCCCTTAGCCTCAGCTCACTTTAATTGCTGTAAACTGAGTTCAAAGTGTAAAAGTAGTTTTCACGCAGGCAACTTAGCAACAGGTGAGAGAGGAGGGGGGCATAAGCTTGCCCTTCCCAGGACACTAAGGCAAATGCCAACCTCTGCAGCCTTTCCTAGCTTGGATGTTCTTCCTCACTAACAACCTTTGCCATCATGACCACATTCTGGTTGGGCTTGGTCACATGTATCCCAGCTTCCATCTGTGAAATGTTGGAGGATATGTCTATCTCGCAACCAAAACGATCAAGGGGACAGAACATCTGCTATCTCTCCCAGCCAGATAATTGTCCTTACTCACATCTTCCCCTTTCCCATCATTCACTGCTCTTCCTACTTCAACCTTCCTTGCCAACCCTGTGATTTCCCTGTTCCACCTCCTGCATAAAGACATGTCTGCACAGTGTTCCTCTTTTTATTTTGGTGGAGATTTATACCACTTTACCCTAAATTCAGTTGCTACTGCTAGCCTGGCTAGACTCACTGGACTGATCGGATTTACATTTTTGCTTTGCCATTCAGGAATTGATTCAGTGGACCTACCCTTGTTGGTACTAGCAATTGGATTAATAATAATAAATATATATATAGCCCACCTCTTCTTATGTATTGAGGTGTGGAACAGCAACAGAGATTGGATACATGTTGTTGTTATTGTGTGCCTTCAAGTTGTTTCTGACTTATGGTGATCCTAAGGCAAGCCTGTCATGGGGATTTGAGAACTGAGAATATGTGATGCACCAGTTTAAAAACACATAACATTGATTAAAAGATCATTAGGCCATAATCTTTAGCAGTGAAAAATCTCCATGCATCACTGGATCCCATAAACATGAAGTTAACTGGATAAATAAATAGGATTGTCCTTCCCTAAGGTTACACTTTCACTGCTATTCATCAGTCTATCCTGGGATTGCCAGAGCAGGGGGGAAAATGAACAAGGTTCCTATACCTTTAACAGTTATGTAGAGGAGGGAATTTCAACAGGTGTTGCTTATCATGCAACCAGGTAAGAAGCAACACCTGCTCAAATTCCCTTTTCTACATAAGTATTATTAAAGATAGAGCCCTCTCCAGTTTTTGCTCTAGCAACCCCAACTTTCATAAGAACAGTAGCAGTACCTCTCATGAGACAAGCCACTTCCTACCTATCAGGATGTGAAATGTAAACATAAAAACACTAATAAGGAGATTAAGTGCTTCCATTCCACGCTAAATATTCATTGTCTGAATCAGTCATGTTAGAGAAAAGTAAGGACTATAAACCCAGTTGTAATGAATTGGTTTTTCTACATATATTTCTCCGCAACTCCCAGTAGACTAGTTATTTTATAAGCCCTGAATACAGATTAATTATACTATTCTTTACTGACGTAAAACTTGTCTCCAGCTTTTGAGAGACCTTTCTGCTTATTTATGGGACTTCAACAGCATGACTTAACAAGAACTAGAATTCCTATTATAACTCGTATCTTTTCAGTGAATTAATTTTTTGCTAGCTGAAAACCAGGTACTATCCCTATGAATTCAACATCTACCATTTATTGCCGAGCCTTCAGTGCTCTGGCTGTGTTGGCAATCTGCAGTATGAGTTAGGAGGCTTTATGGTGGCTGGCCACAAATTGGCTTAGACCACTATGGAGCCTCTGTAGCAGAATCTAGAGCTACTACATGCAATTAAAACTGAGTGAAGTGAAATTCAGCTGCTATGCATTATAACTGGGCCAGCATTTTCTGGTCTTTCTGTGTAGCAGGAAATGTGGCTGACAGTATTTGCCTTTAGACTCCAAATGGAGCTGAAAGAAGCTGCCCTTATGTCACAAGAAAATTGCCTATCTTGTAGTAGATTTACACTCCATTTAGAAGATAAGAGGCGATTTTAAAATGCTTTTAATAAATAAATAAATGTAAGCAGTTAGGAAGTTAGTTTAGGAAAATAATATGTTGAGTAATTTGTAGCAAAATGTCCAAAAGGTAACATTACAAGAAAAGAAGAATGCAATGTTGCATTGTGTTTGCATCACTGGTTACTTTTCTTTAACTTTGTAAAATTCTGTGTATTTGTTTTGTTTTTCCAAAGGGATTGACGAAAGGATGACATGAAAAGTTGACAATTCTGATCAAAACAACTCTAAAATGCTTTTAAATGTAGTTTAAACAACCTCCAAGTAATATAAGTTTGTTATCCCAATCTAATTCCCTCTAAGCAACCAAACACATTTAATCATGTTACTCACTGTTGTGTCATTGCAAGGGCAGCTTTTTTAAAAGGTAAAGGAGGATAATAGTAAGCCTCTGCAGTAAAGAAGTTTGCAATGCACAAGAACAGAATGGTTTCCTTTTAAATCATGCATTTTTCCTGCACAACTTTACTGTGACTGATTTATGCTGAATGTGAGCCAACTGCAGTTAAGTACTTCTTAAGTTCCATTGATTTCAGCTGGAAGATTTTAAGCATTTCTGAGTTCTTCCTTTGCAATCATTGGAACAAGCACTAGGTATAGTCAATAAAAATATAGGTGCTCTTTCACACTACACGATTATAGCAGTAGGGTTTAACTTTAAGTGCCATGGCAACATCCTATGGAATGGTGGGATTAACAGTTTAAGGTAAGTCATTTAGAATTCACAGCTAGAGAGCTCCTCTGCTGCCTCTGACCAAACTACAAACCCCAGCATTCCACAGGAGGCAGCTATAGCAGTTAAAGTGCAATCATAGTGCTGTAATTCTTCAGTGTGAGATGATCCCAGGCATCATAGGACAGTTACTCCCTACTAAGCATGCACAGCAATGTAACCTTAAAAATGCTTTAATTGACTTGAACTGTGTCCATTGTTTGTAACAGAACTAATGGATTGCCTGTAGAGTTGTCCTTCTGTTTGCAGAATGTATTTTGTAGAAGCTGAAGTGAGTTTGTGTAGCTGTTTTGCAAGTTGTGTAGACCCCACCTTTTTCACATACCACATTGTAGTGGAATTCCCCCTTCCTTCCAATTTTTATTTTGAAGCTTCAGAGGAAGGGACAATCAGTGAAAATGGCCCGTTACCCTTCTATCACCAAGGCCTCCTCAAGATCAGAGAGTCTTTGGTGAACAAAAGAGGCCAGCATATTTTAGACATAACTTAGCAATTATATACTATGGTAATTTATACATTTTGGGAATTGCAGAAGTGTAAAATTTTTCATTGGATGTGCTATTCAGCAGTTCTGAACCTTTTCTTTAACATGGACCCTCTTTAAATATCTTTTGTTGTGTTGGATCACCAAAATTTAACTCAGGATTTAAAATCCTGAAGTGCATCAAATATTTATTTAAAGTTGCTCATCAAGGTCTTCAGATTTTGAAAGAAGGGAGAAATAAGTAAATGCACAGACTCCTATTACAATATTTTTATCAGAATGATTCCATAGAAATCTTTCTTTCTATTTTAATTGTAAAAGCTCTTAATATTTCTTCTTTGAACTTTTGTGGACCCCTGTGAGGACACTGTGGCCCCACTGGGTTAAAAACCACTATGTTATAGCATAAATGTGGCAACCACAGATTATCAGTTTTATTGAATGTATTGTGATGTATGTATTAGTAGGCAATTAACTGCCACAAGCATACACTGCGTATCTACATAATAGTTATGTAGATATCGTTCAGATATTTTTTATGTATTGTTCAGTTTTATATACTTGAACATTCTGTATTGTGAATCTTGCTTACCACTGGAGTTGGGTTGTGACTTAAGAGTGTTCGGCAAAGACCCATTGAAATCAGTTGGACTGAAATTAGTCATAACTGAGTTTACTCCCATTGGTTATAGTGGATCAACTAAGCTTGGACCTCACCCATTATCCAAAGGGAAAAAGGCACCCATGCTACCACTCCACACCCCATTGTCAACACAGGCAGATGGTTTGATTTATAAACTGGGTCTTTGATTTGGTACGTTTCCACAGATTCCTATATCATGCTTAAGCTGATAACCTCATGACATATCTGGACACTTTTCTTATGCAGCCATCCATTATTATGAAGCAATCCGCTTCTATCCAGGCAAGCAAACATTTGAGCTGCAATCTCCTGCTAAGATGAATGAGGCAAACTCATGTGTGAGCATATGCAGGACTGCTATTTCCAAATCTGATGTGTTTGATATGCGCCATGTACATTTTAAAGAGTTGTATTAATCAGTGCAGGTTTAAAAAAAAAATCTAATCATTCTGACAGACAGAAAATCCTGGGCATTTTTTATGCCTCTGATGTACAACAGAAGAAATGAGAACAAAAGACATGCCAGAAAAAGTTATTGAATTTAAAGCAGAACTTACAATCCCTTGTGAATAGCTAAAGAACGTAGTTCAATGTGAGGTCATTGTGGAACACAGACTGTAGCAAGAATACAGAACAGCTCTGAAGGCAAGCAAAAAGAGACTTTATTCTGGAATGGTGAACATTGTTGCCAGAGTAACAGAAACCTTGTATGTTTTCACAAGGAAATGAGTCACTTGTTTCTGTTGGCCAAAACTCTGTTTTCTTTTCATTTCATATTTGAACTGCCTAATATATTCTGAAAGAGACCAAGCTTTCCAGTCTCCTGACTAAGATAACTTGTTTAATTAAATGCTCAGCAGAAGGTTTGCATAGTAATAACACAGAACCAAATAAAAGCAAGAGTAAATAAAACACTCTTCTGTGTCTCAGGCAAAGAAATAGAGCCATTCAGCTCATCATGACTTACTAATACTTGTAATACTTATGAGGCCATTTTATGATTGATTCTGCCAAAATTAAGTGCTTTCAAATCACACTGTTTGTAGAGGGATGGGGGCAGACTGAAGTATGCGCCATTTCTTGTTCTTTCAAATATAAAATGACACTTTAAAGTGTTAAATACTGGCTGGTTTCAGCATCATGTATGTCAATACAGGCTTCTAATTTCTGATTTCTCCCTTAAATTAATTTTTTTTTCTGGTGTGATTTTGTGTGATCCTGGTCATGAATGTGAGATCACATTCCCTAACAAAGAACTGCTAAAGTCACTTGGCAGATTTCATTACTTCAAAAAGATGTTATCTCATTTGTTACAGATGCAACTGATAATCAGCCTAGGCATAGAAGTTAAATGCATTCTTGCTTGGTACCATTTATATGTATAGAAAAACAATGTTTGTGTGCTATTATCACTTCTGTTAGTCTAGAAAAGAAAAAATAATTCCGTATGCTAGCCTGATAATAGAGTACAAAACAAGTAATTATTATAAATCTTTATAGTTTAGTCTATGTTTAATACATGGGGAAATTAGTTTGTTAAAGAACGTTTTATTGTACTTTTCAATTTTGTAATGTAAAAATTAATACAAACTAATAATTAAAGTGTTGGAGACATCTAAAATAAAAATGAGAATTAAAGCATGGCAATCAAAATTGAAACTGTACTTAAAACTCAGAGGGAGCTTTTAAAATTAAACAACTTAATCCTTTAGTAATGAAAAGTGGATTGAAATAGCATGATATACTTCAAGGGGCAGTGAGTTCCACGTGGAAGATGCCTCAACTATAAAAAAAAAAAAATTCTTTTGCAGTTACAGCAGTTTCTTGTCACTTTAACTGCCATGGCTCCATCCTATAGCATCCTGGGATTTGCAGTTTGATGAATTACTTGAACTTTCTGCTATAGTGCTTGTTCAGAATAGTATACTAGAGCTCTGTAGGAGGTATTTCCAAGTCCCTCATCAAACTATATAACTCAGGATTCCATAGGATGAAATCATGTAAGTTAAACTGGAATCATCATGCTATTATGGTCTAGTGCAGATGCACAGTGAGGAGGGGAAACAGTCTACTGCAAACAAGTAAGAGCTCTCAGATCAGGAACCATTGTTTATTACTGCTTGAGACTTTTTGATGCTGCTTTTGTGTCCACAAGGAGCCTCTCCAGTCCCTGTAGAATATGCCAGGGAAGAGAGGGAGGATGAAGGAAGCTGGGTAGGCAGTTTGGTCAATAAATATTTAGATTTCACAGTACTGTAGATACTTGGTAAGATATCAAATCTCTTCTGTGTCTTTGCTCATTTTTACCTCTGGAGACCTAAATGGGGATGCTTTCTTTTTTAAAAACACAGTGTTAAAAAAAACAAATTCTTCCTGTTCTAATGTGAAGGCCCCGTGCTTCCCTCTTCCATCCAGTGTGAAGGAGGAATGCCCAAAGGACTGTTTTGAATCACAAGTATACATTTATACAGTACGTTGAGGTTTCTTTCCTCCCTTGCAGGTATCCTGGAATCATAACTTTAAAAAAAAAACACAACAGCCTGTCGGTATGTTTTTGCTCATGCTGGGAATTGCCACTGAATGCTCCATGACAAGGGCAATGTCTTCTGTTTAACAAATCCTGAGAACTACATCAACAAATACAGCAACCAAAAACAACTTTTATTCTGTGTGTTTCCCCCATGAGTTTAGATGGACCAGACATATAATAATCCTAATTACTGGAAATATTTCCAGTGTAGTAACAATGGCATGCAAACCAGTGGGGGTGATATATATATGCAGAACCAGGATGTCTGTACTCTGAGACAGGTTCTATCACAAGTGTACAAGAATGCAGTCAGTCTCAGTCCCAAAATGCCTGTTTTGGAATGTGGACTAGTAGAATTCTGTCCACCAAAAAGCACTATTAAAGTAGAGACCAACTGTGAAGAGGAAGAGACATTCAGCCAACTTGGGGTGTTCTGGGAACTGTAATCCAAAAACTAAAATTGCATAAATGTCAAAAGGAAGATCCCTAAAGTCATGATTTGAAAGGGAAGTGTAACTAGTTCTTCTCATATCATGGCTTCATATCACATCTGAACATGCATTAGAAATGGCATGTAAAGATAGAGGACATTGCTAGTTAAAATAAAGTTACTAATTAAGTTGGCAATCCTCAAACAAAAAGAAACAGTTTTATTAAATTTATTTTTCACTTAATTAATTTAGATTGGAATTTCAGCATTAAACCCTAAATTAGATTATCAAATAAGTTATTAATTCATTAAACTGGAAACAGTGCTAATGGACTAAACGTTTTTTTCCCATTTTCTAGCGGGTTCTTGATCTAAAGCCTAGATTTCTTACACTTTTGAAAAACAACATCTTGCTTTGTTTAGCCCTTCAGGGTTTATGACACAAGATCCAAACCACTAAACAGACATTCTCTAAGCATCTAGAAAGGAATGCTGTGAGCACTAAAAGCCAATGTGAGTTTCTTAAAAACAAGTCATACCAAACAAATCTTATCTCGTTTTTTGATAACATTTCAAGCTTGGTAGATAAAGGGAATATTGTGGATGTAGCATATCCTGATTTTAGTACAGCCTTTGAGAAAGTCCCCTATGATATTTTTGCAAACAAACTAGTAAAATCTGGGCTAGACAATGCCATTGTTAGGTGGATTTGTAATTGATTGACTGACTGAACCCAAAGAGTGCTCACCAATGGCTGCTCTTCATCCTGGAAAGAAGTGAGTAGTGGGTGCCACAGGGTTCTGTCCTGGACTCAGTGCTATTCAACATCTTTGTTAACTATTTGGATGAGGGAATAGAGGGAATTCTTATCATATTTGTAAATGACACTAAATTAAGAGGGGTAGTTAATATCCCAGAGGGTAGGATCAGAATTCGAAATGAATCTAATAGAGTAGAGAGCTGGACCAAAACTAACAATTTCAGTAGAGAGAAATGTAAGGCACTACACTTATGCAGGAAAAGTAAAATGTATAGCTATAGGATGAATGACACCTGCCTCGACAACAGTAGATGGGAAAGAGATCTAAGATTCCTAGTAGACTGTAAGCTGAACATGAGTAAACAGTGTGATGTAGCACCTAAAAATGACAATGTGATTCCAAGAAATAGGAGTATAGCATCTGGGTCAATGGAAGTAATAGTACAGTTGACCCTCCACATTCACTAGGGTTACAGGCACAGGACCCTCACAAAAGTGGAAAAATTGCAAATATAAAAATGTATGTGTGTGTTTGTGGAAAGGGGGCTGAGTCATGGTGAGAGGAGCAGGCACCCAGGGCCCAAACCATGACAGAGAAAGGAGAGGGAAGGGGTAGATTGGTATGGTGGCCCTATACATCCTCTCCCTTGCCCATCTTTTTCCTTAGGTATGTGGGAGGCATTGGGAGAGGGTTTGTGCTGCTGAGAAATCTGAGCCATCCTTAGTTGGCCAGGCAGTGGCTGGTGGAGGAGGAGGAGGACCAGAGCTGGATTTTTAAAGGGCTATGCAGCTTGTGGAGCTGCTGAGAGGGAAGGTTCCCATGGAAAAGAAGCACCTTAGATGGGGTGGTGGTGGAGAAAATTGCAAATAATCACATCTATGAATGTTAAACTTGCAAATCTGGAGAGCTGATTGTACCACTCTATTCTGGTTTGGTCAGACCTCCCCTGGAATACTGTGTCCAGTTCAGCGTACCTCAGTTCAAGAAGAATATCGACAAGCTGGAACAATTCCAAAGAAGGATGGCAAAAATGGTAAAAAGTGTAGAAACCATGCCCAATGAAGACTGGCTCATGGATCTGGGTATGTTTAGCCTGGAGAAGAGAAGGTTAAGAAGTGACATGATAGCGATATTTAAATATTTGAAGATGGTTCCATATGAGAGAGGGAGCAAACTTGCTTTCTGCTGCTCCAGAGACCATGGAGCAATCGCTTCAGGCTTGAGGAAAAGAGATTCCACCTAAACACTAGGAAAACTTACTGACAGTAAGAGCAATTTGACAGTGGAATACACTGTCTCAGAGTGTAATGGAGTCTATTTCTTTAGAGGTTTTTCAGCAGAAACTGGATAACCATCTGTTGAGAGTGCTTTGATTTTGTACTCCTCCATGGCAGGGAGTTGGACTCAATGGCCTTGTGGTATCTTCCAACTCTATAATTCTATGACATTGCATGTCCCAGTACATTGTTCACATTAAAGCAGGATAAACCAGAATTTAACATTATATGTCAGTAGTGAAATAGTGCCTGCAACACTTCTTTAGTGAGTCATTTGTGGGGTGAAAGTGGGTAATCTTTCAAAAGGTTCCTCTTGGTTGGATAGTTTCCTTATAGCAATAGCATTTATTTCTATACCGCTTATCAACTGAGTGTTATCTAAGCGGTTTACAATGTGTTTTAGCTAATTGCCCCCAACAAGCTGGGTACTCATTTTACCAACCTGCAGAAGGATGGAAGACTGAGTCAACCTTGGAGCCCGGCAGGACTGAACTCACAACCTTGTGGTTGCAGTACTAGCATTTAACCACTTCGCCACCTTAGAACCCAATCTACCAGAAACCTACCTGTTCTTCATCCCCTACATCTTTTCTAAGGTGCTCAGTACTGAACATGGGGGACAGCTTCCTGCAGATCCAGTAAGATAGAATGAGCTGCATCCTGATAAAGATTTGATGAGACAAGACACCTGTATTTCCCCAGGATTCAAAAGATTTCAAAATCATGCCCTGAGCCTAGTAACGAGAACAATTACTGTAAATAAAATCCATTGTTGTGAATATAGAATTGCAACAGAACCTGTTTAATAGTACGATTGCACATTCCCTTGAAAGCCTATGCTACAGATTTTGTAGTACAGTATATCCTCTCAAAGCCTGTACTAGCATACTCTGAAACTACCCATTACTATTCTTTGAAAGTCTTTACTAAGCCTATATTAACACGATAAATGTTAAATGTTTGTTTGTTTACTGAATTTATACCTTGCGCTAGTTATTTAAAAATGGCACTCAAGACAGTTCAAGTAAAACAACTACATTTGAAACAGATTAAAAATGCAGAAGCAAAGAGAAATCCCTGCACCCAGCCAGTTCAAACTCTTTTGATAGCAACATTACTGAAACACCAAAGCCATGTCTGAATTAAAAGGCCCTTGCCCACTATCAGAAGTACAACCAGGAAAAAGTCAGTCTAGTCTCCCTGGGCAGAGCATTCCCACAGGTTGGGAGTGGTCACTAAGAAAGCTCTGTCTCACATTGCCACCAAACATGTTGTGGCAGGACCAAGAGGAAGGCTGGTGTAGCAAAATATGACTACAGATTGGTCCAAAGTCAATTACTCTGCCCTACCATATTTCAGCATGCAGATCCACAGATGACAGAAGTACTCTCTGCCAATACCAGAATTTAGTCATCCAGTGGCACCTGAAATATCATCTAGGTATGTTCATATCATATTTATTCATTCTCAAAGGATATAACCACATGACTCATAAAGCACACTCAGCATAACAAACTGAAAATCTATCAGTAAATAAGGCTGAATAATCTTCTAACAAAACCTACGCAATTTAGTACCAGAGGACTAATTTAGTACTGTCAATATCAGAGGACTGGAAAGTAGCCAATATAATGCCATTAAAAAGTGGGAGGGAGGAATCTGAGGGAAGATCTATGTTGGTTTGCTAACTGTCTGCTCAGTGTAAATTGGTAAAAAGCACTATTAAATATAATATGGGCATACAGGAGATCAAATCCTGCTGAAAAATAACCCACATGGCTGTCTTTCATGAAATCATTAGACTTCCTCAAGAATCTCAGTCAATATTTGGACAGCAATGACTCAGTGGACATTATTTACTTGTGTCCAATGGCAGCTGGAAGCTTGCATGTCAAGGGTCTAGTGACATTACTCTGGGTTTTATGTCACACTTTAAAGAAAGTATCCAAGGTAATGAACCCTAACCCCAAAATAGGATCAGTACCTTGGATATCATCTTTAGAGTCTGGAACAAAATTCAGAGTAGGTTCACTGAATACATGATATGGAAGCCAGCCGCCACTGTTGCAGGTTGCACCCAGGATGGCTTGTGGACCGTGAATGAGGGTACCTCATCCTCGAATTTCAGGGAAGCCACCTCCACTTGAAGCAGTAAAGATGTAATATGCTTGCAGTAGGCTGCGCCATTCATCCACCTATTTACCAAATTTAGCACTACTTGTAGCTTTCTGGACCAGTCTCCAGAGTTCAGCGATAGCTGGAGTTCTCTGGACCGTTCTCCAGTCTTTGGCATTCACTGCAGCTTTCTGGACTAAACTCCAGTATTCATCATTAGCTGTAGCTTTCTAGACCAGTCTCCCAGAATCCCAGAACATGACCAGTGTTCAGGGATTCTGGAAGATGTAGTAAAACCATATCTGAGGAAGCATGTCTGCAAACTAGTGAATGATGTTGCAAGTGTTATCTTTGTTATTTGTGCTAAACCATTGCATTGTTTTCTTATTAAGGCTTTAAGGTTAAAGAATGGTGTCACAAATCCAAAATGTGGATGCACCTTTAAAAGATCATGGGGTGAAGCAAGTGAGAAGCATCATTATGTTATTTTTCACAAAAATAAGATGTGTAAAGATGTGTAAGATGTGTACATTTGTGTAAAGAGTACTGTTTAATCCTTCTGATTAAAATATTGTTGTGAAGTTATTTGGGAAAAATTTTGGTCATTTGGGGACATTTTTGTATTTTAAGCATTTTTAAATAATTTCAAAAGTTACATTGCATTAACAGTTCACTTAAAGTAAAGTGCAATAACTCACTTGTAACTTCAAAAAATAAACAGCAGTGTCTAATAACTATACAATCCTGAAACAATCAGGAGAAAGCACTGTTCAGAGCAGTTACATTGTCCCCTATAAAGCTGTTTCTGTGCCCCTGAAATGCTCCCTTTTTGCTCACTCTGGTGAATTGACTTTTCTGAAAGGAGTGTTGAATCACTGTTTAAATAGGTTGCCCTATGTAGCATAAAGTTGGATGGTTGCAGGAGACGCAGGGACCATTTCCCAACCCCCTATATCAGAGCTCGTGGCACAACCAGAAGAGATGTCATCACACTTCTGGTTTCACAAATAAGTCACATTTGGGGCACTTTATGATTCTTTTTCTGAGGGTTTGGAGGAATGTAGATGGTGTCAGGAGGAATGGAAACCCAAATGCCATAAAAATGTGGTATTTGTATGTGGATGTTGGTCAGTTTTTAAAAATGGGGGGACTATGGGCTTCAGGGAGTCACTTGGTGGTTTGGAGGCCACAAAATGCAATCCTAGGGACCTCTGTTTTCTCTTGGTTTAACTTCAAAAATGATACCCATTTTTCAAACCAGAAGGAGGTGTCTGGGTGCCTCCAGATTTGTTTTTTGTTTTTTTCTTCCTTTTTTTTCATGTCAAGAAATCTAACAAAATTATAATGCAACAACAATTACAAACTTTCAACAGTCTCCAGCAGGAAGAGTCATACAGCCTCCAGATCTTTGTTGTTGTTGTTGGCATTTTAATTGTTGGCAGCCCAGAGGGCTCCAGGGGAAGAAGGGTGACCTCTGGACTAGTCAAATTTGCCCACCCCGGTTTAAAACCACTTTTTAAAAGTTGGGGGTAATTTGCAAGCCCTAATTAGAAGTGACTTTGCTTTTGATAATTACATTTAGTGACTTCACAGATGTAATGCTACACCATGATCAAAGCCAATGATGGATATGAGGAAGAAATGTGAGTGGTGGAATTGAAGGACAACTCTAATCCTGGGACATACTCCCAGCTTTCTCCCATGACACTGAGACTGTTACTACAAAGTGAACTCCCTGCTTCATTCATTGGTGGCTCGTGTGTGGCTGATGACATCATTCTTTGAGAGAGAATTTTGAACATATGACATCAGCCACGTCCTGCTGTATGTTTAGACTGCAATTCAGAAGCAGACCCACAAAAGCAGTAACACCAACTTCCCATCCAGGCTTTACACATCATAAAGCTACTGAGTGCAAGGAATTTTAATCTTTAATTTTAATCAAGTTGATGTAGCAGACCAAAATAATGTTAGTTCTAAAACATGTTGTGCACTGAAGATATTTCAAGTCCTGTTTCTCAGTTCTGCTGAGCATTTCCATTTTATTTCATGGCTTTTAGCTTTCAGAACAGTCTACCCTTTCTCCTCAATGCAATAGTATGTCTGACTGATTGCCTTAGGAATGCTCCTTGGGAGGAAAAGAAAAAAAAAGAAATCAAATTAGCAAAAATCTCAGGTCTACTTAATGAAATTTCTCTTGGGTCCTCAGATATCAAAAGTTATTTGTTCCCCATATGCAGCCAGATCTCTTTATTGGGTTGTCAGTGTTCCAGAAGATGCATTTATACAAGAGATTATGTCATAAAAAATGCATGCAACTCATTTCAGGTTATGGCAGCAGCTCTGCTCCAGAAATACGAATCCTCAGGAGTAGACTAAAGGGCAAAGAGGAGGAAAACATATTTAAAACAGAGGAAGTTTGTGTTCAGTTCATAGAGTCATACATTTTCAGAAACAGATGATATCCCCAGCTGTTTAGAAATAGCAGCACAATTAGTGACCATATCAAGCCAAATTTAGTCATCCCCACCACTTTTATATGCGAATGAAAACCAGGGTCCCTTTCATGCTAAGCAATTATACTGGTATGATTCTACTTTAACTGCTGTGGGATTTTTAGTCTAGTCAGAGGCACTAGAGGAGCTCTCTGGATTAGAATTCTAAATTGTTGTGTGCCTTCAAGTCATGCTGGACATATGGTAGCCCTGAGGCAAACCTGTCACAGGGTTTTCTGAGGGCTCAATGTGTGTGATGTCACTCAGTGGGTTTCCATAACCAAATGGGGAATCAAACCTTGCTCTCTAGGACTGTAGTCCAATGCTCAAACTACTGTACTGTTACTATGGTTCAGATGTACCCGGTGACAGCACTAGATATCTCTTAATATCAAACTTATTTGACCTTCACTTGACCTTTTCCTGCCACCCTGCTCCACATGTTTGCGTGGCCACCGGACAAGCACGTAAACAGGCACGGCCGGTTAATGGTTGGACATTCCAAATCCCACTCAGACAGGCAGATTAACGCCACTCTGTTGCTTCAGGGACCTCTCTTGTAGACACCCCTTGCTTAAGCGCAACTTTACACAAACACGCTCGGCCTCGAGCTGGCACTCTCGCAATGCTAAGCCATTTGCATACTGGCTACTCTATTGTTAAATCTGCGCTAAGCTGATCATGTAAAACTTGACCTTTCCCAAAGCTTTGTCCCGCTCCAAACTCGCATGGTTCTCATCGAGTATGGCATGGCCTGTAGGCACAATCTACCCTATAAAAAGCCCCCGATTCCGAGACCACCTCGGATCGCTCTGGACTTCCATGCCTCCTTGCTGTCATTCAGTCTGATGAGCTCCCCTCAGTGAACCGTGCTGAGCTTTCTTCCCCACAACTCTCCACTTTTCTCCAGGACTACAAGATAAGGTGTCTTATCACCCACTTCCCCGAAAACTCTCACTTCTAATTTCCAGTTAGCTGTGCGCTTGTGTTGTCTTTTCTGTTGTTTGTCCTTTAATAAAGATATCATTTTTACTATTTTAAACTTGTCTGACCACTCTTCTGATCCGACCCTGTAGACATTGGGTTGCAAGATCCCTGCTGAGTTACCTTGCTTCTCACTAGCCTAAGAGAGTGTTTGAGTTAATTTCCCCATCTTGTGTTTTTGCTTGGTTATTTGGGCGCCCCTCCCGGGACCCCCAGAGAACAGGGTAACAATACCATTTGGGCTTTCAGAGTTCTAAGTAACTCTTCCTAAACGACCAATCCCAGGATACCAGAGCATTGTTGTCATGGTAGTTAAAGTGGAATCATACTGCTGTAATTATGTAGTATGAAAGGACCTCCCAACAATGGGCTGCCACAGCTGGATGGTATGATGCATTCCACTTGGAGTCCTTTCACACTACTCAGTTATAGCACTGCGGTTCCACTTTAACTGCCATGACCCATCCTATTGAATTCTAAAGTTTGGAGTTTGGTCAGAGGCACCAAAGGAGCTCTCTGGCTGAGGACTCTAGAGACTTCTCCATCATCTGCCAGTCAGTAATTGTGCAGTGTGAAAAGTTTCCTGGTATGTCACAAATCATCAAGGGTTTCTTGTTAGTTCATTCATTTGTTTATTAATTATCTCACCTTTCTCCTTATAAAGGATTCAAGGTGGCTTACAAACATTTTTTTTTAAAAATAGGGTACAGTTTAAAAAATTATTCATACATATGTTAAAAAGCAAATAAATGACAGTTCAGTTTAAAAAAAACACAAGGTTAAAATAATATAATATACAATTTAAAATACAATAAAAAAGATAAAAGCACCACACCATTAAAAGCTCTCTTTGCACATAAATTATAAGCCAGAAGCTTACCTGAATAAAAAGACCTTTGCCTATTAATGAAAGGAAAGAAGAATGGAGGCTAACCAAACTTCCTTCAGAAGTGAATTCCATAATCGGGGGCAGCCACTGAGAAGGATCTGTCCCATGGCCTCACCAAACGCTCCTGTGGTTGTGGTGGGAAGGAGAGAAAGCCTTCCCCCAAAGAGCTTAAAACTTGTGCCGGCTCATACAGGGAGATATGGTCTTGCAGAGAGTGTAGACCTACCCCATTGAGGGCTATAAAGATCATGACTAGCACTTTGAATTCTGGCCAGAAATGAACCAGTAGACAGAAGGGGCTTACTTGTTCCCTGTAACTAGACCCACATTTTGGACCTACCAAAGTTTCCAAAGGCAGTCCAATGTAGAATGCATTACATTCAGAGAACACACAATTCTTCAGATTTTGAAAGGACAAAAAGAAGTAAAATATAGAAGTATTTGCTCATGAATTTATCCCTTTGGAGGCATATAATCAAGACCTCCAAGGGCTTAAAATGGCTTGGGAATATGACTTGGACTCTTCATTGGAAGATACAGTCAAATATGGTCCTCATAGGAACTGAAAACCATTTTGGTGCATACTTGTAAACATACACTGAAAATACTGCACAAGTGATATCTCATTCTCATAAGAATTGCTCATATAACTGGAAACAGCTCACAAAAGTGTTGGAAGGGTTATAATGATCTAGGAACTTTTCTACACAATTGCCCAATCTCTCACCAATTTTAGCAAGGGATACAAGTAGAAATTGTCAAAATTGTGAAACAATCTATAGTTTTGGATCCAGATTTGGTGTTATTGAACATCTTTAGAGGACAAACTGAGCATTTACCAACTACTTTCCTGTCAATAGCAGCTAGACAAGTTCTATACACATGTGGAAAGAAGAGTCAGCTTTAGGATTAACAGAGAAAGGTACAGAATCTTGCCTTATTTGAAAAGTTAACAAATTGAGTCAACAGAACTAAAGTACAGAAGGACAAAGACCCATTTCAAATTGTTTAGCTTTCCTTGATTAGTTTTATTAACATCTGGATGCAGCACTGATGGTGTGTAGAGAGCTCTCGAGAGATACACAACCTCTTAATGACACTTGGGGGGGGAACCCTGACCTCTCCATATTATGTCTCTTTATAATGTAGGATGGTATCTCTCCTATAAAAATCATAATAGTGACAAAGGGTTTTTCCTTTCAATTATATAATGATGTGTGTATAATTCTGTTAATTGTTGCTATTAAAATGTATTAAATTTAAATCAACCTCCCCCTACACTACAAAACAACCAAGATTCCTTGTTGGCTGTGCTGTGACAGACTAATACAGTAGCATCTTTGGAAATATATGCTTAGGCTTAGATGCAACATTGCTATTATGGTAAGTCCATTGTACTAGCAGATGAATTTCTAGAGTTATTACAAGGGAGAGATCTAGTTCAATTTTCCATGGTGCACTTAGTTGCACAGTGTGAACTGCATGTATCTGCTGTTTCACATGCAAACACTTGCCCAATGGTTAAATTCACTCCCAGAAGTTTTTGTTCTGCTAGCCACATATTGGATTGAGTATCTGTACCAGACACTAGAACATTAGGTTGTTCATCTCATGTGAAGCTAAAAATAGGGAAAGGAATAAAAAGCGATGTGCTGCAGTGGCTAGGGTCTTAGACATAGGCACAGACAGACATGAGAAACCCAGTTTTAAATCTCTACTTTGGAAATTCATCATTGGATAATTCTGGACGACTCATTATTTCAGAGCTTAAACTGTTTCTGGTTTCAGGCTAAAATACTGTGGGTCAAATAAATAAATAAATATTACTCAGTTAATGTCCCCCTTGGTTATCGTGCCTCCTAGTCTGAAAGCCGCAATAATGAGATGTCTTTCCATGCTGCCCAAAAATTACAGGAAACCCCAAACTACACTGAAGGGATAGTCTAGTCAGCTAGCTTGCTTTCCTTTCCTTTCCCTCCCTCCCTCCCTCTCTCCCTCCCTCCCTCCCTCCCTCTCACATACACACAGAGTCACACAAACGCATACACATACATCGCAGCCACTATTGCTAGAAAAGATAATGCTAGGATGGTAAGGAAAATACACTGTGGGATTCTGGGATCCTCCCAATCAGTTGAATGGTGCTGTGCTGAAGTAGATCCCAACCTGCTAGAATTGTGTGATAAGATCTTTGGTCTGCAGATCAGCATTAACTGCCCAATCAGTTTCACCATGGTTTGCTACTGCCCAGTGAAAAGCTTGGCTAGAGTTAGTGACTGCTGTGGTTAAATTGATACTATGAAGTTATAGGATTCACCCTTTCAGATCATAGCTAAGATTGGCCTGGCAATGGCCTCTGTCTGCAAGCTTGTCATAATACTGCAGAGTGTGTTGATACAGAAAAGTTTTGTAACTGTGAAGATGAACAAGGCTACAATTTTCAGTCCTGCTAAATCTCTGTATTTCCCCAGCTACAGTTTTATTTCAATCCATCTTCATATCAGAGTGTGAATGATGGAGAAACATATTTGCTTATAAATATGTGCAATAAAATCTGTATGTATTTTTGCTAATATACATATTTTGTGCACATTGTTCCTGATATCTCTAGTCTTTCTAAGTATATTTTCCTCAATAAATGTATTTCTGTCATACTTCCCCTTGAAATATGCATTTTCTTGCATATGTTTCCTTGATATAGATGTTATGTACATTTTATATGCATTTTAAAGTGCATATACAGTGCATGTAAGTTGTTAAAGTGCATTCATTTATAAGTTCAACATGTCCAAATGTAATTAATTTGCACAACGGTGGATGAATTTTTCCATCAGCTTTAGTGGAAAAGTTATTTATCTGTGTGATTTATATCCTGCCTTTCTCTGCGGGCTGGAATGCAAGATGGCTTCCCACAAAAATTTCAAATAAAATTTTCAAATCAAAAACCAAATAACAACACAATAAATTATACATATTAAAACAAAATTAATTTAATGAATTATTAAAACAATAGACAAAATAATTGGAAAGCGCCACACTAAGAACAATTAAGCAAGAAAATATTTCAAAGTTCAGCACATCCATTAAAAAAAAACCTGGCCTTTTTCTATGGAAAAAGCCACTGGTAACCTAAGAAACATATACAAAGACAGCTTGTAGTGAAATACTGAAAGCAAGAATCTCCTTTGATATGGTCGCCTTTGATAGGGTTGCGTGGAATTGCATTCCTCTCCCCCTTTCAAATGGCAGACCACATCTGACCATACAAGCTGGCCATAGGAGATGCTCTTCTTGCAGTCCCCAAGTGCAGTTGCTGGGAGAGAAAGCCTTCTCAGTAACTGCCCCTAGACTTTTAAACTCCCTCCCTAGAAAGGCCAGAATGGTCCCCTCTTCACTGTCCTTCTGTTGGTAGGTGAAGACTTTTTTTTAAAAAAAAATTCAGACAGGCAGTGGCAGAGCTTGGAGCATGTGGAGGGGGTGGGGCTATGACACGAGGGGAGACGTGGCTGCAGTGCGTGGGGGCATGGCTTCAGTTCATGGAGGCTTGGCCAGGGTGCACAGGGGTGTGGCCATGGGCCAGGATACCCCCAAAACATTGCCGCCTGGGGCAAACTGCTCCCCTGCCCCCCTGTCGCCCCGTTCCTACATGACTGCAGACAGGCTTTTAGAAAAGAAGGCTTTTAAGGAAAGGTTCGTAATGAGGGTGTTGTTTTGTTCTAAATTATTCTGTTTTAGGTGTTTTTAAAAAGGTGGTTAGTGGATTAATTCTTTTTTTAAAATGTCAAAGTTTTCTATGTTTTTAATTATATTGTAATTATTTTAATTGCAAGCCAGTTTGGGTTCCAATTCTGAGAAAAAGGCAAGATATTAATAAAGGCAACAAAAACAACATCTCACCATAGATTTATATTAGAAATCAGTTTAACTTATTTCATCTGAACTTGTGTTTCAGATGCACCGGGTGATTTTTCTGTGCCTTTTCTTTCTTTCCTTTCTTTGTACTTTTGATGTAGCCAGTATGATAGTGCCAAGACTACGCTGGGCCAGTGACAGAGCTTGGAGTATGTGGAGGGAGGGGGATGGGGCTACAGCACGAGCGGTGTGGCTACTGTGGGAGAGTGTGGCTGCAGTGTGCAGGGGCATAGCCAGGGTGCACGGGGGCATGGCCAGGATGTGTGAGGGTGTGGCTATGTGCCGGGATGCCCCAGAAACATTGCCACCCAGGGCAAATCACCCTGCCGCCCCCATGTTCCTACATGACTACGCTGGGAATCTTGCTCGTGGCAACATGGCTTACTCACCTCTCTTACCTATAGGAGTGGTACAGATCCACAACTCCTCCCTATCTGCCATACTGGTCTACCCCTTTCCCCTTCCTGCATACACACCCATTGTGCAAAGAAGAGTGTGTGCACCTGTCTCTTGATACTGGTAAACCTCTACTCCAGGTTAAAGAGGTATCTCTGCTGGAAGTATGCCTATAATTTTTATAAAGCAATTGTTTAAAGTGGAGATTCTAAAATGGTATCATAATGAATATTTATAAATCAAGTGCACAGAGCTTCATCTTTTCAGGTGTAGCATATACATGCACAAGTTGATCAGGACATAGTTGTACCATGTCTTGCTGACTGGCTTGCCATAGGCAATTGCCTGGCCACTGTGTGAACAGAATATTAAACTGGATAGGACTTCTGTCTGATCCAGCATAGCATTTCTGATGTTCCTAACAAACAGCATGGTTACTGTGATTCACTCCTAATTAAATAAGGAAAACAAATTTAAAGAGCTGCCTGGGTCCACAGAATGTGTTCTATACAGCATCTGGCTGGCTGGCTATACAAATCCACATATTCCATCACAGAGTCACAAAACTTCTTGTGTTGTTTCAGACTAAAAGAAGGTTGCAGTAAAGTCTTGGACCCAACTCCTTGGGTATCACCCAAACAAATTCTTTGAATGTTTGCATTTTTTCCCCTCAAGAATGGGATCCCAATGATTTTTATACAAATTCACAATAAATTGTTAAACCTCACCATTGGAGGAAGGGTCCCCCCATTTTGTATGGAACCTGGCAAAAATGTGGTTCTGCCACTCACATTTTTGATTAATTTGAATCATAAGTGGAATCATGAATGTGAACCCTGGCAATTTCTGCTAGATTTCTTAATACCTTATATATACAATGGCAGGAATCCGGGAAAGCTAACAATCTTAACTCACACCCCACCCCAAATTGAAAGTTTCCCATTAAGGGCTCAGCAAAATCAAACAGTATAAATGAAGGTTTGGGAGGATAGGAAAGAGGAGAGCCAGTGCTGTGTAGGGGATAAAGTGTTGGCCTGGGACTTAGGAGACTGAGATTCTAGTCTTCCCTCGGGCATCAAACTCACTGAATGACATTGAGCCAGTCACTCTTCTTTGTCAGCCTGATCTACCTCACAAGATTTTTACTGTGAAGATAACATGGAGATAAAGAGAAGCATGTACGAGTTCAGAGGAGGGAAAGTTAGATATACATGTAACAGTGATGTAGACTCAAGTCGATAGACTCAGACTCAAGTCAGACTTAAGTCGCTTCAGTGACTCGACTCGTACTCAACTCAGCCATAAATGATGCACTGACTCGACTCGGCTCAAGACTTGTATATTTTTAATGACTGACTTGATGCCCTTCATTCAGTAACATAATGCATTCATCCAGAAACCTTATGACTTTGAACAATGCCTCCATCTCTTTTTGCATACTAGTAACATGACAATCTCTCTCAAGCCCAAAGTGTGGGTGCATTTGTCACAGGGGAATAGCAAACAGATTAGGTAATGGACTTTAGGCAGGCTTGAGGTCTGCTCAGTAGCCTGTCCCTGCTGCATATTGGAGGAGCCTTCTAAAATGTTTCCTAAGAGCAGAAGGCAAGACTAATGCCCAGAGTGCAGGGTACATTTCTCAGAGGGGAACAGCAAAAGTGTTAGGCAATAGGCTTGAGGAAGAAGGATCTTTCCTTCTAAATCTTTTGAATCTTCAGTAATAGAGAGTAAAATAGGATCCTATTCCCCACTTCCAAAGCTGCAGATAGCAAAATTGCAAATGTGGAGAGCCAACTCTGCTTAAAGGAGCCCTGGTGGCGCAGTGGTTAAATGCCAGTACTGCAAACCACAAGGTTATGAGTTCGATCCTGCTGGGCTCCAAGGTTGACTCAGCCTTCCATCCTTCCATAGGTCAGTAAAATGAGTACCCAGCTTGTTGGGGACATGTATAGAAAAATGTATCGAAATACATGCTATTTCTAAGTTGTTCGCCGCCTTGATCCATATGGAGAGGCGGGATACAAATAAATAAATGTTAAAACTGAATTTATTTTACTCTATCCAATAATTCTGGAATTTTGGTTGGGGTATAAACTTGGCTTCCAGACTTGAGACTTGACTTGAAAGTATCTTCAAGGACTTGAGACTTGACTTGAGGCTCGGAGCAAAAGACTTAACTACATTACTGACTTGTAATAACAAATACATAAGTTTTTCAGTTGATAGGGCAGTAGGATAAATATTCTCTCTCACTCTCTTCAGACACAGAATACAACGAAATATATTGTATAGGCAGCTTGCTTCCCATCATATACTTCCACTTAGTTGATATCATTTTCTTTGGATAGTCTTGAGGTTTGAATTAGCCTTTGTGGAATACAATACAAGAAGGCCCTACCTTTTGACACCCCATTATCTGACAACTCAGTCTTTTGACAGTTCCAAATTAAGGAGAAATTCCATTAATTTGACAGGGGTTCTATTTTTTCATCAGTTCTTCTTGCCTACAGAGGCTCACTTGGAACCACTTGCACTGCTTGCAAAACATGTTGAGGAAGGTGGAAAGGCACTAAGCCAGCTGAGAGACTTTGCAAACAGCACATGTATGGTCGGTCCCATGTGATCCTCCATTAAGTCCTTCATGCTTCCTACAGTACAGTACATGGGTTCTGCTTTTTAGGCAATCCTGTTTTCTGACAGTACTCCTGTCTCTAACCTGTCAGATAAATGGGGGAAGCCTGTATTTCCATACTAGGTGTTCCTTGCAAAAACTGAGCTACTGTGGAAACTCTCTGTGTAATCAAGAACTTTGACATGACAAGTGGCTCACTCACATAGCAGAAATATTGCACAAACAGCCATGACATGTAAGCATTTCCAGTCACTGCCATATGACCAGCTGTAAAAAACAAACAACCCCACCAATTACCTCTCTGCACTACCTTCTCATCTCATTCTTCAAGTGCACGAACCAAACAGGCTTCAGCCATTAGCTTCCAAGCAGTTTACAGGGGAGCACTAATGGGAAATTATTTCCATGCAAGATTTACCTCTTGATTCTTTCTACCATTGTATGCCATTCTACAATATCACTGACATGCTCTCAGACATTTCAGATAGACATGCTTTCAAGCAAGACCCACAAGATTACTAGCCTGGCTTTTGTAACATGGGGACTGAATGCTATACCTGCTATACCTACCTTTAAACTGCTTGGAAGCTAATGCTATGCCTGGAAGTACTCTAAATAAAGCTGACATAGACCCTTTTTATGACCAAAAAACCAAGATGACATTTTATGACAAAATGCAGGATGATTACTATTCCTCATCTCTGCACATTTCAGTTGTTCTTAGAATGGTCTGCTTACCCTAGGAAATGGCAGGGAAAGATTTGATAAGGCATTGCTTTCTTGAAAACAGCAGCACCAGCAGCAATAGCAAATTGTTCCAAATATTATTGACAGTTTGTTGTTATTGCCATCAGGTTGACTTTTACTTAAGGTGACCCTATGAATGAGAATCCTCCAAGATCGCTAATTATCAGCTGTCCTGTTCAGGACTTTCAAACTCAGGGACATGGCGTCCTTGACTGAGTTAATCCACGTGTAAAGTAGTCTTTCTCTTTTCCTATTGCCTTCCACTTTACTGAGTTTTATTACCCTTTCCAATGAATCGTATAATATCATGATAAGTCTAAAGTACAGGAGCCTCAGTTTAGCCATCCTGGTTTCTGGGAAGAGTTCAGGCCTGATTTGCTCTAAGACCTATCATTTGTGTTTTTAGCAGTTCATAATATCCACAGAAATCTTCTCAAGTGCCACATTTCAAATGAATTGATACACTTTCTGTTGGCTTTCTTAGGCCCTTTTTGCACCCTACCTTCGTTGCGGCAGTGGGGAGTGGCACTCATGCGAGCAGCCATTTGAACGAGCTGCTCACGGCAGCCCTTCTGCCTCCTGCAGCGGCTTGCCGGTTGCGCGACCATCGCGCTAGCGCCCCGCCCCTTCCTTTTGCAGTGCAGCCTGGGAGCTGTAGGCTGCGCTGGGGGCGGAAGCTTGACCAGGCCGACTTGTTCGGCGCACCGCACTCAGGTAAGTGCACGAGGGCCCCACCAGCATTGCGCGATGGCACAGTATTTTTGGCTTAGAGTCGAAAATAAAAAAATGCGCATGCGGCCCGCTTTAGGCTTGTGAGCGTCGCATGAGTGGGAATGCGTCGTACGGACCGACGTTCCCATTCACACGATGCTCAAGGGGCCCTCGCGCAAAAAAAAAAACTGTGTGCGAAAAGGAACTTAGAATGGGTGATCTTTGTAAGATTTCTTATGTTTTAGCCATGTTGTAACTGCTAGTGTGGCGGCGGCTGCTACAACTACTACTAAAGGTTACTTTGAATAAGTACAAACATTCAGAGTTCATATAAAATCAGGGATACTGCATAATTTTCCTCCCCCTTCCTTAAAAAAATTGAAATGCCTCATCACAGATAGCTATGAGAAACAGAGTTGCATAACAACTTGGAACTGGGGAAGAAGCCGAACACCTTCCATTTAATTTAAGCAATTTGTGCACACAGTTTGCACTCTCATTTATTTGAGGTTGTGATATCTCTACAGATATCCACTCACAACAGGCTGAAGTAGGAGTATGAAGATATCATGGGAACATTTTCAGGCACTAGTGGTACTTGGAACCTTGTCAAGGAGAAGGCAGAGTTAGCTCACATTTTGTTCTGGGTGTACAAGCATTCAAGTTGCAGCTGCCTCTGTCTCTTGTTCCCTGCCCTTTGCTGGAATTAGCAGCACATCTCTCCATTTCCTGGCTTCCTTCTCTCTTGACTTCTGGCCATTTAGCCTTTTTATATTAATCACGAGACCGTCCAACAGTTGCAGAGCGTTTCCTCACCACAGCCCTCTGTAATAGCAGCTCAGTAATTTCATGGAACTGCCAAGTGTGTGTGTTTGTGTTCTCATAACACTTCCATATTTTCCTTCTCTGCAACCAGTTTGCCAAATGGAGTTAATAATAATGCAGTCTAGAATATGTATAGCAACAGGAAAGCTGCAAAGATGTTGGTGGGGGGAAGGACAAGAGAATAAGGGGGAGAAGGTAGTCCAAAAGAACTGACTAAAATTGCACTGGGGGAAAAACTGTTGCCTTGGAACTTTCAGTTTAGATCTAAGGCAGGATCAAACAAATGTAAATGCAATGTCTTTTTCTCATGGAAAAGGTTTTCTCTGTGTCTTGCAGAAAATGAACTTTTTAAAAACACTGACTGGCATTATGTTTGTCAGTTATGATGTTATAAGTTAGACTTATGACCATGTGTATGTGTTCCTTGCTCACATTTATTATTGTGATGCCATTACTATGATTGTAAATACCACCCAAAACCACCTTTAAAGCTAGCCAGCCATCCTGAGTGATGGAGTTCTGCAGTGCTGGTGAACAGGGTACTGCAGATAATTGTGACCAGTCCCCTCCTGCCAGTGAGCAATGGTGCAGACAGTAGAAGCAGGGATCTCCGCAAGGTCTTGTTGCAACTCTTTATTGCATGGGTGCTTGCCAGCAGAAGAAAGCTGGGCATATCATCCTGCAGTGCCCTGCCTGCAAATGCCACAGAACTCAATTGCTCAAGATGGTTGGCTGGCTTTTAAGAGGGTTTCTGGGGTTGGAACTCAAGATGGAGCACAGCAACAATATCACAGCTATGAGCCTTTCCGCTCTACATTGTTATAGTGCTATTATTCTACTTTCAGCATTCTGTGGAATTCTGGGGTTTGTAGTTTACTGAGGCCAAAGAGCTCTCTGGCTGAGAATTCTGAATGCCCCTTTCTAAACTGCAAATCCCAGGATTCCATAAGATGTTGAAAGTTGAATAATAGCATTATAACAGTGTAGTGAAGAAAGACCCTAAGCCTTTGATGCAGTATCTTGCACAATGTGCAATCTAAGGCATTTGATTTATAGTTTCAGATAAATAGCATGCTGTATTTCGTAGATCTAAAAAACAAAAAGGCAACTGTTTTCTGATTCAGATGTGACATTGGAGCTATTACAAATAATCATATTTTCCCCAAGCTCTTACCAGCTTTGAAGATGGGTGGAGAACCTGTTGCCTTCTAGGTCTGGTTGGTCTGCAACTCCAAAAATCCCTGACTACAGGCTACACCGGCTAGAGCTTGTTGGAAGCTGACATCCAAAATAGCTGGAAGGTCACATGTTCCCCACGTCTACCCTACTGAGATCTGGGAAGAAATGTAATTCAACAAAGAAATGCCATCATATATTTAAATTTTATGAAGTCATGCAGCATCATTGTGTCATAATTTTGGTCCAAGCATGCAACCTCACTTTCTTGAAATGACTATGGAACTTCACTGGAGTATTCAACAGCCTTAAATTATGGGGATGCGTGTGATTTATTTGTCGCTTGGAAATGTGGAAAGCAAAACATTTGGGAACAACTGTATCTGTTTCATGAAGTGACTCAGAGCTTTCTCCTCCACCACCCCCGCCACATATTTATCATCTATACTTCCATCTTTCTTTCTAACAGACAGAGGGTGATACGTACACTACAGCCTTAGTAAATTTCAAGGAGAAAGATTGTTCTCTTCTGGCTCAGATCGGGCTGTGTCTTCTGTGAAAAACAATGGAAAGATATTCATGGGAATTTTGCATTAGGAATCCACTGCATATGGATGGCTTTCAATTGCATCCCAGGAGAAGAGAAATGATATAAGAAATCAGGAGGACCATGTGAAATTTGAGATATAAAGCGAGAGAGTAATGAGAAAGGGAAGGTGATGATCAAAGTAGACCATTCTTACTTTTGAGAAGTGCCAAATAGAATTCTATAAACACCCTTCTGATTTGTGTCTCTTCACCGATTTATTTTATTCATAACAAGGCTCTCTCTTAGTCATGTTAGTGGGCTACAGGGCTCTAGAATGACATAGCTGATACACATGTTCAAGGTATCATTCAGATATATGCCATCTGATGTTCTTTAACAGAAGCCGTTTCTTAGCCTTAGGAGTTATACATTGCCCTGCTTAAGACTGGTATGTAGCCAGGTAAGTGAAGCTATTGTCCTTGGTGGCAGGTAGTGGAGAAATGAAGCCAGTCCACTTCATACACAAGCATCAGCAAAAGCAGTCTGGTATCTAAGCAAAAAAGCAGCCTTGAGCAAGGCAGAGAATCATCAGGGAGAGTAATCCACACTGTAGTCCAGAAATCCACAGAGTGAGACCATTGGGCAAAGCCACACAGAGAGTCTTAGAGCTGTTGCTTGCAGCAAAGGAATAATCCTGACTTGACTAATTTTTAGCCAGCTGTAAATCAGCACAGCTGGCCTAATTAGCTCTGTATTTTCCTTTTAAAGCAAGTCAGAGTACTTCCTGTTCCTTTGCAATTGGCATTTCAGTCTATGGACACTCCACACGATGACAGGCCTATCCTTCTAATTTGTGGTTTTCAAAATCTGCATGGGCTGGTCCTGACTCTGCTCCTCATATTTTCAGGGCATGACTGGTTTTGAATGAAGCCTGTTATCTTGGCTCTCCTCTTCCTAATCTGAACAGGCCTTCTCCAGGCAGGACATGACATAGATCCTTCAGTTTCTTCCCAGCATTCAGAAATTGGACTTCTGATGCTAAGTTACCTACATGACATCAGTGCAGGTAAGCACTAAGAAAGCAGCTTCCCAATGGCACCAAGGGAGGTAAAGCATAAAGAAATGCTATCTAAGAAGAAACTGGAACTATGAAGACATCAAAGGATGGTGAACATGGGTTATCACACTAATCTTTGTAACTACTAAGGATGGACTTATTTAGCCTTTTGAGAGCAAAATCTCCATTGCCTTCTTAGATGTCAACACTGTCCTGTGAGCAAAAGGCCCAGCTAAAAAATGTCACAGACTAATGATCAATATATATCATGTTCTCCAGAACTCTTCTCCAGATTGGATGTTCAGCAAAATAGGTGAAGCATGGGAAGAGTGGTGGAAAACAGATGGCCATATTGAAGGACCAAAATCTCTATTTAGCAGGAGGATTATGCAGAGTGGTGTAACTACTGTGTTAAATTATTTGTTCCTACAAGAGAGGTGAAAGTACATGTGGGAAGAAAGTCACCAGCAACCAGTTTTGTGATATCAGGAGACTGGGGTGGGGAGGCAGCCTGGGATCTGGAAGGCTGTAGCCTTCCAGGATTCTCAGTTGCTTTTGCCTCTTATCCTGTGGACACGAGTGTGCTGGTGGGGGCAGGGGGAGGAGAGAAGTCAAGTAAGGATCTGGAGGCCATAGCCTTCCAGGATCTTTCTGGCTCTTCCATGTCTGATCAGTATGCAACTTTGGGAGTTGAGTCTGTTCAAGGACTGGAGGGAAAACTGGGAAAAGGACTTGAGAAGGATCATCCACAAAAGTCCTTTTTTTAATTTTTATTCCCCCCCCCAAGCCTTCAAATATTCTTTCAATCCATACTGTGGGGGAGAGAAAATCAGGGCATTGCCCCTCCAAATAAGAAGACCTGCTCCTCAAATTTCTAGTATTCCAGTAACTTTAAATTTCAGTTGAGCATTTAGCACTGAAAAGTTCCCAAGAGAATGAAAGGGAACACAGAAAATTCAGGATTTCTCAGTGTGAATAATTTTGTGTGTCTCACTCTTTGCAATGTTAAAAACTTTTGAACTAAAGGAAATTTTCTTTTTAGGGAGGCAAATTCTCAGTGCCTTCATCTTGCCACTTCCCATCACTCCTGAGAGGGAAATCCTACAGTTCAGTCAGAGTGTTCTGAGTTGGAAGTGTGCTGATATTTCCAACAGCTTGCTGAGCTTCTGCAGAAAAGGAGGAAAGAGAGATCCTAAAGATACAAAGGCCCTTTCCACACACGGAGGAAGCCACTCCTGGAAACACACCAAAACGGAGCATACCTGGAGCCGTCGCAACGTGGAGCAGCACGAGTTCGCTGCTCCACATGTGGCGACGTCCTGCAGGAGAAGCTCGCCAGCCGGAAGCCCGCCCACCAGCTGGTCTGCAGGTGTACACTTGCGTGTGCCTGCAAATCCACACCGGGCGCTGCGATGGGGCTGCACGCCCGTGCTTTTTAAAAACCACAAGACAAGTGGTTTTCAAAAAGCACGTGGCGGCGCCACTTCCAGTCGCCCCTGCACGGATTGGGGTGTGGAACTACGCAAAAGTAGTCCGCCCCAATCCATGTTACGGTGTAGACGACCTCCATCAGAGGTTGCTCTACACCATTTTTTTAACCCCGTGTGGAAAGGGTCACACACCATCACATCTCCTGCTCCTCTCCCTTTCCTTCAACTCCAGCATCAAAGCTCCAGAGTTGGAAGGGTGATGGACAGCTCAGTCTCTGGCTTCCGATTGGAACTTTTCTTTGGTCCCTGAGATACCATCCCAGGAACCACAAGGATGTGACTTTAGTACATCAGTCTAGATACAAAATATATGCTAGGTTGCATTGGGGTCTTCTGGGACAAAAGAATACACACACTGGCTCATTTTAAAAATACAAATTGAGCAGTTGCTTAGTTCTGTCCCTAGCCTCACTGGTGACACATAGGGGCTCCATTACAATGCACAAAAGAGAAATCAAGACAAATATATTAGTCTTTATATTAGCAAGAATGGAGATTAACCTCTGGAGGTGAACAGTCCGTGGAAGCTCAATTGGGAAAAACAGCCTAGTAGTTGGAGGGCATGCAAAGCCCCCATCTTCAGAAGTAAAAAAAATCCCCTGAAGGATCACAATTAAAACCTGCTGTCTATGGAATATCTTCAGGTTGTTCTTGAATACAAACTCTGTGCTTCTCACACAAACACTGCGAGTTGCCCAAGTCTTTTGGGTTTTTTTTTTTTTTACGTCTGTTCTCCTAATGAGTTGCAGGTGCCACAAACTTTTACATTCCCTAAAGCACATTCTTGCTTGTGAGATGTGTGGTTGAGCAGTTGGCACTCCATAAATTATAAAGTGATAATTATATTCGTGTCCTTGGAACAAGAAGAAAATCTTCTGCTAACAGCAGATTTCTTCCAAAATGTGGTAATGAGATGTGTTACACCTCTTGAGAAGAAACCTGAAAGATTGGCTCTCTCCTTCCAGCTTGCAGGTCTATTTTCAGCTCAGATCTTCATGGTCAGAGCTGACAGTGATGATTTTACTAGACAAACAAATGAATACTTATTACCCATCAAATAAAACTGCTTTGTAGAGCACTATAGCCCAACAAAGCAATAATGTTCTACTGAAAGTGGAAGCAGGAAGAGGTCAGCTTATTTAACTGTAAGATGCTGACATTGTTTTTAAAAGCAACTTTCTGATTAGAATAAGAAAATGACCCAATGTATCCAGTGCTTAGGCAATGAATTCTTGCATTTTTATTATTACATTTTGTCTATCAATCTAATTTAAACCTTATTTTTATGACATTGATTTAAAGCAATTTAAAATACATCAAACACATATTACATAAGGAGCAGACCCATTTCACAACCTTCTATCTCAAACAGTGAAAGGATGATAACCTGTTGAAATAGGAATGTCTTTCCCTGCCAGAAAAAAAAGAGCAGAGGGCCCAACTGAGCTTCCCTTGGGAGGGAATTCCATAGCATTGGGGCAGCCACAAAGAAGGCTCTTCTTCATGTTCTCACCAAACAAGCCTGAAAGTGTAGTGGAATTGAGACAGGACCTTTGCCTGAAGATTATAAAACTTATGCCATTTCTGCACTACACTGTTATAGTGCTAGTATTCCACTTTCAACCTCCTGTGGAATTCTGGGGCTTATAGTTCACTGAGGCCAAAGAGCTCTCTGGCTGAGAATTCTAAAGGCCCTTCCCCTAAACTACAACCATAGGATTCCACAGGATGTTGAGAGTGGAATAATAGCACTATAACAGTGTAGGGCAAAAATGGCCTTAGTCAGGTTCATATGAGGAATTCCAGATAGTCTGGACCTAAGCCATACTGGGCTTTATAGGTCATAACCAGCAATTGGAATTGTGCCTGGAAATGGTATTGAAGCTGCTTCAACAAGGGAGTTAAATGTTTTCCCATAGCCAGTTCCACGTGGCAATCTAGCTGCACCATTCTGGACCTACTCAAGTTTCTAAGCAGTATATATTAATATATACATGCAATATAATTAGTGGCAGATCTGAAGATCAGTAGGACACATTCTATGTCAGTGACTTCTGGTGGGCTTACCCAGCTTTAGAAGAATGGTAGAATTCTGTGATGGGTATCATGTAAGCTTATAGCCATCATTTTAATGACCCAATGATAGGCTGCATTGAGGGAAATCTAAAATAACAAGTGGATCTCAGGCCCATCCACCCAAGTTGGGTCCTACTGACACAATAACAGATCTTGTTAGTTAAGATTTCAACCCTGGTCAATCTAAATGACATCAGACATGCTCTTCCTGACTCCCTCCCCCATCACTACTTTACAAATTTGCCTGTATCTGAACAGGCTCAGTGGTAACATGTCTGCAAGATAATAGTCATTTTCAATGTCTTAAGATACTTTTTCATTCCAAGAGGCCCTTTAATACACTATCTTCATCAAATAGCTTTCATCATATAATTTCCACTTCAAGGTCAAGGAAGATTAATGTCTTCTGGGCAGTAGAAACTTGAAGAACTAATTGCACTCTTCCTTTGCTGTCAACTTATCTTCTCAACAGAGAGAAAATAAGAGTGATACTTGACCATGATTATGTTATGAAAAGATTGCAAGTACCCTCAAGGCTACAATTTTTCTGAGAACAGCAACAACAACAACAACAACAACAACAACATCTTGTCTGTGCTCAGAGCCTTGGACTACAACTCCTCTAATCTCTCAGTATGTCCCTTATCAGATAAGAGGATTCTAGGAATTACACCCCATAGAATTTATTTTCTAAGGTCTGCTTGTGGTTGAATTTGCATGTGCTTTACATCGATCTTGTATACTACATAGGTCTACCTCACTTAATAGGGAAGGTGTGTTCCTAGGCATTACATTTTTAACAGAAAATGTAGTAGCAGAAGTGGAAAAAACATGGAAAGAACAGAATTAGGTTCCTACACTACAAATCGGGAAAGCAGTTGAAGATGTTTCAGTAATCCAGAAGTAACAACATTAATTTCAACAAGCAGAAGTGTAAAGTACTACACTTGGGCAGAGAAAATGAAATGCATAGATATAACATGGGTGATACCTGGCTTAACCGCAGTACATGTGAAAAGGATCTAGGCGTCTTAGTAGACCACAAGCTGAACATGAGTCAGCAGTGTGAGGTAGCAGCTAAAAAAATCAATGTGATTCTGGGCTACATCAACAGAAGTATAGTATCTACATTAAGAGAAGTGAAGGCACCACTCTGTTTTGCTTTAATCAAACCCCAGTTGGAATACCACATCCAGTTCAGGAAGGATTCAATTAAGGAAGGATATTGACCAACTGGAACATGTCCAGAGAAGGGCAACCAAGCTGGTAGAAGGCCTGGAAACCATGCCCTATTAGAAGCAGCTTAGAAAGCTAGATCTATTTAGTCTGGAGAAGAGACGATTAAGAGGCAACATGACAGTTGTGTTTAAATATTTGAAGGTATGTCATATGGATGATGAAGCAAGCCTGTTGCTGCTTCAGAGACTAGGGCATGGAGCAATGGCTTCAAACTTGAGGAAAAGAGATTCCATCTAAACATTAGGAAGAACATCCTGACAATAAGAGCAGTTCAACAGTGGAATACATTGCCTCTGTGTGTGGTGGAGTCTTTTTAAACAGAGGTTGGATGGCTGACTGTCAGGAATGCTTTGATGGTATATTCTTGCATGGCAGGGGATTGGACTCAATGGCCCTTGTTATCTCTTCCAGTTCTATGATTCTGTGAACCTGTTATCCAAAACTAACAATATGAACATATGAAATGATACAAACTGTGCAGATAAGCCTTGCATAGGTAAACAATTTTTTTTTTACATTTCCCAGAGACCCCTTCGAAGTTTCTTCCCAAATGCATCTGGGGTGATGACATCTATTTTGGTGGCCAGACTTCTTAATCTTTGCGTTTTTAAGATGGTGGAAGTAGTTGGTGAGGTGGCTTATCTGCTTTCTTCTTTGTTTTGCTGTCCATGTGTGCTCGGTAAGGGAGACAGCTGCTGGAGGCACCTACTGTTTAACTTGCCTGTTCTAAGCAAACCCACACAGCTACAGTAGGATCAGCTAGAACAGAATCCCATTCTTTCTCAGCTCAAGCTTTATTTCACTGTTTATTGCAGGCACACAGCTGCAACCTCACACCAAAAGTCTGTGTTTCTCTAGCCTTCCTCCACCATTTTCCCATGCTGATGCTGAAAAAGAAAATCTAGACAGAGAGAAAAGGGCATAAAAAGGAGGCATCAAAAGATTTTGTAAAAAAAGAACTTCTTTGTCACTGCCTTTGTTAACAGAAGTATGCCTATATATGTATATCTGTATATATCTATATCTATATTCTTCTTCTGGTGGTTAATGAAGCAACAAGGTGGAAAAAAACACTTGTTCCATCAACTTTGGTTTAACAAGCATGGAGGAAATGTGGATAGATGAGCACCAAAATCTTATCAGAATAAGATAAGGAGAGGAGATAAGATAATGATAAGGAAAGGAAGCCTCTCACTCAAATTTAACATAGTTCATTTTGTGGACAGCACTGGGAGAAAGGCACACTTCATTAAGAGATTAGGTCCTAGCTAGGCGAAATGTGGAAGAAACTTTGGCAGAGGTGAAAAAACAGTGATAGTGGTTCAATGACTCTTGCCTAGAAACAGAATTTGGAAACTTTACTTCTTTTGGAGTATAATTACTAGAGTCCTCCAAACCACATTTCGTTCAGCTGTGCTATTATACTCTGAAGTACATACTGAAACTATGCCAGGTTCCCCCAAAACAGCTACCATGGACAGAGCTCTATTTTAACAGGAACCCAGTTCTCTGCCAATGACAGAAAATGGCTCATTATCACTGCCACCTCAATTGACAGATGTCTGAAATTAATTCTGAATGTATTCTGGATCTGCCACAGCATCCCACCTCTCAGAACAGGTTCATCAGTACCCAAGACTCCTGTAGTTCTGCAAAATGGTATTCCAGAGTTCCAAAATAAATTTCCATTACCTACATCTACCTTCCTTTGGAATTAATGACCTCCCATATCCCACCTCACAGCTGGGAATAAATCTTTCCAATGCACTACCATCCCTCCTCCTGCTGCTCTATTGTGCTGCATGTTACTCCTTAACATAGTAAAATTTGCATATTATTCTTTAGTGCATGTGGCAAACAATAAAACAGCAGCCAAGTGACATTCTGTATAGTAACTCTCCATAGTGTTGGTGCAGTTTGCCTCTCTCCCCCAGTTCACCTCACCTCCTTTGTAAAATTTAAATCCTTGTCTCTTGTCTTTCACTTTATAGTATATAAAAGCTTGTTGATCACATTTAAAGAACAAAGCTTTATATCCAATAGACCTCTTGAGTAAGAGGAAAAATGAAATGTAGTTCTGCTTAGGATGAGAAGTTGGAAGTGTGTATTAGAGACAGACAAATAGACAAATAAATAGACAGAATCCTCTTCAGTTTGGCAATATTTAATTCATTCTCAGATGTTCTCAGGTTAAATAGGCAAACATGCATTGAGCATGACCTATTCTCAGCAAAGTTGGTTTTGCTGGAAAGTTAATAGTGTTTTTCAGGTTCCTCTTGTGAAAATCTGTGGGTTCCAATATATTTTCATTGGAACATGTCCCTCATCCCATTTCAGATGTGACACTGCTTCAGGAAGATGAACGGACATACCTTTCTCTCTCACACTCTCTTGTTATTTCGTATATTTAAAGAGCTTTGTAGATGCTTTGTGACAACTGTATTTCATTGCTTCTGTTTTCCATTCAAGCTCAATAGGTTAAGGTGTCCAGTCTTGTGCATGTTTATTGAGAAACAAGTCCCACGGGACTTACTCCTAGATAAGTGCCTATAGCAAGGATGGGTAACTTTAGTGAGTCTTGGTGCCCATTTTTTGCCCTCAAAATGAAAAATAATGGCACTCACGACTGAAGAGTCCAGAAAGAGTCCACTTTTGGTTTTGAAAAAAATATTGGGAAGGGATGCTAAGCAGTGCAGTGGGGCTTACAACCTTATGTAAAAACTGTGCTGCTGCTCCTGGAGGTTTTTAGGGGATTCAATTCATCCCTTTTGTCAGAAAAAGAATGGTCTTATGAAACATGAGAGCCTCAAACACAGCCTTTGGGCTACAAGTGGCCCTAGGGCCATATTCTGGCACTATCCGCTCTTCTGGTGTACACAGTGGAGGCACATATATGATTCTGCAGAATAGCTTTGGGCATTACTTTGCAGGTCACCAGAAAATTGAGGAAAATGACATGCAGTAAGCAGCAAACATGATTCTCTGACACATTAACATATATACCTATGTATTAGATAAGTAAAGTACTCCAAGTATATTTTCACTCAAACATCACCATTTTCTTTATGAGCCATTGCTAATTTTAAGTGTTAATATACACTGCTTATAGGTAGTGGGACAGAGTATGTTAAGGGGAAACCTATTAACAGTTTCTCAAGATAATGTTAATAGAATCCCTGGAATAATAACATCCCTGGGATGCTTGGTTGATAGAAATGGGAAAATATCATAGTGGGAAAATCAAATCTCTAATACTTCAGGGGCGGAAATCCTTATCAGTTACAAAAAAGAGGGACATCTGCTGAGTTTTGAAACAATGAATGGGTCAAAGATTATTTGTTCCAGCAGGCACTACACTGCAAAAGTGACCAGCTGCTAGATAACATGATGCCTACAAGAATTATTTAGTTTTCATTTGATAATTTGATAATGTCCAGTAATTCTGGTCATGTGTGGGTATAAATGACGGGAGGATAGATAAGCTGCAAAATGTCTCAGTGCTTGTCTATGCTCTTCCAAATTCCAGTCATTATTTTGATTTTTAAAGAAATACTAGGATAGTTCATTTGGGGAAATGCATACCTCAGAATCAGTTCCTGGAGCATCACAGTCTTAGACACTGAGAATATTTCAACTGATAACTCCATAGAGATTTTATTTTAAAAAATTATTAGATATATTTCTCACTGTATCCCAAAGGAAAATATATGTTCGGTATATTCTTACTGAATTTTATCTTCACAAAAGCTCTCTGAGATGAACTTGCTCATTGTTATTTGCCAAGATGAAAGGTAGTAATTTGCTTAATGAGCTTAATAGCTATGGGCCAAACCAGTCATCATGATGCAGCAAATTCAGAATTAGGATCTCCTGTGGTTTTGTTTTGCTAATTAGCAAATCCACTGGGTTGCTTTGGAGACTAGGGTTAAATTAACCCATTCTCCCTGTGCCTTTTTTCCTAAGCGAATCACCTTAAAACCGCTAGTAGCTCTGTGTGGGGCAAAGAAAGGTATAGTGCTGCTCCTATCTCTCTGCCATGTACCCAGTCTGACAACAAGTGTCTTTTCTTGCTCACAGGGCACTGAACAGTGTGGACCCTTACCACTGAGGAAATGTCTCCGAAGGCCTACAGATGAGATGGACTACAGCTGCCATCATCCCCTAGGGAGCATAGCTGTATTGGGAAGAGTAGCTCTGAAGAAAGTTGAAGTTATTGTGGGTGAAATTACGCTGGAGAGTGGCAGTGCCACAACTGCTTTACCACAGCAGCATGGGAAAGTTTGTTCTGTTTAAAAGTCTGTATACCTTTTAAGTTTATTTTTATATTGTTTCATGTTTAAATCTCTCTCAAAGTGGTGCATGGGCACACCAGAGAGCACCCCAAGGATGCTGCTAGCTGTTTTGGTACAGCAGAAGTGATACTCTGAAGCAGATGAGAAAGAAAATCAAGGTCCAAAGGCTCTGCAGAAACAGTGGGCTTTCAGGGATTGATGATATTTCTGGGGCTTCGTTGTGGGGCCTTGCTATCCCTTTGCCTTTTAGAGGCAGTTTAGGCTTAGTGTCTAGCATCTGCACCCCAGCAATGTCCTCAGCACTTTATACTTTCAGCCTGGAAGTGCCACTGCTTTGAACTATGACTCCCAGATTTCCTACAGTTAGCACAATCACTGACCAAGTTCTTTTGGATGTTTGGGGAGTCATAATCCAAAAGCTAATTTTGTTTTGTTGGAGTTTGTATTTGAAGAGCAATCTCCCTAAGGGAAGGCCCTCTACTAGATGTCCCGGTTCTTACTCTATTTTGTCTTCAGAAGAACAACTTAAATTATTTGTTCTTGTGTCCCTTCAGGTCATTTCCAACTTATGGCAATCCTCGCAAGATTTTTTCAATGGGGGTTGCCTTTGTCTTTATCTGAAACAGAGGGAGTGTGACTTGCCCAAAGTCACCCAGTGGGTTTTCATGGCCAAGTGGAGTCCACTGCTCAATCCACTGCAACACACTGGCTCTTTTAGGGACATTTTAGCTACTACTCTGCTCCTGTCATACCCAAATACAAATAAACAAATGCTCCTGACATACACAAGTACAAAATAATTATTTACTACTGTCTTCCTGGTGGATTTGCCCTAACCAAGGCAGCTCTTGAATCAAAACATCATACAGGTGTTTTTACGCCACTCCAATGAACAAAGAAAGAAAACTTTTTGCTTTTAATTCACTACAACAATAGGTGTTCTTGCCATTTCTTCCTCAGAATCTGTTTGTTTGTTGTGTTTATATATTGCCTCTCAGCCCACCAGAGCCCCTGAGGTGATGAAAAACAGGTAAAAACATTTAAAGCACCACAGAGATAAAAACTTTAAAAGCATTTTCAATACTCTTTAAGAGATTGGTGAAACCATCTAAACATATTCTTTAAAAATTAACTTTAAAAGAAGCAATTAAAAGAGACAGATCAGTTTCAAAATACCCAAGGCTATGCAGAACAACACTACCAGTAGCTCAAAGCAGATGGAGTCAGCCTATCTTCCCTTGGCAAGGAATTCCTGTCAGGAGCTGTTACAAAGAAAGCCCTGTAAAGTGTGCATACCAACATAGCCTTGAGCAGGACTGTGATATGAGACGGGGCCTCTGCTAAAGATCTCAGATTTGGGCAGGCTCATATATCCTGGCCCCAAGTCATTTAGGACTTTATAGCTCAAAACCAGCACCTTGAATTGAATTCAGAAGCACATTGGAAGCCAGAACAGTTCTTGTAAGACCAGGGTTATATGGTCTTTCAGAGGCACACCTGACACCAGTCTGACTGCTGCATTTTGCACTAGCTGCAGCTTCCAAACACTTTTCAAGAGCAAATAACTACGGCCTAAGCTATATCCTCAGCCAGCATTTAAAAGATGCTGTTTGTTAAAACAAAGGCATGTCTGTTGCTTTCTGTGGCAAATATAAATTGGAAATAGACAGGTCCACTGTATAAGCAGTGAACATGGCATCAGCTCCAGGATTTCTGAGGCCATCTTACTTTTGGATGCCATACTTTGGTTTAGTTTTCTGCTCCTTTTGCATCTCTTTCTCTTTTTTGTGTAAAGTATATTTTAGATGGCAAGTTTGCAGATCAGGGCCCTTTTCGCACTGAGGCTTTTTGCGTGAGCCGGGGTGGGCGGCTTGCGCGAAAAGCCTCTTCCGAGAGCCTGCCGGTTCCCCGCTCGTTCCTTCCGCAGGCGAAGGAACAAGCGGGGAAGCGGCAGCGTCCCGGAGGCGGAGGCGGCTCGCGCGTCCATCCTCCCCCGCTTGCGCGAGAAGCAGGAGCCTCTCGCGCCGCCCCCCGCGCACGCAGGAAGCGAGTGACAGTCGCGCCCGTCCCCCCGCGCGCACCAGGAGCGAGTGACAGTCGCGCCCACCCATCCCCTGCGCACGTGCGCGAAGCGGGAGGCTGTCGCGAGCAGCCCCCCACCCGCGCGAAGCAGGATGCCATCGCATCCGTCACGCAAGCGCCCCGCCCCACCCCTTCCTTCCGCAGGAGCGGAGGGAAGGAAGCGCTACCCGGCTGCCTCTCCGACGCACCGCACAACAGGTAAGTGCGGGTGGGCGCCGGGGAGCGTTGCGCGAGCGCGGGGTGATTTTCGCTTGGAAGCGAAAATCAAAAACCCCGCGCTCGCGCCGCTGCAACCCCGTGAGAGCGCCGGAAGTGGGAGTGCGTCGTGTGGAGCGGCGCTCCCACTCCCGCACGGCTCACGGGGCTATTTCGCTCGGGAAAGCCCGTGCGAAAAGGGCCTAAGGATGATGTGGTACTCTATAAGCATACTCAGGTGAAAAACTCAGGTGAATTACTATTATGATTATTATTCATAGTAGTAGTACTCAATGTACTGGGTTTTTCATATTATAGAGGATGTAGGTATATGGATATTCCTTGTTTGAGAACTGATTTTTTTCCCCCTCAGAGTCATGAAGATCTGTTTGCTTCCTGGAAGTTTTCTCTTCAGTTTTTTTGTCTTTTTCCCCTTGATGTATCCCTAGATCCTGTATTCCATTCCATGGAGCCATGCAGTATGCCATAAGGCCATGACATCCCTGGCCATAACAGTAAGACTGATGGGCACAACACACCTTCATTGATGAGTGATTAGACTGGAAAGGGTTTAATGTGTTCCACGTGTGACAACAGTATCCTAGTGACCTTGAGTGGAGACCCTGTGCCTTTATTAGTCTTATCCAGATGATATCCCTAGACAGCAAAGTTATTGTCTTAAGGAGCTTACATGATCAATGAGCATAAATAATCTACTGGCACAGTTTTATGATATAAAGCAGGGCACGGATGGAAAAGATTTGTGTTCTAGAGGTGTCTGACAGGGTAATTTGAAATGAGAGTTGTTGGTGTTTGTCATCAAGTAGAATTTGACTTATGGCAGCCCTCTGAATGAGAGACCTCGAAGATCCCCAGTTGTCAACTGCCCTACTCAGTAAAAGGCTAAAGATTTATATGATCTGAAGAGAAACCAGAGTATACTACTCTGGTCTTGCAAAGTCAAGGCTGTGGCTTCCTTGATTGAATCAGTCCATCTCTAGAGATGAGAGACATGGATCAAATCCATGTTGAACTTTTTTTCAAACCTATAGGGGCTTAATCTAATGTTATTTTTGTAGCAGCATCGAGACTTTTTCCCTCTTTGCCTTGAATCACCAAAAGTCTGCTTTTAAGAAGGTTTTAGTGCTCATAAAGAGCTACAAGAAATAAGAGAGATCGGTTCCCTCCTGATTCTGCCAACAGAAACACTCCACTGGATGCTCAGTTTTGTAAAATAGTCCCATTGATAGCCTACACTGACAGGGGTGTTCCAAAGGTAGGGGTTTATTATTGTCAGGTTTATTGCACATTAGGAAATGCTACAGAAATTCTAAGAAAATAATAACACAAAAGGGAGAAATGGGAGACAACATGGATCATTGGCTTTTGTCTTAAAGGCAAAGTGAAAAAGAAGAAAAGGGATAGAAAAAAGGAAGGAAAGAAAAAAAATGAGTCTGGGGCCATTTCTGCCCTATACTGTTACAATGCTATTATTCCAGTTTCAACATCCTATGGAATTCTGGGGTTTGTAGTTTACTGAAGCCAAAGAGCTCTCTGGCTGAGAATTCTAAAGGCCCCTCCCTAAACTGCAAACTCCAGGATTCTGTAGGAGGTTGAAAGTGGAATAAGAGCACTATGTATCAGTGTAGGGTCGAAATGGCCTGGAATTGAAAATGCTAGAAGTACTCTAGGAACAGAAATATTGTAGGGCAAAAGGAAGTACTGTGGGTAAAGACAAAGACTTGAGGGTGAAACACAGAAAATGGACTAAAAGGGGGAAATGAGGGTGAGAGTGCTTATAGAAGTTATGAGTAGGTAATCTAGAGCCATTCAGTTCATATAGAGCCAGCATGCTGTCATGGTTTGAATGTTGGGTTAGGACACTGGGAGACCAGGATCTGAATCCCCACTCAACCATGGAAACTTACTGGGTTATCGTGGGCAAGTCACACTCTCTCATCCTCAGAGGAGAGCAAAGGCAAACCCCCTCTGTACAAATTCTGCAAAGAAAGCCCCATGTTAGTTCCACTTAGGGTTGCCATAAGTCAGAAATGACTTGAACAACAACAACAACAACCACTACCTAGAGTTACATACTCATGACTATCTTGTATTCATGATTCCTATGTATCCCCTAGCTTAGGAGATACATAGGGACAGTGAAAGTCCCCCAATACCTGTTTACAGGGCACCATCTTCTGCAGTCAATGTTCTGCTGTCAATCAGGAAACAACCTGATTTGGAAGCAGGACTGTCCAAGCCCACCCTTGTGTGAGTGATCTCCACCATGAGGGGGCATTGTGATAGGGACCCCACTTCTGCCTGTTGCACTGGAGATTGCTCATGGGAGAGGGTGAGAACCTCATTTAGCTGCTCCCAGATTGACAAATCTGACAAACTCCCATTGATTGCAAGTGCTGCTGCCTGATAGGTAGGGACAGGGGGATCAGGATGGTGCTTATGCATTTGTAACATCCCAAAAGGATTCCAGATAAATGCAACAAGGAAGGAAGATGAAAATCATATAGAAAAAGTTAAAGGGAGAAATAGAAAAGAAAATAGGAAAAAGGAAATACTTAAAACAACTCAAGCTTTAATAAATAGCCATCAGATTTTCATATGATTCATTCCTTCCCACTCTTTGGAAAGCTGATCAAGAAATAGTATAACTACATTTAGGCCCTTTCCACACGCGGGCGAAGAAATGGCCGGAAACACGCTGAAAGAGAGCTTATCTTAAACCAGGTAAGTTCGTTGCCAGTGGAGCAGCGCGCTTTCGCTCGTCGGCGTCCCGCGGCATCCTGTAGCACCCAAAATGGCGGCTTATGACTGGCGGAGGCTATCCACCAACCGGAGAACCTCACCAGCCGGAAATCCCACCCCCGGCAGATCTGCAGGCACGCCCTTGCGTGCGTCTGCAAATCCACAGCGGGCACTGTGACGCGGCTGCACGCCCTGTGCCTTTTAAAAACCACATAAAAAGTGGTTTTCAAAAAGCACACAGCGGCACCACTTCCGGTCACCCTAGTGCAGATTGGGGTGTGGAACTACACAAAAGTAGTCCACCCCAATCCACTTTACGGTGTAGACGACCTCCGTCAGAGGTCGCTCTACACTGTTTTTTAACCCCCGTGCGGAAAGGGCCTTAGTTTCCCAGGCCTTCTCTATTTCTGTCCAAACTAAACAGTTTTCCTTCCTGCATTGTAATTTCTTACTGGTTTTTCCTTTCTTTTCCTCACATACTCTTTTGCATAGACTGTAACCCTATAGAAGGGTTTGGCATTGTTCACCTTATTGGTGAACTATAGTTTTCCAGTCTTGCCACAGACTCTCCATTGGACTTCAGTTTGGGCTTAGAGCAGAACATGCTAAAATCTCCAGGTTCTTGTTTTAAAACCCTTCTTCCCTCTTCCACTCCCTGTTGTATTATTTTGACTGTGTGTTTAGAGTCAGTGTGACTCTCTGCCCCAATTCAAGATTCCTTGCAGACTGAAACAGATTTTCTTCTAGAATTGCCCTGTATTTGGGTCCATCCATCTTGCCCTCAATTCTGACCAGATTCCCAGTCCCTGCTGAGAAAAAAAGCATCATGATTCTTCTATTGCCATGCTTCATAGTTGGGATGGTGTTTTCAGGGCGAGGAGCACTGTTGGCTTTCCATTGAACACAGCATTTTCTGACAGGGTCCAAGCTTCAATTTTGGCCTAATTAGACCAGTGAATTTTTTTTTCATGTTTGCCATGCCTGTGCATGTGCAAAATCCAAAAAGGCTTTGATATGAGCTTGTTCCAGCAATGGGTTTCTTCTCACTCTTAAGTCCAGCTTTGTGGAGCCTTCAGGTGATTGTTGGTTCATGTACAATTTCCTCCATCTCAGCTACAGATGGCTCCTGTTTCTTCAGGGTGGACTCATAAGTTGCTTCTCTGACTGGTCACTGGGATTTGGTGAATAGTCATATCTGGCTAAAGTTGCAGTTCACTCTTCTTTCCATTTTGTAATAATGGATTTAGTGGTACTCTGGGGGATGTTCCTAGTATGTTTTTGCATATCTTTATCCCAGACTTCTTATAATAGCCTCTTGTAATAGCCTCTCCTTGATGCTGCTTATTTAGATATTGTTGTTGCTGTTGTGTGCCTTCAAGTCATTTCTGATTTATAGTGACCCTATCACAGGGTTTTCTGTGAGTGTATGACATGCCCAAGGTGGGTTTCTGTGGCCAAGTGGGGATTTGAATCCTGCTTTCCAGAGTTGTAGTCCAAAACTCAAACCACTATGCCATGCTGACTCTTGCACTCTAGCAAACTCTGGGGCCTTCCAAAAACACGTGTATATAAACTGAGATCATGTGACAGTGGAAATGCATACAACTGGACTCCATTCCTCTCCTTGGGTGACTTTTGGAGGCAGTTTGTTGCACCAGAGCACTTATTAGGGCATGCCACAGCAAAGGAGATGAAGATTTATGCAACCAATCTGCTCAGATTGTTTCTGTTTATTTAACTTTCATTTCACAATAAAAATATTTGGCACCTGAAGAGTGCTGAGTATCTTGCCAATTAAATCCATTTCAGTTCCAAGTTGTAACACAATAAAATGTGGAAAATCAAAGTGAATAGTTCTGCAATGCACTGTATATTATACTATGGCTTGCTTTGTAGGCATTTTTCTCATTGCTGCTACTAATATGGATGATCTCTAAGTTCTTTTTCCAGGTTAAGGAATGTCAGAGTTGTAATCTTTCTTGAACTGTCTTCCAAAATTGGAGAATTAGTTGCAGCTCAAGCAATTAAAGCATGGGCAAAATTTTATTTTCCAAATGGGCCAACAAGTGAAATCTGACCCTGTCACTACATGGTCCATTGAGTGGTAGTGGATCAGGATTGCTACTTGCACACCCTGGCCTGAGCATACTTCATGCCGTTAAGTGTCATTGCATGGTCCCTGGAGGCAGAGCAAGCCAGCCTAAAAGGTGGTGGCTCTTCTCTGGTTTGCTTTGACCCACCTGCTATCTGATTGATTGCTTCTTCAGGAATGGGCAGGAACTTGTCCTTTCATATTACCATGTTTCTAGCTTTCTAGTTTCTACCATGTTTTAGCTAACACATTGTAAACCGCTTAGAGAGCACTTAGCTGATAAACATGCTATTGCTATTTCTAGGTCCATGTTTTATTCACACAGCCTGCACTGAAAAAGAAGAGAAAATTGGGAGAATTAGTTTGGATGGTGGCATTAAACAGTTACGCTAACTAGTTACTGGGAGGGGATTAGAGTGTGGAAGAGGCTTGACCCTTTAGTTCCTAGGACAGTGGGAGGAACAACCTCTGGGCCCACCTTGGCACATCTCCCTTTTGGGTCATGGGCCAGGGAGCAGCAACTGATAAAAAAGTGATGGTCAATGGATGAAAAACCATTAGAAGTGGATTGCCACTAGAACTGTGGCAGCTCTGGAGAGAATTTACCTGTTCTACAGATCACTCTAAATAATAAATTAAGTGTAACCCTAGTCACAGTGTTGGGTTAGGCTGAGTGTTGGATTAGGACTCCAGGAGACCACTGTTTGAATCCCTCTCAGTCATGGAAGCCCACTAGCAAACCTCGGGCAAACCAGACTGTCTCAGCCTCAGAGAAAGACTGTGTCAAAACTCTTCCTAATAAATCTGTCCAAGAAAACCATAGGATATAGTTGCCAGGTGTCAGAGTCCACCTGAAAGCACATAACCATAGTCTACTGAACTTCTGGGTCCTGCCTCTGTCTTCCAAATGGATGTGCAGTCCTTTTTAATTGAATGTCTGTAATAACATTAAGGTAAAATAACATTTTCTTCAAATTTAGTTTTTCATCCTCAAAGTGTTAACACTTGAGCAATGCATATTAAGCTGTTCATGCATTCTTGATGTGTTTTCCTTAAAGGCTCAATCATGAAGTATTTTTTAAAATAACTTGCAATGCCTACAGCACAACACTGTCATCATTATATATATGGAGTATGTGATACTCTAGGTACAAAAAGATTGTATTAATTGCCTTGCCCGTGTTATCAGCTCCATTTTGTTTTCCAAAGGGGGCCTGCTGTTTTCTTGTTGCAACAGAATGCAAGCTGGCTAAGGTATTCCACATCTCTGGTCTGCTTTTAAGATAGACCTCTTATGGCAATATGCATGGAACTCCCTTTTACTGATGCGTTAGAGACAGCAGGATGGTTTGTTCAAAATAACTTTCAGGCAAGGGAACAGGTTCAAGCTTTCTATTTTTCTGCTTATAGGCCAAGGTGTTTAATTTTAGTCTCCTGATTTTTCTATTCAGAAAAAAAAAATGGTACAGGAAATAAAAACCCTTTTAAAACACTGCCCCCCCATCATGTTTTTAACACTTCTTAATATGCCAAAAATCAGGAAGTGCTAAAAATATTTTTTGTCAAGTTTGCAGTGTTCCCAGACTCAAAGCAAGTGAGCGGAGTTCCCAAACTGATGTTCCTGAAAACCTTTCAATTTTTTTTGTTTTCCATGTAAGAACCATAAAACTGAACTTAAAAAGCAACATGAACAGCGGCAGAATAAACAAATCCAGCAAAAGCACTTTTGTTGTGAAAACAGTCTTATTGACAACTTGGGCAGCTTGTGCTCTAGTTTTATTTTATGTTTAAAATAAAATATTTTATCTTTATAGCCATAAGGCTGTTAACTTCCAGACTGCATGCCAAGGACATGTCAGTGCACTACAAGAGCAATGACAATGTTCCCTGAGAAATATGTTAATAATTGATCCTGTTAGCTAAGGGTGGGCAACTATGGGAGGCCGGGGGCCATATTAGTTCCCAAGGAAACCTTGGGGTGGCACACCTCCACGGCAAAAGAAAATTATTTTGGTCTCTCCAGATGCCTGAAAATTCCCTCTATAGTTGCAGAGGGATTTTTGCATGTTTTTAAAGCTCCCTGGGCCATTTTTAGAAGGGGCTTTTTTTCAAAACAAGAAGTGACTGGAAACCATTAGCTGTTTACTTCCAGGGTTTTTTTAATGGCCTTTTCTGGGCCTAAAATGGCCTAGAAGGACCTCCAAAACATGGTAAGATTGCCCCCATGCAGCCTTTGGGGGGGGGAAATTACTACAATTTGTAACATTTTTCACATGTTTCAATCCCCTGGAGAACCCTGGGGGTCAGAAAAATGGCCCCAGGGGACAGCATTCAGCTCAGGGGCTGCACTTTACCCCTGTGTTAACTCAGTCTCATGAGAATTGCAGTCCAAAACATCTAAGGGAGCTCAAGGTTGAGGGAGACTGATTTATAGCAGTGGCCTTGTCTTCTTCCTACCAATTGTGTTGGGTAGATGGATAAATTTGTCACAGCATCCAATTATGTCAGAAAATAGAGGATGTTAACTGTTTTCAAAGGAAGCTGCTTGAAGAGTCACTCACTCAAAACAGGGAAGTGAAACATTTCATGAGGGTAGGTTATTCTTCCCCTCTCCAGAGGAATACCTTTCAGGCTATGCAAGTACGTCGTGGTGGCTAGTGAAATGCACTAAACAGATAACTAGAGCGAGCTGTGTAGGGACCATCCAAGGAAGGCATATATAGCAGACTTGATAGTCACCCCTATTGATGTCAGCAGCTTGAACCTTTGTGTAGGTTGCTATCGAGTTAGAAATTGTATGGCCTTCCCACCATAATCTCCAGGCACCTAAAGGAGAAGCTGGGAATTTTCTTGCTCGTCCTTTACTCTGTGGAGTTTCAGTGGGAGGCAAATGCATACAGAACCTGAATATGTACAATTGTACCTGCACAGGTTCTATTCAAACCTTCAGATGAATGCATGGCAGTCAGGAAAAAAACAAAACAACAGTTGTGAATATTTGAAGAGGCTTAAATGGCCAACAGCTAAAAGTAGAAAAGTTTGCATTTGGTCACATGTGAGGCCATGGTCCCACTGACACATGAAAATCCTCACTACATAACAGATTGTCCTTTGTTTGAACATAGAGCTTTGTGGTCTAAGAAGCCTATCTGGGATCCCTTTCACTCTCCCTTCCTCTCTCACCTGTGATGGAAGATGCTTCTCTGTCACCAGTGTCTAGTTTTGCCTGTCACCAGTTTTCTTTGCTAGTATAGTTGGCTTCTCTAAACAGAATAAGGCAGTGGTTCTCAACCTTCCTAATGCCATGACCCTTTAATACAGTTCCTCATGTTGTGGTGACCCCCAACCATAAAATTATTTATTTATTATTTACAATGCCTCCCCCCTGGCAAAGGCCACCTCGCCAGCCAGGAACGGGGGGGGCGGGCAGGGAAGGAAAGAGGAGCCACGCATTTCCCCTGGGAAAAAAACTCCAAGAACCCCCCTGGGCTCGGCTTCTGCTTCGCTCTCATTTCCGCTGGGGGGGGCAGTGTGGGAAAAGTTTCCAGAGTGTCGACCCTGGCCGGGGGGGGAGGAATCCCAGTGCCTTTGTCTTTTGCGCCGGGCGCAGCTCACCCCCCGGAAAAGCACCGCCTTGCGGCCCCCCGGCCCTTCCACAGCACCCCCCTCCGTGGCGAGTGGGGCAGGGGCTGTGGCGAGGAGGGGGCCAGCCCCCCGTGCTGCTGCTGCCTCCCCAAGCTGGCCCGTCAGACGGGAGGTTCTCCCGGTAGTGGAGAAGGGGAGCGATTTCAGTCCCTTCTGAACAGAGGGCAGGAGGACGCAAGCATGTGGCTCGCGTTTGCGCACCAGCACCGAGGAGGAAATTGAGCCTAAGACCATCGGAAATATGTATTTTCCTATGGTCTTAGGCGACCCCTGTGAAAGGGTCGTTCGACCCCCAAAGGGGTTCCGACCCACAGGTTGAGAACCACTGGAATGGGGGGGGATGGAAAGGCAACTATCTTGTTATTTACCCCAGGCAGCAAAATGTCTTGAGCTTGTCTTTGGTGTAGATTCTCTCTGTAGAGGAAACAAATATCTTAGTGGGGGGTATTTATTGCAAGTGGTCTTGGAAGATTCACTTTTGAAAAGAAGAGTTGAGGTTCTAATGATAATTCATGTGTCCAGAGAAGCAGAGAAAACCTATGTATTTGAGAAACAAGGGATTCACGTATAACTGCAGAACACTGTAATGTTTTCAGGCTAGCTCCTTCTCTCTTGTGAGTTCAGGTCTGGGAAGAACTAGCTGGCCCTGAACTAAACTCATTACAGCAGACTGTTCAGACTGGCTCTCCTCTGAGTTCTCAGTTGAGGAAAAAAGTCTTACTTTTATGCTTTCTTATTAGGTCCAGAAGACAGCATTATCCTTTTAGTTTCCATACTGATTCTGCTTTGCTGATCTGGGCTTTGAATAAATTCAGGATTTGTTATTTTTGATTTGGTTGCAGGGATTGAGGGAGGCAGCTAAACAGCATAAAATAAACTGGTGATCTGATTTATCATTTAGATGGAATCTTATACAGTCTTCAGTCAAAACCTGTGAGGGGCTTTTTATGACTCAATCTTAAAAGAATTTCACTGTTTTGTTAACTTCTTTTTTTTAAGAAAGAAAAATAGCATCTAGGAAGTTTGCAAACTTTTCAGGGTAAGACTCAGTGAGACCAGTGTTTTTGATGTGTGTGTGCACTTATCGATGCACTAGAAGACCTGGAAGGCAAGATAAAGAGGCAGACCTATGGCTAATTATAAAAGAAAATAAAGGAAAATATGTATAAATACACATACTGATTTGGAACATCTTGCATCAGGCAGAAGAGTGAGATGTTCTAAGAGATCAGCTTACACATGGAATCACTAAACACAAAAAGGCTTAAATCCAGTGGGGGCAGGGCTACAGCACACGGCTATGGGGCTACAGTGCATGGGGAGGGCAGGCAAGGAGTGGTGGCACCCCCAAAAACTTGCCACTGGGGGTCCACTGCCTCCATCGCCCCCTCCCCCATCCCTATGCCACTGATGACACCCCATTAGGGTCACCATAAGTCAGAAGTGACTTGAAGGCACACAGCAACAAAGATTGAGAAGCTGAAGTTTGAAACGATTCCAGCTTCTCAGTCTGCCTGCTTCTTCTTCTACAAAAAGAGAAAGCGAGAGAGAGGGAGAGGGAGTTTATAACATCTTTAGCTGAAAAGGCAGGCAACAAGGAAGCTGCGTCTCCTTCCCACAATGGCTCTCACATTCCAGGGATTCCAGAACTCTCCATGAACTAAGAAACCCTTCCTTTAATAGCCTCTGGGTCATGTAATAGCAATCTCCCCCCAAAAAGAATATGATCAGGCAAGGCAGCATGGCTGCCATCATGAGAGGTTATTTATTAATTGGTGATCATTGGTGTTTCTGGGAGATGAAGATGGTGGCTGGTGCAGCTGCCTTGCCCAGTATCATTTTAATCCATGAAAGGTCCATCAAATGGAGTGTTCTCAAGAGGGCCTAGGAAGGCTTGTATTTTTTCTTGTTAGGCCTATCAAACAAGCCTAGAGTTCAGAGGAAGTTCTTGGATAAGTAAATTCTTAAGCCTCATAATTTTTAGAGCCTCATAATATTGATATAATGGTTATCAAATGGCACTTCTTTAAAAAAAAATTAATGTGAAATATGCTGAGATTCTGAGTTCTCTGTTCCACATTTAGGTGTTTACTTCTGTAATTTTTTAAAAAGGGAACACATCACTTTTTGGGTGACTTTTGGAAAGAAAGAAAAGATCACTAGCAAGCAAGGAACGGTTCAGTTTCTCAGGCCAAGCTAGCCATGTCATTAGATGATCCCATTTTTCTTTTCCCAGCTTTGTGTGACACATTTAGGGGGGGAAGTCCTCTGTCCTGTTGGTTATTAACCTTTTCTAATTGCTTAGAAATTCCTCAGGACAGAAGGTCCTGACAATAGCCATACCCTCATAATGTGATAACAAAAACAGGCTCCTCTTCTCATTTACAGACTTCATATATTATAAATTACATGGTTGAAGGGTGATATATAAATGGGGTGGAAGAGAAAGAAAAGTAGGAAGAAGAAAAGGAATTCTTTTGTGTGTGCTCGTGCGTGTGCTTGCATGTGCTTGCATGAGCACATGCACAAACGTTCACACGCATGCTTGTGCATGCATGCATACATGCACATGGGCAGTCTGAAATTCTAAGAGCAACAGTCCATGAGGAGCTTTAGGGGATAACTGTGAGTTTATTCTAGTTATTAAGATTCAAACTAATCAAACAAAGAAGAAAAACAAATAAATATTCAATACCAAAAAGCTATTGCATGAACAAATTCCACAGTCTGACCAATAATTATCTTAAGTTGTATTCAAGGCAGGGATGGTAACAAAACCAACACGATTTTGCCCATTCTATTAATTAATAGGAAGACTCCAGATTTTCTGAAAGGATTTAATAGTGTTCAATATGTTCCTCTATAGTAGTTTAAAGGTGGTAAAATTATGTATCCACACACCCTCTCATAGACTGTTTCCACACTACACTGTTATTCCACTTTCAACACCCTGTGAAATCCTGGAGTTTGCAGTTGAGGGAGAGGCATTTAGAATTCTCAGCCAGAGAGCTCTTTGGCCTCAGTAAACTACAAACCCCAGAATTCCATAGGATGTTGAAAGTGGAATAATAGAACTATAACACTGTAGTGTGGAAAGGTCCATAGTTTTTTGCTCATGGATTGACCACATAAGATATGTGCCAAATTACATGCTTTAACTAACAGGAAAATTATAAGATACTGTTTGTAATTTTGGGATATCTGATTTGAAACAGTGAGCTGTTTCAAATACTGTAATTTTGATAAATGGGGCAAAAGGGGATACAGAAAGAGCTAACAGAGACCAGGACAAGGAGCAATGGATTCAAGCTGCAGGAAAGGAGATTCCACCTGAACCTCAGGAAGAACTTCCTGACAGTTAGGGCTGTCTGGCAGTGGAATCTGCTGCCTCAGAGTGTAGTGGAGTCTCCTTCCTTGGAGGTTTTTAAGCAGAGGCTTGATGGCCATCTGTCGGGATTGATTTGAGGGTGTTCCTGCATGGCAGGGGGTTGGACTGGATGGCCTGTGTGGTCTCTTCCAACTCTACATTTCTATGATTCTATGATTCTATGAAATATCGCCTAACGATGTAGTAAGTGGATTCTTGATGTAGTCACAATCTTGGTTCAATATTTTACTACAGGAGAGTACCACCAAATATGGACAATTGTATCATTTCTGCTTCCACAACACTAACAGAGATTATAGATAGCTGGAAACATTTTAAATAAGCTTAAATCTATTCATACAAGTGTTTCTAACGTTCTTCTGTCATCTCTGTTTCAGATTGTCTTTATCAGTTATATTTAACAGATAGAGACTGGGAGCTTATATCCAGGGTCAGATGATAAATTTTTGAAATTTTCTGTTTACAAAGAATCAAATGTTTTCAAATGAAATATAATCTCTGCACACATCTATTCCTTTGATTAGTTCTTGAATGTGACTTTCTGATCTATAGGTACTGGAAAAATAGGAGATATAAAACTGCATTCCTTTGAGCTTATTAGGCTTAGGAAATAATTACTCCACAATCTATAAAGTTCTTGAATTTAGTCATATTGCCCTTAAACCAAATCAGATAGTTCTTCCTCCTCCTGAGCTGTTTCAAACACTGTAATTTTGATAAATGGGGCAAAAGGGGATACAGAAAGAGCTAACAGTGATGCATACTTTCCCTGTCTCTTGAAACAGAAGCTGGGGCATTGTTAGCAAATTATGGCAAGCCAGCATGATGTAGTGGTTTGAGCATTGGACTAGTGTTACCCTGAGTTTTGTGGGGGTCCCGCAAAGGACGCCCAGATTGCCAACTAAAATACCAATTGGGGAAAATTAGCTTGAGCACTGTCTTGGCTAGCAAGAGGCAAGGTAACTTTGCAAGGATCTTTAAACCCAATGTCAATGGCTTCAGGTCAAGGAATAGGCACACAAGTTTCAAAATAACCAAAAATAACAGTTTTATTGAAAAACAACAGAAAATAAATAACACACACATACTAGCTAACTAGGAAAAGGGAAGCGGAGAGCGTAAGGGTAGGTAATACGACACCTGGTCTCGTTGTCCTGGAGAAATGGAGAGAGGGGGTTCAGAAGAAGAAAGCTCAGCATGCCTGGCTGAGGGGAGTTTCCTTAGAGGGCCAGCAGCAGGGCAGGATAGCAATCCAAGGCGGTCCGAAGACTGTTTGAAAGTGAGGGGTTTATATAGGGGAGTTTGTAGCTCTCGGCTATGGCAAGCCAGGTAAGAACAAAAGGAGTTTTGGCTCTGGACAAAGGATTTATCAAGGTCAAATGTAACATGATGAGCTTAACGCTTGATGACAATAGTATAGCCCATATGTAAATGACTTGTTTGCTGGACTGGCTCTGCTGAGAGCCGCGCAGCTATTGTGAAATGTGCACATGGGAAGTTCCCTGAAGCTGGGAGCAAAGCTTAAGTTGCTGGCCTAAAAAGAGACTGGAATGTGAGAGCAATTAGCGGCCGCATTCATGTCCGTGCGTGTCTGGAGAACTTACAAACACGTGGAGTGAGGTGACCGAGAGCAGGTCCAGCTAGGTCTGAATTAGATGATATCAAAGTGATATCTGGGAGCTCCCACCCGGGGAGCCATACCTGAGATTACACTAGGGCCTACAACTAAAAGATAATGAGAAAAACCATTACATCTCTAACAGTAAACACATCCTTACTACCCTACACTACATTATCATACAAAAGAGCTCTGGACCCCCATACAAATGAAAAAGAAAAGTCAATTGGTATCTCATATCTTATTCTACCATTACAAATCTAAGTGGGTTCCACTTACTAGAATTACTAATAATTGTAACCACAAATTATTGCATCATTTCACTTCTTATTGTTCAAAAGTTCCATAAATCATTTCCAGTCTTTCAAAAAAAAAATTCAGTTGATCTATTGTTTAAAATCTACATCAGTTTTGCAACTTGGGAAAGATTTGTGACTTTAACCACACATTTGTCCTTCATTGGTGGATCAGTCGACTTTCACATTTGAGCAAATATTCTTGCAGCTGTTATCATGTATCAAAGAAATGGTCCATATTTCCTGTCCAATTCTTTGTCAAAAATTCCCAACAAAAACATCTCTGGTAACACTGCAAAATCTAACTTTAGATTTTTTTTTTTAATTTAACAGATATTTTAGATCAATAATCCTTTGTGTACCTCTATTGTTTGTCGAAAGAAGTAATTCCAGCTTCTAGCCAGAAAGCAGCATTTGGAACTCAGCTTGATCCGGAAGAAAAAAGTCTTAAGAAATTGAGGCCCTTTTCTCACGGGGTAATTAAATTTTCCCAGGTCGACCTCGATCGGGTGCCATTTTCACCTTAGAGAGCAGCATATCGCATTAAATTTTTTGGATTCTCATCCCAATCCGCGCAGGGGAGCCACCATTCAGCATTTCCGCGCACCTTTTAAAAACCAGAAGAAATGTGGTTTTTTCCTCCAATCCGCGCTCGTCGTTTCGTGAAAAAGCGACGGTGCGTCCTGATTCGTGCGGGCGATCAAGAGAGGGAGGGATCAAGGCGTGGCCAGCAGAAGCCACAAGACCGCCCCCAATACGAACGGCTGAAAGGACCGTCATTAGTGGGGCTAGCACCCCAGCAATGATCGTCAGTAGCTCGTTCTCCATACACAAAACAGCAGAAAGCAAGCTGAAAGAAAGAGGGGGAAACTGTTTCCACGGTGGCTCAAAAGAAAGGAGCGGGACAGGGTGAGGGGGCGGAGGATGTGAGGGCACGTGCGTGCGTACTGATGTCAGTGATGACGCTCAGGATGTTTCTTTTAAAAATAGGGCACAGCCAATCAAATGCTAGGCAGGGTGGGGAAAGGACACCTTCAGGAGTGGCCATGGTAATATTGTGTGAATGCGTTGATGCTGCCTAAGCCTCTTCCCTATGGAGCCGTGAGAACGCTACTAAAAGTTCAGTCGTGTTAGTGGGGATTAAGGAAAACCCCGCCTGGATCGTGGCGGCACAATTTCTGCACCCCGTGAGAAAAGGGCCTTAGATTGCAAAACTTGTAGTGGTTTTAAATTCACACCAGCCCATATTTGCATACCAAACAACAGTTGTGCTATGGGCTTAAATTCAAAAACATCAAGTGCCACTAAAATAAAAGTATGCCCATTAGTTCTAGAAAACAGCAATAAGAATCTAGCACTTCACATAGCTTTTTCTATCTCATGGTTTTGTTATGCTGATCATATCTCCAACAGGTTAGAATATTATTCCCAGATACCTGAGTATTTTAATTTGTTCTTTAACATCACCATTCCGGTATTATTTTTGAGACTGATAATTAAAAAATCTTGTGGAGTTAAATCCTGACACTATACCAAAAAACCTTGAAAGTATTTTAGGACTAATGACTGATTCCTTTTGATTTCTAAATACAAATATATCATGCAGATTAATCTTGGGTTCACTTAAGGCCATATTTGTCTCTCAAATGTCTTTATCTTGCCTAATCCATTATGCCATGATTTTTGACAACACTGTCAAAAACCATGTTCTATAGTATTGGAAGGGATAAGATGCCGTTAGTCATTCGTTTTTTTGCAACTGGACCTTTGCAAGTAAGCTGAAAAGAAATAGAAAAATTATGGCCAAAACCAAATCTTTTCAAAGCAAACATCATAACAGTCCCATCAAGTTGAGTCAAAAGCTTTCTCTGTATCAAAGAAATGAAACAGAGTGAGATATTTGAACTACTGTATGAATTCAATTAGATATAATATTTTCCTCGTGGTAAATGTCATTTCTCTGTCTTTCTTGAAACTTATTTGGTCTTTCTAAGAATTTTAGGAATATATGTATTCTTTTAGCAAGCCAGTGACCCAAACTGTATGATATGCATTCGGTAATTAAATTGGTCAATGAGATTCAGTGTTTCTGCATGCTCTGCTGCTTTGGATATTATAATGATATTAACTTAAAGCTAGGACAGGGGAATTCTATCTTCCTTTATTATTTTGTTAAAAATTGTTACCATCCTGGGAATGATTATATCACTGAATATTCTTATAATTACACTGGGGACTGGAATTGTCTTTCTCATCTCCTGTACATAAATCAGAGCTTCCACTCATCCATAGTGACCTCTCAAAGGCTTACCAGAGATTCATCTTTGTACTCTGTGATGCGCACAAAGGTGAGTGAAAGTGGGTCTGTGCTGCTGCCAGCAGGTCTCTCCTTCCTCCTGGGATCTGTGCCTGTGGATGGACACCAAGACCTATTCATCAGAACCAGCCAATCAAGTGGCTTGGTTATGTTGTGGGAGGGACAAGCCCAGTCTATCAGCAGATAAACTTCACTCAAACATCACAACGGGATACAAAAGAGGGGTCTCAGAGAGTTCCCAGGACATTCCATTTTGAACTTCTCCCACCATCCTCCCCAGTGTAATAATGGTCTTCAATGTATCAGGTGATGGGACTGAGGAGGAATTAAACCCAGGACTGAATTGGCTTCTGCTCCAGAGAGTTTTTGTCTCCTCCATGACACCAACAGTCTTTGTCTGCGCCTCCACCCCCGAATTGTTATTATCTTTTCAGGAGTATCACAACTTTGTTATAGAACTGACATGTTTGAGATGGGGCTAGTTTCAGGCTCAGGGATCCCACTGAGTTTTTTCTAAAGAACTGTGGGGGAAGACCTAGAGGCATTGGCCTAGCTTGGGGCCAATATCACTCCCTGAGGGTGGGTAGCATGCCTGCTTTGCTTCATTCCATGTTTGAGTTTCATCAAAATCCAATATATATCTCTAGTGCTTGAACCTAGGAATGCATAGCCTTCATGTTTGTAGGATCTACTTTGACTAAAAAAAAAAGAAATCTGAGTTCCACCAAGTAAAACTCAGAATACATACATCCACTCTTCTGAGCCCAGAACTGAATTGAGCTTACAGTTCTTCCACACAAAAACTGTCTTTCAGTTACTCAAGGCTTTCTTCATTTCAGTAGTATAGTTCAGAACCAGGGAGAAGGAAGCCATTTTGTTGGTATTTCTGTTAAACTATTGGGAATCAGGAATCTATAGTAATCTACTGCAAATCACCCATTGATCTAGCAGTGGATCCAGATCTATTTCTACTCATGTCAGAAAAAGAGCTGTCCAGGAGACATATGGGGTACTCAAGGACTGCAAAAAGAGCTGGGGGAGAGGGCAAGGAATCCCAAGGCTGCATTTTCCCCACCCAGTATACATACTAGTTCCATATAGCAAGCATCAGTTGAAGCCTCAGCTGTCACTCCTGCTGATGAGTCTCATTTTCACTGCACAATTGAGTAACTGAAATCTTATTGACTTCAATGGGATGAAGATACATTACTCTATGCTAGGATAGAAGAGTTACATTTTAATTGTATGTGATATTTATTGAATACCTCATTTGCTCAGACAACATCAAACCAACACATCCAAGAATAATTATTTTTACCAAACTGTAATTCTGCAATGAGCATGTAGGAAAAATAATAATCTAAAAACAAGACCAAAACCAAAAGACTATCTGTTATATGAACACATGTGGGAAAAATTCACTGTGGTTTACACCACTGTTGCATTGTTACTATTATAGCAGATGATGAAAAAAACAGCCTTTGACACATTTAATTAACACATGAGTCCTGATTTGATTATAATCTGTTTCTCTTTTAATTAATAGAATCTTAATGTATATGGTTACCTACAAAGAAATACGTGGAAGCTAGCTACAAAATGGCTTTGCATTCTAAGTACTCCTGGATAAATATAAAATACTGAGAAAATACTACATGTTCCTCCCAAATCAGTGATGCATGATTGTTGCATAACTAAAACAATTCTTTGCAGGCAAATCTCACCATTAGGGGCTAGTTTTTGTTCTAGACTTTAATGAAGCTGGTGTTCACTTCTGTCCTTCAAGAAGAATTCCACAGGTGACACACCCAGCATTATTCCTTATTATTAAGTGTGTGTACATACTTTTACATATGTGTGTTATATATGTATGCACATTGCATCTGTATGTAATACTTTTATGTATGTATAACAAGAACCAGAGATGTTGCTGTTCAAAGTTCTCAAGGCTGATTAAGAGGCTGCATCCACACACATTCAGGCTGTCTTTGTGACCTAGGGACGGAGCTGGGAGTGGGGGTTACTCTTTCTTCCCCAGGTGTACAAGGGGCATCCTTGCAGCTGAGCAGGGGCCAGGAAACAAAGCTGTAACCCTCCAGCTGCCCTTGAACAGTTGAGGAGAAAAGAAGGATGAAGGAAAAGCCTCCATCATTCTGTTCACCATGATGGCAATATGCTGGCATAGGCTCCATCAGTGTGCTTACTAAATCTCAGCCAGAGGAAGCTAATCAGTGTAATAATGCATGGTGATTAGCGATGGCTGATGGATTCCACGTCAGAGCATGCTGAATCTGTTCTGGGTTTTAATTCAAACTTTAAGGAGCTATCCAAGGCACTGAACCTATTTTGAGGATTCTGCCCTGGGGCCAATGCTCATCAATATTTTTTAATCAACTATTTAGATGATATGGTGGAGGAAACCGTCATCAAATTAGCAGATGAAGCAAAACTAGAAAGGCTAACTGACACATTGGAAGATAGGAACAGAATTCAAAAGGACCTTGGTCAAGTAAAAAGCTGGACTGAAATTAATGAAATGAAATGCGACAGAGACAAATGTAAAATTCTACACTTAGGCCAAAAAAACCCCAAAGGCACAGGTATAACAAGAGGGATACTTGGCTCAGCAGTACTGCATATAAAACAGACCTTGGGATTATTGTTGATGATAAATTGAACATGATCCAGCAATGTGATACTGCAGCAAAGAAGGCAAATGATACCTTAGCCTGCATTAATGGCAGCATAGTTTTCAAGCTGAGGGAAACAATAGTCCTCTTATACTCTGCACTGGTCAGGTCTCATCTGGAGTACTGTGTTCAGTTCTGGGTGCCTCATTTTAAGAAGGATATAGACAAATTAAAGTGAGTTCAGGGAAGGGCAATGAGGATGATAAGAGGTGTGGAGAACAAACATATGAGGAGAGGTTGAAGGAACTGCACATGAAGCTTATTGAGGAGAAGACTGAGGGTGACATGATCCTGTTTTTTAAATACCTTAAGAAAGTTCATGTGAAACTAAAAACCAGTTGGTTGAAAGGTTCTGCCACATTTCTTTTTCTTTTCCTTCCCTTCCCCTTCCTCCTTTTACACTTACTGAGTTTCCATTGGTTCAGTGAATTTACTCAAATTGGATCTACCAATTGGGCTTAGGCTACAAGTAGCAGAAACTTTTTGCTCAGATGCATCCCTGCTCAATTTAACTGCAGAAATACAATAACAAAATTAAAAAGAAAAGAAATGAGCTTCTAATAAGGACAGAAGGTGTAGAATTCCAGAAGCATCAATTCAGCACCCTTTAGCACAAGTTATTCTACTGCTTTCAAAACAATCAACAATCCAACATAAACCTAAGTGCACTTAAGTCCACTGAATTCATTTGGCCCAAGTGCACTTAACTCTTCACTTGGAATGTGACACAGACATTCATGGCCAAGATCCAGAGAACTACTTCAGTCACACCCCAGAGTTTAAGTATGCACGTAGAATTTTTAAAGAAAACAACCATTTTTGTTTAAATAGCAGGCACTTATACCATGATGTAAGTTAGTTTCAAAAGCCCCTTCAGTTCAAAAGCAATTTGCTACATATACTGCGCAACAAAGGCTTTTTGAGAAAAAGAAACACATGGTTCCCTTTGGGTTATGAAACTAGATATGCAGTTTTTTGGAAACCTGATCCATGTATTCCAAGATAAGTCAAAAGAGAATCTAACATAAAGTGGGTGGGATAGGTCTACCTTCCGCATTGTGGCAAAGCTAGAATAGGTGACCTTTCTTTTAAAAGAAGCTGTGCAGCCCCCACCCCACCAGCACCAGGGAAACTGACTAGCTTCACACTGAAGGTACTAAAACTAGAGCCGTGCTCTGAGAGCCCACCAACTTCTCCAGGAACAAAGGAGCATGTGAGGGTTAACAGCTCAGGGTAAGGGGAGGTGGGATTACAAACACTTTGACTGTCTCTTTTATGTAGAGAAGGTTACTCAGTGATGGAAGTTAGAATAGTAAAGGTGCAAAGTTATGACAGCCATCAAATATTTACCTGGACCGGAACAGGGTGGTTTTAAACTTGCTCCCAGCCTTCCCATGTTATCTTGAAGAAGGAAAGAGAAGAAAGACAAGGAACTAGAATGCATGAAAAGAAAAAGCCAAATACTAACACAAGAGAAGAACAGGGAAACTGGCTACGCTTTTTGCTAAATAAGGAAAAGGAACATGAACACTCAGATCCCTGAACTGTGAAAAATGACAAACATTCCTTTCACAGGGATAATTGTGATAGTGTGGCATTGCTGCAAAATCAGCAAGAAGTCTTTGTAGTTCTACAAGGGACCTCCATATTTTATCAGATATATCCAGCATCATCCCTGGGTAGTCATATATACGTACATATTGATGCAGAAGAGGAAACTTATAAAAAGTTAGCTTTGATGGCAATCATGTGCAAAAGTAGAGTCTTTTGCTTCTCACTGTGAACCAATACAGCTTCCATCCTTAATGATTATTGACACCAGTGGCAGTGGCATAGGAACGGAGGGGGGAGGGTTGGAAGAAGCGCTTCACCCAGGGCAGTAATGTTTGGGGGGGTGTCTCAGCTCATAGCCACACCCTTGCATGCCCTGGCCATGCCTCCACGCACTGCAGCCATGCCCCACATGCCCTGGCCACGCCCCCATGCACTGTAGCCCCACGTACCCTCCACACACTCCAAGCTCCACCACTGACCAGTGGAATCCCACAGCACAGTGTTGCACTATCTTTCACAATCATGGAGGTAGAAAAAAACAAAGTACTCATCCTCTGCGCCCGATGAACAAGTTGTGTTTTTGTACTGTTATTCTTTAAAAATTGCTTTTAATTCTGTTGTATGGTTGGCCCTCCACATTCACTGAGGTTAGGGGCACAGGACCCCAGCACAAGTGGGGGAAAATGCAAAAATCAAAATGAGTGTGTAGGGGGGAGGGGGCTAAGGCATGGTGAGGAGAGCACCCAGGGTCCAAACCAGGTCAGGGAAAGGGCATGGAAAGGGGTGGTTTATCATGTCCATCTCCTTTCTTGGGTGTAGGTGAGGTATCAGGAGAGGGTTGGTAGTGCTGAGAAATTGGGCTGTGATCCCTCCTTGGCTGGTCTGCAAGTGACTGGAGGTGGAAAAGGAGAACTAGGGAAGGGTTTTTAAAGGGTTGAGTAGCCTGATTGGAGCTGCTGAGTGGGAAAGTTCCCCTTGAAAAGAAGTGCTGGGGGGACAGGGGTTGGAGAAACTTACAGATAATCTAATCCATGAAAGTTAAACCTGCAAATGTGAAGGACCAACTGCATTTTAATGTGATGACTCATTTAAGAATGTTTTGGCATTCTAATATGAGCTAAGATAATGGGAGATGTATTACACATGCATAACTATAATATGTCCCCAATGCCTGCTCCAACCCCAACTTTTGTGTTCGGCAGGCCAGGGAGGACCCTAGCACAGTCATTTCCTGGTCAGTGGAGAGTAGGGGTGGGAATGGTAGAGAAGCATCCAGTTATTTTCTTGAAGCTTGGTGTACTGCAATGACATCCCCATGGACCTGTGGAGGACCCTTGGGAGGTCACTGAGGATGCTTGTCATTGCACATAGAATCATAGACTTGTAGAGTTGGAAAAGACCCCAGGGGCCATCCAGTCCAACCCCCTGCTATGCAGGAACACCCACCAAAGCACTACCGAAAGATGACCATCCAGCCTCTGCTTAAAAATCTCCAAAGAAGGAGACTCCACCACGCTCCGAGACAGCAATTCCATGGCTGGACAGCTCTGACCATCAGGAAGTTCTTCCTGAGGTTCAGGTGGAATCTTCTTTTCTGCAGCTTGAATCCATTGCTCCTTGTTATAGTCTCTAGAGCAGCAGAAAACAAGCCTACTCTCTCCTCAATGTGACATTCCTTCAAATATTTAAACATGGCTATCATGTCTTACCTTCTCTTCTGCAGACTAAACAAACCCAGCTCCCTAAGCCGCTCCTCATAGGGCATGGCATCCAGACCCTTCACCATTTTGGTCACCATCCTCTGGACACACTCCAGCTTGTCAATATCCTTCTTGAATTGAGGTGCCCAGAACTGGACACAGTATTCCAAATGAGGTCTAACCAATGCAGAATAGAGTGGTACTATTACCTCCCTCAATCTAGACACCATATTCCTAATGATGCAACCAAGAATCGTGTTTGCTTTCTTGGCTGCCGCATCACACTGCTGACTCATGTTCAGCTTGTGATCTACCAAGACTCCTAGATCCCTTTCACACATACTGTTATTCAACCACATGTTCCCCCATCCTACATTTTTGCATTCCATTTTTTCTGCCTAAGCGTAGGACCTTACATTTCTCTCTGTTGAAATTCATTTTGTTAGCTTGGGCCCAGCTCTCCAATCTGTCAAGGTCATGCAAATAAAGAAAAACAATTGGACAATTCCCTCCCTCTCACTCCTTCTCCACTCTCTGGTGGCCAGGAAATGCCTGTGTTCAAACTGCTGTAGCAAGGGAAATATGGGTTTGCAGGAATTTGGGCCATTTGCAATCAAACAGAATCCCAACTTTCACAACAACCAATTAAGTGAGTTATGATGACACAAGCTGGACTTGGGACACAAAAACTCACTAATAAGATGAAAGCCATTGTGTTTTTATGTCTTCTTGTGAGCATTCTTGAGTCTCAATTTAGAAGAAAGATGAAAGCTAAGATACAAAACACAACTGTTATGAAAGATAAGAATGTCTGTTCTAACTAGGTTCTCACTTAATGAAATTCTGTTCTATCTATCCTTCTATATCCATCAGCTACAAAGAAGGTGGAAGAAGAATTTTTGCACATTTAAAAGAGCAGCCAGTCTTCTTGTAAGCATGAGGCTTTTGTGTATTGCTGAATGTTTGGTTCAGCTTAGAAGGATGCCAGGGATGGTAAGGTACTCTTTTTCTGCAAGGGCTGATGTAGAGACCACCAACGCAGACTACCAGCTCACGACAAGGTTTGTCATTGTTGTTGTGTGTCTTCAAGTCATTTCCGACTTAAGGTAAGCCTAAGGTGATCCTATCAAAGATTTTTGGACCGCTGAGAGTATGTGATGTGCCAAAGGTCACTCACCAGATTTCCATGTCTGAATGGGTAATCAAACTCTGATCTCCAGAGTTGTAGTAGACAGCTCAAATCACTATACCACATTGGCATGTGGTATACTTCAGTGTTGTTAAGAATGTCCTCATAGCACAATCTTCGGTGATAGGGAACAATGAATAACAATGCAAGAGTCTTGTAAATTACACTCACCTGCAGTCCTACTTCAGAATAGGAGTGTCTAGTGGAAAACACTACAGAGTTGTTCTATACAATTCAGAGCCTGACCAACTGTATTTAGTGTGAACTGCATTGCATCACTGTTACAATGTTTTCTCTTCTGGATAAAATCTCTTCCTATTTACAATATAAAGATAATATATTGCATTTAGGTTAGAAACTGGTTTCTATGGGCACTTCTCCATTCCATCTCGGGAAAGGATACCTCTTCCCTATGAACCAGGATATCATCTATCCAGACATTGGGTTTTCTTTCCATTTTTTTGTGTATTTATGCAGCTTTTCCTCAGTTGATATTTCCTAGTCAATCTACTTTATTTTCCCTCACCCCTGATTTCATGTTTATTTTTATCCCAGCATTTTGACAACAGTGAGTCTGAATATTTTTGTCTGAGGATCTCTTTCTCTTGTATATGACTGTTCCTGTTCTGGCAACATAACAGCAATCAATTTCTCTTGAAAATCACCAACAAGATGTAGCATCTATCATTTCACAAGGGCTTCTGAGAAAGAGGTAAATATCATGCTTAACTATTGTCAGGTTGAAAGCTTCCTCACCTGTTCCATTCAATGTGGTTCCTTCCCCTTGGTCATCACTGTAGTTCAGGCTGAGGAGAGCAGGTACTCCAGTAAGCCTATAATGAACTGTTAAGATGTCCATTATAAGACTGGGACTGTCTTCAAACCTTTGTAAGTAGAGGCTACGAGCAAAACATGGCAGAATTAAATTTAGCTGTAATGACATTCAAGCCTAAGTGGAATGCCATTGGGCTTCAACTAGCCAGCATTAAATCTTGGAAGAATTTACAGGAAATGCACCTGCTTTATTGAAATAAATACAGTAAAACCTGACCATTCAAGGAATGCTTCATGCCCACACATTCTCCTCATGAACTTCTATAGTGCCATATCATTGTACATCAGCTGACCTTTGCAAATGCCAGGGAGACATGCTGTTCTAATGCTGTAAGTGTGATAGTCATGGTGAGGATGACAGGGATGGATCAGTGGAACTAGTTAATCAGAATGCTTAATAAAGAACATTCAAATGTAAATACATGCAAGGGAGCAATTAGATCTCATCCTAGTGCTTTTCTAACAGGATGAAAGCTGCATTATGCAAAGATCATGTAAACAACAACAATGTGTATATGTAGAATATAACCATAAAAATGGATAATAATTTATCTTAAAATCTGTCACAAGCTCTCAGATGTGTATAGGCATTGAAATGAATGAATCTGCCCTTCCAATGATATATCTAGATACCCTAAAGGCACCAGATCCCATTTGATATTGGAAGCTAAACAAGATCAGTCCTAGTTAATACCTGGATAGGAGACTATCAATGAACACCAGGTGCTGTGGGCTGTATTTTAGAGGAAGAGATTGGTTAAACCATGTCTGAGTATTCCTTGCCTAAGAAAACTCTTTTGAAATGAAATTTATGAGTTCACCATAAGTCTACTGGCAACTTGAAGGCACACACATAAATCTGTGAACAAAAATTTAAACTGCTGTTAATCTGGTCAGTAATCAATAACATAGAGCAAGACCAGGAGCTGTTTTGGAAATGTTGTGTGTGGGGGATTCTCCCAGGATATTTTCTGGGGCTGGATGAAGTTAGGAACACATCCTGCTCTCCTGAAGTCATTCACCCTTCCCAAAACCCAGGGTTTCCACCACTGTCCACTTCCAAACTCAGTACTGTACAAATGGTTCCTTTTAGTACTGCTATCCTGCGGAAGAAATCTTAGATATCTCCAATAATAGAAACAAGCTGGGATCACCAGGCAAACACTAGAGAATAGAAAGAAACAAGGTTATTTTAGCTAGCTTGTATTGGACAATTTGTCCTGAAATGCCATGAACAAATTTAGATCCCTTCCAGTCTGTTTTGCAGTCTGCTATTATGGACCTGACATTACCTCAGTGTTTATGCATAAATTACTTATGTATTAAATCATTGCAGAGATTTTGTACAAAATTTTGTGGGCATAGAGTGGTTTTTAAATTAATAAACAAACAAACAAAGACCGTCCTTGAAGATGGTTCAGAAGAACCTATTGGTCCAAAACATGGCTGCCTGAGTATTAACTACAGATGGCAAACTGGATTAAATTGAAACAGCTTTGAAAGAAGGTATTTTAAAAATGGTCTCCTGTTTAATCTGCCTGAGCACTAAGATTCTCTGCTGGGTCCCTCCTCCAGGTTTCCCCAGTGGTATAAGAAAAAGAATATTTTCTGAGGTAGTACACAGAAAAGGTTTTTTGAGGAACATCCAGGTGTTATCAGGAGTACATCAGCCCTAGCCAGTATAGCCAATAGTGAATTATGATGGGAGTTTTAGCCCAACTTCTTGAAGGCCAGATGTTCTCCACCCCAACACAAAATATCGAAAATACCTATCTAGTACCATAACTGTTAGGCTTTCAATGGAATTATTTTTATCCTGGCAATTTTTTGTTGCTTTTTAAACTGGGAAAATGAGCCTCCTGCTGTGCTTTTAGACTGAAATGACTGAACTTTCTTTTAAACCCATGCTCCTGTGTTTCAACAAGACGGCTGTTTATTCTCTGGACATGTTTGTTAGTTGTTCATTTTTTTTTTGTATTTTTAAATCATGTTAAAAGTTTTATGGACAGAAAAACAAAACAGAAATGCTAGAAGTAAATCCACATGAAACATTTACTTAGGCCATTTCTGCACTACGATCCCATCCCAGCATGGGGATGCACTGAAGCCCGTCTTTCATGGTCACATTGGCTGGGGCTGTGTGGGAAAGGCAGAAGCACTATCAAAGTGCTTGCTTCCTCAGTGTTGCGCTGGAAGAGGCTGGCTGCACTGCGAAAGAAAGGAGCATGTCCCAAGCGCTACCATCTGCCAGCACAGAGGGGAGCATTTGGGACAAGCTCCCATCCCAGCAATGGCACTGTTGGGATGACGTCAGGATGGAAAGAGCCTTATTCGTTCTATTAGTTACATTTATATCCCACCTATCCTTCAACAAACCCCATGATGTGTATGATTCTTCTCTTCCATTAATCCTCACAACAGCAACCTGATAGGGGAGCTCAAACTGTAGGAGAAAGACTTTGCCAAGTTTACCCATGACTCAGCTGAATAGCTCAGTAGGAACTAGACTTTCCCAAGTCCCAGTTCCTTAGATCTCAGAGCTAATTTTTTTTCAGGAAAAAAAGGTTGTAAATGTGTCAGTGTTGCACTAACTTTTTTTTTTTAAAAGTGCAATTGCTGTACATTTTTCAGTATTCATATCATACTGTGTCACCTCTGCTGTTATAATGTGGCCATTGCATTGCAGAAAGTAGTGTCTTTGGAGAATGAAAGGGAGGTCATTTGGCTGAACAGAGCTTGAGTCAGAGCAGTATGGGGATCTGCAGCAAGCCAACTGGACAGCTCCACTATCACCTGTGAGATACCAGAAATGTGAAAAGTTCAGTGTGTCAGTTCCAAGCTAATACTGCTTGGCTAAAATGAGAAGATATGTCAGGAAAAGTGATCTGGTAATTTTCTAATGAGACTGTCTCAAGACAGCAACAACTGGGATTCAAAAAAAAAAAAAATGACAGTCAAGAGAAGAAACCTGAAAGACCCAGAAACAAGAAGAAAGCTTACTCAAAGGACAGAAAGTTGTCTGGATAGCAAGGAGCAGTTCAAAACAAGAGCAAACAATGATAACAGCTTTGGTCATGTTGTGAAACAGAAAGGGCACAGATGTCTATGGCTTGCTTTGACATCCCATTAATAGGCTGAGATCCTATGAACTGGTTGCATAAAATTAGGCAAGTGTAGCTATGCTGCAATATTGGATTATGTGGTTGCACAATCAATCAAAGGGTCACTCTCCATCTACCACTGAGGGCTACACTTACTGAATTTCCTAAGCAGTGCTCTCAAGCTTATGCAATGGTACCACAAGGCTTGTGCAATCCTCAATAGGATGCTACCATGTGCAATCTCTTTTTAAAAAAATATTTTTATTAAAGTTTAAATTTAAAATAAAAAAACTCCTTCCCCACTTCCAAGCTTTTTTCTTTTTTTCCAGTTAAGTCTGTTTGTTTATATCCCATTCATATATAGTTTCTATTTAAAGGCTAATCTTACATTGTTACATCTTACATTGTTACATTGCTACTTTGTTACATTACCACATTACATTGTTACCGTGCATTACATACAATCTTATTTTATTCTTTTTCCTTTTCTTATATTATATCTTTATCCAATTCAAGACTTCTCTCCATTCCCTTTCAAAGTTCTGGATAGGCTTATTTTTCAGTGAAAATGTTAACTTTTCTATCTCTACCATATCCAGAACTTTTAATTTCCATTCTTTTATATCAACATAGTTCCTTTCTTTCCAGTATCGTGCATATATTAATCTTGCAGCAATTATCAGATATAACAATGTCTTCTGGTGACATCTGATTTCTCTTTGTTGCCCTAGCATATTTAACAAATAAAATTCTGGCTTCATTTCAAAATTTAAACTGTACATTCTTTGAATTTCATCATGTATTTCCTTCCAAAATTTCCTTGCTATCAGGTCCACCACATATGAAAAAAAGACCCCACTGATGAAAAAAAGACCCCACCACCATGTGCAATCTCCAAAAAAATCCAGACACTTGGAAAATGGTATTGATGCCAATGAATGTCTTCTAAGAGGACTCTGGCCATAATGTTGCCTTAAGCCATGGAAAGTTTGCTATTGAGATGGTAGTGACTGGAGATGCCCTGACTTTACTGCATTTCCACAAGGTAAGAGAGTTCTTTGGAGTGCAAGTAACAACATAAACCCTTTCGTATGTAACCTGAAGTAATTCTCACTAGTTTCAGTGGCCAAGATCTATCCATCCATCCATCCCTTTATTTATATCCCACCTTTCTCCCAAGCAGGGATTCATGGCAGCTTACAAAAAGACAGAATACAATAAAACACATATAGTTAAAAACATACAAAAACCAAGATTAAAACAGTATTCAATATCAACAGAATTAAACAATGAAAATCTTACTTTAAAACAGATTTTAAAAAGTACAGCACAGTAAAAGTAATTTTTGTTAAAATTAGTTTCCAAAAGCTTGCTGAAAAAAAGCTTACTTGTTGATCCCACTTAGAGTAGATGCCTTTAATCAATGGAAAATTGAATGGGAGTTTGTTGTCTTAACTGACTCCCATTGATTCAATGGGTCTACTCCCATTGGAACTAAACATTGGATTTAAGCCATTGGGATTTATTTTTTTCTGGAATTCAGTGCCTTTCCCTTCTTACAGTAGCTTAACTGGCATTTAAAACTCTAGCTCTGCTCAGAAGTTTTTAACTTCAGTTTTTTGTTTCCCCCTTTCCTTTCTGCTTCAAAGTCCTGTCCACTTCACGTTATTCTTTCTTATAGAGTATATGCACTGCAAAGAGATTTCATCGACATTGGCATAAGTACTGAACAGTATCTAGCTTTTAATATTGTTAATATTGTTAGCTTGGGTAAGTTGGCATTATTCTGCCAGATACCAAAGTATTATAATAATAGAAAAGAAACATTATGATTTCATTTGAGGATACAATGGTACTAAAAAGGAGCCACAGTATTACAGAATTACAGCATTGGCTAGTGAACATAAAATGAAAAAGGCAGCTAGGCAAAAATGTGTGTATACCCACTCCAATTGTGTGGTACTTTTTCAGATTTATATCTAAGGGAAGCTGGTATCTAACAGTAAAGATTAATCAGGCAAGAAAATTACCTTTGTAGATTTGCTATCAAGTTTCTGTTCAATCTTTTTTAAAAACTGAAGCTAGAGTGATATGTTTGATTTCATATTTGCAAAACTGAAGCTACAGTGACAAAATTTTTTTTCATATTTGCAAGAACACTGAAACTTTTTGGTATAGCTAGTTTCCAACTGTCTTGTATCTGTCTTGTAACAGTCTGAACGCCTACTGAGAAACACTGTGTATTTACGCGTTACTGTACAAAGCTACAAACTTGTCTTGCCCAATACATCACATACTTGTTAACCCACACATATATACTCTCTGTCACAGACGGTAACCAGCTTTCTCTCTACTGTCCAAATGTGCTATCAACTGACCGCACTATCTTCTGAAAGAGTAAGAACTTGAAAGGTCATGCGGTCCTTTCAACTAAGGCCATTTCCTGCATTTGTCTGTAAAGCAGAGATCATGCAACACAAAAGGTCATCCAGTGGAGCAATGCACTGCTGTGACTTCCCTGTATAACTGACTTTGTTTTTTCAGAGCTGGCTGCTCTAGCAGCTGGAAAGTTCCACTAGAAGTACAAGCTGCACGTATACTGTCTTATTGACCTGTATGTACTCCAAATCCTTGTGTTATAGTTGTCATAAAATTCCACTGTCTCAGGAAAAGGGTGCATGGGCATTCCAGGATATGTGTGTTCCTGGACTCAGTGTTGTGCTTTGAATTCTAAGTGACTGCAGAGATAGAAAAGCTGTCCACAATCTGTGACTGCACTCTTTCTTTTGACTAGATAACTGAAGCACATACTCTGCTTCTCTCTCTCTCAGACACAGACACAGACACAAATTTTACATATCAAGCCCAGGCTCTCATATTATGTTATACACAGACAAGTAGTTGCTTATTTATTTATTTGTTTGTTTGTTTAAAAATATACAGCACCTTTCAGTAGTATCTCCAGAGTGACTTATAAAAAGAGTATAAAGATCAAATTAAAATGCAAGAGTTACAAGAAGTCACTGTTTGGAATTTTCAGTTGTTACAGAGTACAAATAGGTCAAGTTGGCAGGATGAAATGACATCAGTTCTCTAGCAATGTAGAGATCCCCTGGCCTGGAATTTGCAACTCTTCGCATATTGCTGGACTGCAGTTCCCAGCATTCCTTACAACTGGCTTTGCTATATGGGACTGATGGGAACTATAGTCCAGTTACAGAGCTGGATGGCTGCATTTTGCCCATTCCTGCCCTAAGCTCTCTCTGGTACAATACAAGGCACATTTTTTCCCCACCCCTGAGATTCAAAGCAGCTTACACATCACTAATACAGAAAAGTTGAAATGGAATTAATCAACAGACTAGTTCATGTCCTCAGCAGAAGAAGCTAGGAATTTAAGTAAGTCAATAAATTAATCAACATATTGCACAAACACCAGCAATCATGTCAAAACAACACACCTGCTTAATGCTGGACAAAGCAAGTCTACTCCAATGCATTGTATATAAAAGGAAAGCAATAGATAAACTTTTATCTGAAATCTATGCCTTCAAAGTCTTGATGCCTGGCTGACAATTGTGTGGTTAATTCCACTTAAATCCTATTGTCTTCAAATAACACCTGTCCAGACCATTGTCTCTTGTCATCTTTTTGGTGAAAACAGGAACAAATTATGTTCTCTCTCTCTCAACTCCCACCCAAATAAACTCCCACCCAACACGCACACACCAGCTTCTAGCCACACAAACATTTTCTTGCCTAATCATTTGGTCCAGTTGTTTCCTGTACATTCTCCATCATAAAAAGGGATATTGCAGCACCTTTAAGACTGAGACAAAAATGCTGGTAGTATATGCTTTCGCAGATGAAGGTCTGCTTCACAGCTATGTCTTTGAATTCACCCTCTATCCTAATCTTTGTTCGTCTAATCCAGAGCTTCCCAACACTTGTTCAGTGTATGCATCTTCAGAAGCAATTCTTGCAGAGCTCAGTGGGACTTACTTTCATGCAGGTGTATAGAGGGCTCATCTTTTCAAACATGCTTGCATCTTTGTCTTTCCATTATGGTATCCCGATTTTGATGAGGCATCATCTGAGGCTTCTTTGTTGTTGAGCAGAGGAGTTCTCTCACATTCTATTTTAAGTCTTCAAAATGGCACAGAAAGATGCTTGAAGGGACTTGGATCACAAACACACAGAGACACATTTTATTGTGAAGGTTCCTTTTCCTACTCACTCCAGAAGGCAGCTATTGCAGTGAGGAAGAGAGGATTATTAAGCAAAGAAGCCCAACTCAGAAATAATGGGCTGATTAGAAAAATGGAACGAGATTAGGGCAGGTAGATTTGGTAGGATACAACGGATGGGGAATAACTGGGGGGCTGAACGGCAGGCGCAAACCATCAAGAATTATGAACACTTAAGTTTCAGAATTGTAAACAACCTCTGTTCCCACAATGTTTGTTACTGAATTGCACCTAAGTTGTCTTGGGGGATACAGTTGCCAGTATAGCTGAGAAGACATGACTCACTAGAAAAGACAATAATGCCTGGTAAGGTGGTAGGAAAAGAAGACCACATTACAGGTGGACAGACTCAAGCAAGGAATCCAAGGCTCAGAATCTGCAAGGCCTGAGCAGGGTGGTTGAGGACAGGGTCTCTTGTAGGTCTCTCCTTTATAGGGTTGCCATAAGGCAAAGTCGATTTGATGGAATTAACAACAAATACACCAAAGTACTGAACAGAAGTACACTAAATTAGGGTGGAAATGTCTTATACTGTAGTCGCAATGACCACCACCCCCCCCCGTTCCCCATCAGTTGCATCCTCCAAAACCTACCTGCCTTCATATCGTCGGAACTCTTTGGTTGATGGAGAATTAGTTGGGAGAACTACCGGAACAGGGATATTAGGACGGACGAGGACGGGGGTGGGGGAATCCCTTCTAACTTCTCTCTGCATTTGTGGCCACTGTGCACTCGAGGCAGCCCTGTTCTAGGAGGAGCTGCAAGGCCCACGAAAGACAAATCCAAGAGACCTGTTCAGACAGCAGCAGGGTAGCGGGGCAGCATTAGCACCTCCGTAAAGCTCTGAGAACGAACGACAAGGCCAAACCGATTTTCCAAGACGACACCGACAGCAGGAGAGTTGTCTGCGGGAGGCGGGCAGTTCGTGGGCATCCGCCTAACTGTCCTGGTGGACAGAGAGGAGCCAAGGAAAGAGAGCCGTCCTCTTGGCCGTCTAGCAAGCAGGGATATATGTGTGTGTGTGTCTCCCTCCACTCTCCGGCTTTTCAAACTTTCCAACCGGAGCGACGACTGCGGTCCTTTCCCTCGGAAGCAAAGCGCACAGCCTCCCTTGGTTGGAGGCGTCCCCGACGGCACCCAGCTTCCTCAGGGCCTCGTCCCTCTCGCCTCTCGCCTCCCGCCTGGCCCGCTCTCCGGTGCACGGCGGCGGCTCCCTTCCTCCCGCCGGAGCGCTTCTGCGGCTTCTGCCCGCCTCCCTCCCTCCCGCCTCTCTTTCTGGGCGCGCCGCGGACGTCCCCGCACGTCCCTCGCGGTGGAAAGCGACCCCGCCGCGCCAGCCCAGGCTGGGGACGAAGCGCCGCCCCCTCGCCTCCCCCCCGCCCGCCCTCCCTCCCCTCCGCGCCTGTGCTTCCCCCTCCCCCTCGCCGTCTCCCTTCGCCTCTCCCCCTCTCCCGCCGCCCCTGGCACCCGGCACTGCCGCAGCCGCAGTTCGCGCTTGCCTTCCTGACCGCTTTCCAAGGCGGCGGCGGCTGTTCCCTTGTTGTCCCCGGGCGCTGTGAGGGGAACCTCCGGGCGGGCGGGCGGGCGAGCCAGCGGGAGCGCGCGCCCCCGAGTCAGCAAGAAAAGCGCGGGAGCGTGCGCGGAGCGGGCGCTCTTGTCCTCGGTGCCCTCTGCAGCTTCGCCCTCTCTGTTGTTGCCGCTGCCGCCGCCTCCGCCTCTGAGCGCCGGAGGAGGAGGAGGAGGAGGACATTTCGGGGTTCTTCTGCGGCTGAGGAGAGGAGGAGCCCAGCGGTGAGGCGGCGGCGAAGAAAGGAGCCACCACAACCAGGGACCTTTGCGGAGAGAGAGAGAGAGAGAGGAAAGGCGCGCGCGCGCAAGAGGGGGGGGGAGAGCGAGCGAGCCCCCTCCTTTTCTCCTTCTCGGTCTTCTCTTCCTCCCCCCGCCTCTTGCCAAGTGCCCTCCCTCCTCCCTGCGCTGCGGGCTCCCTTATTCCAGCTTCATGGGCAAAGTGTGGAAACAGCAGATGTACCCCCAGTACACCACCTACTACTACCCTCAGTATCTGCAGGCGAAGGTACGGTACTGCCGCCGGGCTGCTGCTCCTGCTCCTTCTCCCCCCCGCCACCCCGCCGCTCCTTCTCCTCTCCTCCCTTTTTTTTTCTTGCCAGGGAGAGGGCACAGGGGGCGGCGGGGCTGGGCTACACTTTGCAGGCTTTGCTAACTATAGCCCCGGGAAGGGGTGGGGTGGGGGTCCCGGAGGCGGGGAGGAGGGGGGCGCGTGGGGAGGGCATCGTGTTACAGCTCTCCCCCCCCGTACACAGAGGAAAGAGCCTGCAGTCCCTTCCTGACTCTGCCTCCTCTACTCCCTCCCGGGATGTGTGTGTGTGGTGTGTGTGAGAGAGAAAGAAAGAAATTTGTCAGGCTTTCTTTCCTCCGCTCGGTCTGCCTGGGACTGAGCGACGAGACTGCCTCCTGTGCCCTTCGCTTACCCATGTTCTTTCTCCCTGGCATCTCACAGCCTGCCCCCTACCCCTTTTATTTGCTGGTGTAGATCTCTGACTCTTGCCCCCTTTTCTTCCTTGCCTCGGCTTGTCTGTCCCCATCGTCTCCATCCCCCTCCCTTCTGCCCCTCTTCCTCCTTCCTTTCATCCAGAGAGCATTCGATTTTTCCTCTCCTCCTGAGACGTATCCTCTCAGCTACGGCCCCCTTCCCCCCTCCCTCCCCTCAATGTTAAATAGAGATCAGTGCAGTGATGGGCATTTCGCTGCCCCGGGTGCTGGGCTTCTCTGGGGGATTTAGCAATGCTTTCCGCCCTTCCTTCCTCCCATTATTATGCCTTTATTCCGTACTGAAACAAAATGGGATCAAGTTTAACCAACCCCTATCCGAATTTTTATTCCCTTTTTGTTCTTGTGACTGCATTGTAACTTCCAGCTAACCTGAAGCTACTTTAAACTCTGGAAATAGCTGGATCTTAGGTGAAAATGCTTGAGAAAAAATTACATATCTGCGTATTTTAAAGTTTGCTTTTGAGAAAATGTACAATGTTAGCCAGAGTGTTCCAAATCAGCAGTGTTTATGGTTTGCATTTTAATTAAACTAAGATATATCTGTCCTTTTCTCTACATTGTTGAAAGAGGAAGTGGTGGTGATGAGGATGACAGTGAAGAAAAAAACTCTTGTCAGTAAAAGTGAATCCTAGTTTGTCTGCCGATTGATGTTTGCTTTGTTTTTGTTGAAGTGTATTTGACATCTCTTGCATATGTCTGTGACTGTGGATGTCTGTGCAAATTCCAAAGGCAGCCAGTATCATAGGTCTAGAAATATCATGCTGCAAACTGGCAAATGCAGAGTTGGTTGCATCAACGGGTCTGGAAAATTTGGCATCTTAACTGTTCACCAGCTACCAGCCTTGCACAATACTCATAAATTGTATGGCTGTGCAAACTGTATTATTATTGTTGTTATTATTATTATTATTATTTAATTAATATGGTGGGTTCCAGAAATATGGTTAAAAAGTAAAGGCTGACAATCTCAAATTTGGAGGTTCTCCTTTGAAATCTTAGATATGAAAGATGAATATTGAGAGTCCCCTAAATATAGTTGTCAGGACTGAAAGGTATATACATCCAAAGTGGAGGAATTGACATCTGTGACTATCAGTAATCACATGCGTAGCATTTATCAGATTTTTGTATAAACTAGAAAGATTTGCATCCTTTTTCCACAGTTATCAAGAGAACTCTTCATGATTTTGATAACCAACCTTTCTTTCTTGCCACTGGTTTATAAATTGGAATAGTGATCAGTTTGTTGCAAGTAGCAAGAGTACTGAGTCTGTGATGATAGGGAATGGGAAGAAATGGGATGATACCTCTCCTAGCAACTATGTACTCCTCCTTTGGTGGCACTTGGCCTCTTATTTTGAGAACCGTAAAGCTTTGAAAAATCTCTTTGGTGTCTTTGCTTGGTGTCTTTGGCAGAGGATGGATATCTTCTCTTTAAACTTGGCAAATCTATGTCTACCTATTAGAAAGTAGAAATTATATTGTTCTGCTTCAAATTGTAAATAGCAACAGTGCATTAAAAATAACCTCAAGTTTTTAAATGTCTCAACATTTCATTGAAGTGAAGGCATTACAGAGTAATTTTTATAAAGAGGATATATGCTTTGATTTTAATGGGACTTACCTCTGAGTAAGTGTGGTTTATGATTTCAGCATTCCTGGAATGTGTCCTTCATTATTTCAGCAGTGCAAAGTTAAAGCCTGTAGGGTATGATTTTTCTAACAAAAACTTTTCAATACTTAACATTATGAATAATACATAAATAAATTTTGGGGGGAAACAACCGTTTTTGCACAAGAATATTTACCTGAACTGTTTTTGTATGGCATTAATAATAGAGATACTGGGCACATAATATTTTAATACAGATAATGCAGTCCTTGTCTTTTTGTCCTGTAAATAATTGAAGCAAGAGATAAACAGCAATAAGCTTGCAGTTCTAATTAGGATATCATCTAGAGGAAAGCCTTCAGGACCGTCTTCTGAAAGTCTGCTTCCTGTATAAAGTATTTAATATTGATTTATACTATAGTGAATGACATTTTCAAAACATGTCTTGCAGTCATTCCTATAAAATTATGGGCTGAAATTACGTTAGTCTTCATCTCTTTGTTTCATAAGAAGCACAAACATCCATTTGACCTACATTTATGAACTACTGGATTTAATGATTGTGTCCAAATTTTCTATTTCAGTGGCATCCTGTTGTTGGGGTTTTTGAGTGGGGGTGTGTGGGAAGAAAAGCAAATTAGAGATGATTGCAGTTGAAAAACAGTCAGATGTCTACTTCATATTTATAAAGTGGAATTTCTTTTCTCTCTCCATAAATTGGGTCTTGAAGTTATTATTATCCATAAAACTTCATTTCTGCTGTAGTTTACATTAAAAAGCATGGCTTCTTTCAATTACTGTGGTAGTTCATATGTATCCAGGTACAGTTAGCAACAATAAGTAAGCCAATGGAATTTTTCTTTTTAAAGCGGATCCAAGGAGAAATTAATACAATTATATGTAATTGGTGTTACTCCACCGACAGAAAACTCTTTCATCTACTAGAGGCCTCCATCTATGGGGTAAAGGAGGACTTGATTTTCAGGGCTTCTCTCACCCTCAGGCTCCCATATCATCTTTCACCCTGGTCTAGAAAGTGTCCCAACCTCTGGAGCTGGAGAGCTGAAGAGCTGGACTATAAAGGACAAGGGAAATAACTGCAAAATGTCTTCTTCCTTCTTCCACTGACTAACACCTCTGATGGGTCAAAGAATTTTCTGTGGAGTTCAACCAACAGGATGAACCTACAGATATTTTTTTAAAAAAAATGAATCCATGATCTGCAAACAACAGATCATCTGAAATTAATTTAAAGATACCTATTTAAGTAGAAAATAGCAAAAATGTTCAATAAGAAAAAAAAAATGAATGGGTTTGTAAGGTCAGATGGTCTCTTATGCTGTTTTAATGGATTTAAAAGAGTTCATCCAAATCAAAATATGTGAAGCAACTGAAATGATCCAATCTCCATTTTTAATGTCTTCAGTGCATCTAGTCCTGAAACATACTCATTATTTCTACAATATAGTTGTGGAAACAAGAAATATTTTACAGGGCTGTGATTCAGTGTCTACGCATCCCACACTTAGGTGCTAAATTTAGTGGATCAAAGATGCAATGACTTCTTCCGGAACAGAAATAACTGGTTCTGTCTGGAACAAATTTGAAAGAAGTATTCTACATTTATAAGCAGAGGCCTTTGGTATTTAAATCAGTTATTGGGTGGAAAGTGGAGGTGTGTCATTGATCTTATTTATTTCAGCACAAACGCATAGCACGTGCTTTTCATTTAAGTCAGTACAATTCCGTTCTGGCTGGGTTCTGCCAATATGGTTTCTGTAGCTACAAAGTAGGTCTGTTTTCTAAGTTTTTGCCATAAGAACCTCATTAGTATATGATTATAATTGTTGTACTTTGGCTGTATCCACATGCACACAAAATACAGGCATTTTTAGCATGAACATCCACACTTCACTAATAAGCAGCAGATGTACCTCAATACAAATGCAAAAATGTAAGGATGAATTTATTAGGTTCTTCTTGCATATTTTTTGAAGGAAGAGTTTCTTATAGCAGCTGAAAACACACGGAATACAGACATGTACTATACCTCTGGTTTAGCCCAAGAAAACAGGAAATATTTGTGTCTGTATATGTGTGGGTAAATGTATGTGAGCACATATATATGTACATGTGTTTCATGTAACCTCTTCTGTTCTGAGCTATGACAGAAAGTTCAGTAGGAAAATGCTGACTAAGAACAATTTTCTAATATGACTTTTAATATGACTCTCAGAGATTTTGAATGTTTGCTTTTTTATCTCCTTGTCATGAAGAATACATAAACTTTCACTGTATATTGGAGCATTTGTCTGTGATGATCATGTTAAATGATTTTTTTTATCCCTCTGGTTTTGTTGTTGTTGTATGTCTTCAAGACATTTCTGGCTTACGATGACCTTAGGACAAACCTATCGCAGAGTTTTCCTGGAAAGATTTGTTCAGAGCAGTGTTTGGCTTTATCTTCCTCCCGGGCTGAGAGAACGTTTCTGTAGCACCTGTTTATTCTCTAAACAGCCACATTAAATCAAATACTGTATGTCTTATATATAATCTTGTCTGGTATAAAGTCATTTATATCACAAACCCAGCTGGAGGTTTCACTAAGGAAGAAAAACCTTAGTAAATCTCCGAGTGGACTTGTAGGATAAAGGATTTTGGAACTGCAAGAATGAATTGTGTTACAGAATGCCATGAGAATGCAGTTGTAACCTGTACATACAATTTTGTTTTTCAAGAAATTAAGAATTCTTACAGATGTAGCTTTGTTAGTTTAAAACTAGACCCATTCTTTAATTAACATATTCCAAAGGGGGGGTAGTAGTTTGAGTACTGGACTAGGACTCTGGAGACCAAGATTCAAATCCCCATTCAGTTGTGGAAACCCACTGGATGACTTGGATAGGTCACAGTCTTAGACTTAGAGGAACGCAATGGCGAAGCCATCTGAACAAACCTTGCCAAGAAAACTTTGTGTAGGTTTGCCTTAGGGTTGCCATAAGTCAGAAACAACTGGAAGGCAAACAACAGCATAAAGACAAACAAGTAATTGATTTTAGCTGTAATTTACTGACTGTAAGCCAAGGCAGAGTAAATTTGATTTGAATATGGTTTAGCTGCTTCCATGTGCATAATATTTAAGAGCAAAGAAAAGTAGATATGCTTCTTGAGAGCAGATTATAAAGGCAATCCAGTGTCTCTTGCCTTTCTCTACCTTATTGCTATAGCCAATTTGAGATTTTTTTTCTTTTTAAAAATATTTAATTAAAATTAAAAAAATTAAACTACATAACAAATATTTAATTAAAATGAAAAAATTTAAACTACATAACAAAACTAAACAGAAAATAACATCAAATTACAATTACTACATTGAAAAAACCGACACAAAAGAAAAAATATACAAAAAACATTCAAAACCCTATGTAGTAAGACAAAAATCCTAAGAAACAATAAAGATATTAAAAAGATGGTTTCAAGCTTTCTCCAGTATATACTCTAAATCATCTATAAATACAAACTTCTTTAATTACAGATATCAGTAAAATACTTCCATTGCTATTCTTCCTAAAATACTAATTGCTGAATCCTACAGTTAGCATGTTATACTCTTTTTCTTGCAAAAAAAGTGTTAATGAAACACAATCTTCCATGAAGGTCTCCACGGTTTGTTTTTTTATCAGTATCATTGATTTGTCCACTTCAGCTAAGTCCAATAGCTTAACTAGCCAGTCTTCTTTTATTGGAATCTCAATACTCTTCTATTTCTGAGCATAATAACAGTTCTTGCTGCAGTTGTCATATGTTGGCAGTATCTTGTGTTTCTTTTTCAGTTTCTCTTCTATCCAACTTGAGCTACTCTACTAGGAAGAACAGCAGTGGCGGCTCTTAACTCCCAAGCTGACTGATTTCTGCATATTTAGACAGTGATCTGCAAAATGAATGAATTAAAAAAACCAAAACACTCAATCCTTTCATGGGTAGTAAGGCTATGCAGTGAGGGTTTCAGTTTACCTATCAAATCAAAGTGTTTTATTAAAACCATATATATTTTACTAAAGTGTGTTTCTCACACAGTGTAATTTTGAAAACAAACTTATTTCTGTACAAGTTAAATCATGGGGAAAAAATAAGTTGTACTGATTCAAATTTGAGAGACTCATTAGGCACAGAATAAAGTGTTCTTAATACTACATCTGGCCATGGACTGTGTTGGGGTCTCAGTGGGTGAGATAAAACCTTTGAATCCCACCACCACCTCACAAATTGTACTGAGCAGGAGGGTATCTAGGGTGGGCAAGTAGAGCACATGCCCTGGGTGCCAATGCCAGGGAGTCACAGAAAAGTGGTGTGAGAAGCTGCAGAGGAAGAGGAGGAGGAAGTGGCCCTGAAGGGAGGGATGCAACTTCCGCACTTGCCCTAGACGCTGTTTATGCTAGATACATCTCTAATACTGAGGACAGGACTACTGCAGAAACATTTCATGGAAATGGCTGCTTCTGGAGCAGAAATTATTCCTCCCCCAGTCCTAACAGTTTCAGTTGTTCCATATGAAGCAGTATAGGTATACTATATATCAAGGAATGAAAGCCACCTCCTCTCTTCAGCCAGTTAATTCACTGGGGCCAGGTATGTAGGTCCTATGTGGAAGAGTGGTTTTGCCATGCATATAATTTTTGCCTTCCGTAACTCCTAAGTTGCATTTGTCTCTCAGAGATTCTTCTTCTTGAGCCCCTCCTTCAGGATAAAGATCTGTGCAGACTCTATCATCACTGTCATTCCTTGAGCTTTCTGTCTCATGCTTTTCCAGTGGGTCACAAGTGCCAGGTAGATGGCCCCTCTACCCAATTAGCTCTTTTCCTAACCTCAGTTTAATATGAGAGCAACTTTGTCTCAGATGAGGAAAATAAGTCTAGGGTCACGAGAAGCTTACTGATTGATGGCTTATCAGACAGACCATCCTAATCACCTCCTTGATGTAGAGTAAAATGACAGTAAGCCAGCCTGCGTTAGATAGCTTCCTTGATTTCCTGTGTCTTCCTTTTACTCTCTCTTTCTCATGGGTTATTCTTTCATCCTCCTCTTATGTTTCCTGTCTGTTCCTTAAGATTCTGTATCTTTGGAGCCCACCAATCCTCAGCTGTGTTGGTTTACTCTCCATAGTCTACCTGTTGAGTAGAAAATACTCTGTTCCTGATTTAGCTCAAGTGCTGACATTAGTGAATTTCCAGAAACTTGTCCTACCCAGTGACAAGGATTTTCTGGAGAATTTTGCATTGGAAATTTTTGTAGAAAATTTTCCAAGGCTGTAAATGGAACATGATCTGCTTTAGCATGTTTGACTTGTAATTATTAAACAAAACGTTTTAATGTCTAAAAAGCCATAAGTATTTCAACTGAACTATTGATACAGTAGTTAGAATATCAGATTAGAACTATCTCTGGAGGACCTGGGTTCAAATCTGTACTTGGCTCTAAGGCTGACTGTGTTGCAATGGGCCAATCATTCTCTCTGAGCCTTACTCCTCTCTCAGGGATCTGCATTCTTGGCTCATAAATCTCGAACACATTGGTGGACCACACAGAAACTTAACTAGAGAGCTGGTGGTGTGTAGCGGTCAGTCGTTCTGAGGATAAAAACCTTCAGAAGCTCAAGAGAAGAATGAGACACTCCTTGGTGTGTTTGCTGAAAGTGAATCAAACATTAATAATAGTGGTAGTTTTGATTTGACCTCCACAGACAAAAGTGAATTCATAACTTGATATTGTGTTTGATTGTCTGTACTTATGTTTTCATTTTACTGCTTCAGCTCCCTTTTACAAATCACTAAAATAAAATTACACTCAGCCCTCCGCATTCTCTAGGGTTAAGGGTGAAAAAGTGAAAAAATTGCAAATATCAAAATGTGTGTGTATATGTCTCCGGGAAGCATGTGGTGGCGGCATGGCGTGGATAATGGGCACCCACAATCCAAACCACATCAGGAAAAGGAGAGGGAAAGTGGGTGGGTTATCATGGGGGCCCTATACTTCCTCTCTTGTCCATCTCCTTCTTTCGGTGTGGGGGGCATCAGGAGAGGATTTGAGGTGCTGGCAAATCAGGCTGATCTGTTCTTAGCTGTTCAGGCAGTGGCTGGTGGTGGAGGAGGAGGATCAGAGGTGCATTTTTAAAGGGCTTTTTGGCCTGATCAGTGTTGCTGAGAGGGAAGGTTCCCCCAGAAAAGAAGCTCTTAAGGTGGTGGTGCAGGGGGTGAAGAAACTTGCAAATAATCAAAATCATGGAAATTAAACCTGCAAATGTGGAGATTTCTCTGTTACACACTTTCCTAAGAAAATCAGCTAATAATGTAGCATCTGGAGCAGAACTAATCTGGGTTCTTACTTCAGTCTAGTTTAAGAATATACAGATAACTTTGTTGCCTGGGTCCACTTTGAAACTACCAAACTTCCCAAATTCTATATTGGTACAGTATATATTCATTAATCATTACCAATTCATTTTAACATTTTTTTTACAAAATGGAAAATTTTCCACAGAAAAATGAAGCACTGAAATATGTTCTAACCCCACGTTATTGTTCCCACCAATATCTTCTTGCTCTGCCAATGTCCAGTGAGTCCTGTGGCTCTTTCACACTACACAATTACAGTTTCCACTTCAGTTGCCATGGCAATACCCTATGGTATCTGGGAACTTGCAGTTTAGGAAGGGGTATTTAAAATTCTCGGCCAGAGAGCTCCTCTGGTGTCTCACCAAGCTTCAAACACAAGGATTCCGTAGGATGGGACCATGACAGCTAATCATAAGTGTTATTGCTGAGTAATATGAAAGGTCTCCCATGAAGTCATCATAGACTGCCAACTAAGAAAGGGGGATACCATGGGTATTTTTTCCCTTTCCTTCCAATGGACTCCTGTCTAGCTTGGATCCTAGTGTGCTGTCTTCTATAACCTTACCTTACAACACTGTCTTAAAGGAATGCTAAAAATCTGGGATACTCAGGCCTGATCAGTAAGGTCATGCCAAGGTCATCCTTCTGTTTTACAACTGGTGCTTCATCTGCTTGTTAACATTTAACTAATTTACTGTGTAGCATCCACTGGTGTGTTTGTCTTCCTACTCCTCCCCCCACACCACAAGTGCAGCATCTGTTAGGTACATTAAGTCTTTCTGCAGAGCCTACAGGTAAATAGCAGTTTGGTCTTCAGGGAGATGATGTAGGATCTTCTATACATCTCGGGGGGGGGAATGTTTATTTTCACTGTTCCACTGCTCTCCCAGTCCTCCTCTTTGATTTATGCCCAGCATTGCTGGTCTTGGGTGAGGCTTTGGACCTACTTGGAAAGCTTTCTAGCAAGCAACTCTGACCAGATTTTGGTTGTGCCTGTAAATAGGTACCAGCTCCTGTTTGAACCTAAATATTCAGTGGTTTGTCACACATCATTCTTTTGAAGGTGCCGTGCAGCCTTGGCCATAGGTACAATGACAGCTATACTTATAATAACCATCACCACCCTGCTAAAAAATCCCTTGTTGAATATTTGTAGAGGTCTTTCTTTCATACCAATGCCTGATATGCCTCATGACTGAAGACCAGCAGCTTAAAATTTCTTTTAAAATTACTCTTAAAATTGGAGACATTCTTAGAATGTTAATATATATGACTAAGCTTATCATTCCTCTACCAAACTGATTTTGCACATTTATACACAGTTGTCATTACCCTGCAGTATTGGCTTCACCATATAATAACATTATGCATTAAATCTGTGATAAGAATGGCGAAAGCTAATTAGTGTCAGCTTGATTCTGAACACTGAATTACTTAAGCCCTGTTTGAGATTACAGTGGCATGAGAGGAGAGAGCTGGGACTCTTGTATTCTCTCTTTGCCATTCCCTACTCCCTTCCCACAAATTGATCAGGAGGCCTGCTCTGCTTGTGGTATCCCCACCACCACCACCATGTGATTAAGGCACTACTGATTGCACAACAGAGCTTGAAATGGTTAATTTGGGAACTAAAACTCCCATAATTCCCTAATGATATGTGAAGTGTAGCAAGGACAAAATAGAGGTATTGCAGCCAAGAGTCCCTCCCGCTCCTTACCCCAAATGTCTCCCTCAGTCTTTAAGCCTCTAGGATGCTTCAATTTCCCTGGGTACACTTCAAAATGAAGCTGCAAAGACCTACCTTTTTATTTTCTAAGAGTACCTCTGGAACTCATGTGGAGCCAGAGGTATTCTTGGAATGAGTTGGAAGGAGTGGGACATGAATAGGATTTTACTACTGGTCTGTCACAGAATAGCAAGTTTGTTTTGTTTTTCTTCTTGGGAAAGGAATTGTTAAAATATAAAGTCTATAGATGCAAAGATCTGTAAGTACTTCACATTCTAGTCATCTGTCCATGACATGAGGTTGAGTGAACTTATATAAAAATTTTTGAATATCTGATTATCATGGATTGAATCAAAATAGAATTTACCAACAAAGATCTTGGATTAAGACAACCCTTGCCCAGCCTGAGAAATTTTCTCGTCCCTTCCTGTAGATCAAATCAGTGGTTAAGAGTACTGTGTTAGAGAGCACTTGCAATTTTTAAATTACCTAGGAAGGAGATAGGTAGAGCAAACATCCCCTAATTACGTTTGGTTTCTGTCTCCTGTACTTATCCAGCTCAGAAGGAAGGCAGGTGAGAAGTATGATTCTTTGATTGCTAAGCATTAAAACAAGAATGTAAGCATACCTCCATGTCCACACCAAAGCATGATCAAGGGTACCACTGGTAATGCCACACATGTGCAACCCAAACATCACAAACTAAATGAAGACATACATTCAGCAAATGTTATGCAATCCCACCATATAAAATGACACTGCAGCAGTCCCATTCCAGAAGTTCTGCTGACTGAGGCAGTAATGACACCACTGTTGCCAGTCCCTCTTCAGGCAAGAGGTCAAATCACCTTATGCTCTTCAACACCACCATTTTGAAGTATGGAACACAAAGGAGAAGCTGCATACAACACAGCTTGGGGGGGGGCTGCCTGCACATAGTGCACAGGGGTTCAAGACCCACTCAGGGAGGAAATCCTTATTTTGTCAAACAGCCAAAGGGGAACCACAGACCACACACTGGCGGCAGCAGGTCTCTGGTGACTCATTTCATAAAGCATGTGGCTGGTTTGTATGTTACACACTCAGATTAAGGGTGAGGAGTGGACTAGAGAAAGGAATTTACCAAACTGAGGACCCCATAGCCAATTGGCTAAGAAAGGAGGAATGGTGAGCACATGGCAGCAAAGAGACTAAGGCATGAAGCACACTGTGAAAAAAGCCCTGAGTGATTTTGGTTCCTGTTGGTTAACTTTCCCTGTGCTTGTGTGTAAGTGGAAATAAGAAAACATGGCCTAGGCTTGTATGTAGTAGTGCTACTTTGCCTGCATTAGACCATGAAGAGAAGTAGGGGGCAAAAACCAGCAGTCAGGATAAATACCTGATGATGAAGATATTTTTGCATAGTAGTTTGATTTAACCAGTAGGATGTATTTAACTCTGGAACACTGATTGCTATATGCAGTTAATACTAGATAAAAGTGAAATGACTGTGGAAGGAATATTAACCTGTTAGGTTCAATGAACCAATCAACATTTGAACGATAAAATCTAACAGTGCAACTAGGCTATAGGTCACCTATTATCAGAAGTCCATTTAAAAGAGACTCAGTAAAAGATGCTGAAGGAATGAACACTGTTACACATGGCAAATCAGTTTCAACTTTTTTTTGTTTCTTACTGTGCTTTTGCTTGTTATACTGACAGTGGCTAAACAAGTGGATCTGCTCATTTGAATGCTTACAAAGTAGAACTTAAATACTTTAAACAAATAAATAAACTAGGAACAATCTGTCTGCATTTCAACAAATCAGAGGCTGGATTTTGTATTAGATTCAGTGTTTCTTTTTTATTCTAAACTTAATCATTTCTTTGCAGCATGCCAGTGCAGATCTGAGGTACATTACAGGCTGACATGCAGTATAGCTGCAATGCTGCAGTGATGTTTTAGTTATATTGTAAGGGTATGCACAGGATTTCTATCTGGGGCAGAGCTTGGCAATGTTTCTTTTCTTCGGACAGCAGCTTTTACTGGCCACAAACACACAGAGGCGTCATGGCTGAGAAATTCTGGAAATTGTACTCCAAGAAACTAACTTTGCTAAGGTCTGGGGTGATTGCACCATTTGAAATGTGATTTATAAATACTTAATTAAGAACTTAACTACACAATCCAGCATTTTAAAGTCTTTTGCAACATCTTGTTTCTTTTTCTCAATCAGAGGATTTCAGTTTCTAGCTTTCCGTTAGTGGTTTCCTATGAACTCCAGGAGGCAAACTATATTTAATTATTGTCCTCAAAAAAAAAGTGTTAGTTGTCTTTGATTTATCACTACAGTGCTTTATTGTTTAATTAAAGGTAGAGTTGAAGCAGCTAAATGAACTATTGCCACAGGAGAATTAATTGTATATATCAGCTCCTATACTTATACTTCTTGGATTAGTGCATGCTGACAATAATTCAATATGGATTTAAATGTGTTTCAATCCACTGATTTCAACAGACTGAACAGTGTGTTAGATAGTGCCCATCATATTTAATACTGTTTGGCCCTTTCTGGGTTTTTCTAAGATGGTGTTTTCAACCAGTCATGATAGTAATAGTATTTAGTATTTATATGGCATTTCTTTCCACTTCACCCATGGGAGGGTCACGATCTGGATTAGGGGCCCAATTCCTCCAGTCTGCTTTTTCTGGAGAGGAAGAAAAATATTTTCCTTTATACATAGCATGGAAGCCAGTATAGAGGTTTGCAGCCAAGGAGTAGCAGCTCTAGTGACTAGATTCACCTGAGGGTCACATCTGTTCTACAAGTTGGAGGTTATCTACCCCCACAGGCTTAAAATCTCCAACCAGCAAAGACAGTGGTCATTGTGGCTGAGAGATTATGGGAGTTGTAGTTTGTAAAAGCAACATTTACACATTCCCTCTATTCGAATCCTAAGCAACAAAATTAGTTTACAGTGCTAAGAGAGAATGAATGACTTCAAGGATTCTATGCTCAACACATTTGAGGGAACAGTTATTTAAGGGGGAGAATCTGAAAAATGAATCTGCTTTTTCATGACTTTTAGGCAAGTTTTAATAAACACCATACTGTGGGATTATGTTGTTTTTGACTTCTTTCCCCCACTCTCTTGAAGCAGTTTACATATGTAGGCTGTGTACATTCTTACAACACTCAAAATCTGGCCAATATTATTATCTGTGTGCACTGGAGATTATTTGAGGCTAGAGGTAACACCTACAGCAAGTGTTCAACGATACTATACCTGTGGTACAGCTTTGGCTTTCCAGCTGTATGAGTGTTAGGATGTTTAGGGAGCTGGAACATGCAAAAGGCACATATTATCTGTGTGAGTTGCCAAACAGAAAACTGGAGAGAGTTCCTATACCTTTGATGGTTATGCTGAAGAGGCAATGTCAGCAGGTTACTTGATGGCCCTTGTGGTCTCTTCCAACTCCATGATTCTAGGATCATAGCTGCCTGTCATGTAATGAGGTAACATGCAACACCTGCTGACATTCCCTCTCCTATGCCATCATTAAAGGTACAAAAGCCCTCAGCAGTTTTCAGTCTGTGAAGTCTATCCCCTTTTTGTGCATAGTTGTTATTCTAACTGACTCTTTTTAAAGGGGAGAAAATTAGCATATAAGTAAAAAGAACTAGTTTATGCACATGCTTACATCAAAGTTATTGTTTTCAATGCTTCTTTCCTAATTTTACTTTTTAATTTTTTTTCTTTAAAAACTATGCTTTGGTTTTGGTTACAATCACAATGTTTGGTTGGTTTACAAAACCATTTCTGACCTGTATTGATGATGTCATTCTAAAAACAAAAAGAGCAAGAACTGGAAAGCATCCAATGAAATCCGCAGGAGAAAAAAAAGGAGACACATCTCAGGGTGCTAAAAAGATGTTCTTTTATTTGGTTAAAAAAAGGCATTTTAAAAACAAGGCAAAACTATGCAATGAAGGTACTGAGTGAATACAGCTTTTTTTTTTGGCTGTTCCTGTCTGGGAATTGAGACCTGGACATAAAATATTTTCAGCCTTGAGCCAACCAGAACATAAGACTTGGGCTTCCCACTCAGCTGTCAGCTTTGTATTGACTAGATCACCAAGTTAAAACTAAACACTTTGATTCTGGGAAGCATCAGAATAAGAAACTTCACAAGACTACTGAGGGCTATAGTAGCAGAATGGTGTTGCCCAGTTTAATATAAAAAGAAATTCATTGCATCCCAGCAAAGGCTGAACTAGTTATAGCCCATTAGTGTGCAGAAATTCTTGCATTTTTCTTTTCTCCCCCAACAGAAACTCCATGCATATGTAACTCTTACCTCAGTTTATTTGGAAGAAGCCTTTTTAGACTTCCAGAGACTTATTTCTCAGGTGACGTATATAGGATCTCATTGCTCAAAATAGTATCAGTTATTCTTCCTTCCTTTTTCTTGGAAACCTTTTTCTAAAAATATCATTCCAAACATCTTTCAGATAAAATACATAGTTAAAAAAAATAAAGGCCAATACGTAATGTAGCAAATATATCTGGCTACAGGGCACAGTTTGCATTGTTTCTGAGTTTTTAACTTCATTTTTCATACCCTGAGATTTTGATAAGCAGAATGTCTTGCCTGAGACGCATTACAGTATATACCTAAGAGAAATGTTTAAATTAACGTATTAATACAGAATAATACAATATCAGGAGAATGAGATGGAACAAAAGATTGGCCTGTCTTTCCTTAGCACCATAGCATCAGTCTGATGTGGTGTCATGGCTGCTTTTAAGGAACAAAGTGTGTGTATGTGTGTGTGATTGAGAGAGAGGGAGAGAAGGAGAGAGAGATGTCAGGCAATCTGATTACAGATCTGTGTCTGTTCTAGTTTGGTCCTGGGAGATTTTGTGCTATTTTTCTGACAAGCCTGAGAATACAAGCAGTGATTGTTGTGTTCTAATTAGACTTGTTCATTTGGAGGAGATGAGGGAGCAGTCTTGAAGCTGAGTAGTTGTGTTGCTACTGTCTTCTGAACCCAGTGTTTGTTGCTGCAAAGAAGACTGCTATGTACGATAAGAACATGTATTGCTTCATGTTTATTCATACATGAAATCATCTCTTGCCTCTGGTGCCTAGTTTATCCTGCTGTAAACTGTATTGTTTCATGCTCCAGTCGAATGAGTTCCATAATTGCATTCAAAGTTTGAAGTGTTATTTTTAAAACTGTTGTTGTTGTTGTTTGCTTTATTTACTTTCCTGCCAAAACTGGGATTCAGGATGGCTTACAAATTAAAACAAATACAGTATAGCTGAAATATAGAATAGCTTAACATTAGATTCTAATTAAATTGTTGATAACGTTACAAACAATGTAAAACATACAATTAGAACTAGTGAAAAACAGTTTTAAAACAATAGAATTGAAAGCAGTATAACATCCTTTCAAAAACCTGGTCTGTAAAAGCTTTCAGTTCTCTAAAATTTGTTGCAATTAAAAAAAAAAGGTCTCTAGCTGCTATTGGCTATTGGCTGGTATCCTGTAGTGACCTATGCAGACATAAGTCAACCTGTAGAGGTGAGTACCAAAGCTCTTGGACTTGCTATAGAGCTGCCATGCTCCCACCCATGGCCTTTTCTAGCCTGACGGAGAGTGTGAAGTGGAATGATGCCTGGATATGTCCCTGTAGCCAGATATGAAATGATCAGAGGAAATGTCTGGCTATGTTCCTGTAAAATGATCAGAGAAATGTTTGGCCATGTTCCTGTAGCCAGATATGATATGATCAGAGAAATGTCTGGCTGTGTTCCTGTAGCCAGATATAAAATGATTACACCATCCAGTGAAACTTCCAAAGGACCTCAGCGAGCCTCAGTAGATAATCTAATCATTCGAATCTCCCTTGGATCTCCACCAGGCACAGAATAGCAGGGGGAGAGCTGGAGCAGCAGCTCTGCAGTAGGTAGGGGTGGGTGGGTGAATGTTGGTGAATGGCTTCCTCACAGTTCCCTATGCAAACTATTACACTACAGTGAGCCATACAAGATGGCAGCCATTGTATGTTAGCTGTTTTTTATTTTCTCAAAGTGCCATGTTGGTCATGCTTCATTACGCATTGCTTTATGAATAACACATTAGTAACACATTGGCTGTCAGCAACATAAATATGACAACCTGGGCTGTGGATTCAGTACTCCTAATCTTCAGCTCCAGCTCCAGCTCCAACTTCTCTGTTTTTCTGCTGTCCAACTTGTGAGTCCTCTATAAATGGCAAATATATTTTAATCAGTAAAAAAAAAAATCTGATGTGATAAAATAGTAGCACACTGCCACATGAATCATCAACATACTTAGACAGACAGAACATAAAATGTATTTATTTGATTAAAATTTCTGAACAACAAAATTTCCTAATAAATATGTAACATGTGAGGCATTTAACATGTGAGGCATTTAAAAAAGGTAAACTATAGGTATAAAATATTTACCATATATTTTTATAATATTATAAATGTTTATTTTTATTTCATCCTACATCACTTCCCACTCCAATACTAGTTCATAACTCCACAGCCTTGGGGGGATAATGGAACCCCATCATCAGAATTACATCTGATGATGTCACACACTCCCTAAAAACCTGCTGTTGCTGCCTGACAGAGACCCAACCAAAGCATTTCTAAGGTGCTGGAAATTGGAGCACTGGGAAGTTATGCCTGTAGCACTCTTCCAGTTGTGAGGTTCATCAAGAACAGGCTGCTGAGAAACCCCTCGGTGTCCTACCGCAGCTGCTTTTCTCAAGGTATCCCATGACCAGGAGAGCACTGCAGACCTCATTTCCCAGCACACCAGTCTGCACTGCCTCAAAAATGCTTTGGTTGGGGCACTGCCAGGCTGCAAAGGAAGGTTTTGGGGGCAGTGTTTGGTCATTAGCGCCATAAAAATGAATCCCCAGCAGCTATCTCAGCATAAACATTATCCCCTGGTACAAGTTTGTAATTTCTGAACAGAATGTAAGGCAACAAGTTTTCATTAATTTTTGAATTAAATAAAAACCACTTCAACCAGAAAAAAATGTCCTCAAGTACCACCAGTACAATATTTAATCTGCAACACCTTAACCTTTTTGATAACACACATACACAAAATAGTATTACTAGTTATCACTGGTATTTTGCAAAAACAACATTGTTAGGTCCCTATTGCACAAAAAATTAATGTGCTAGGGAGTAACACTGTCATTTATGTTACTTCTAAGCTCTGTTTCTATTCCTTAATGAGATGATTTAGTGTAGGGACAAAAAAAAAAAATCCCTGCTCTGAATCTCATCTCTACCATGAATTTACTAGAAAACTGTAGCTTAAACCTTTCTTTCTTTTCTTCAGGGGCATTGCAATGCTGGCTTACCTTATGGCAAGAAAGGAAGGCAAAAAGTACCCCTCCAGATGTTGTTGAACTGCATCTCCCAGCATACCTCCCCATTTGCTGTGTTGGCTAGGGCTGATTGAAATTGCAGTCCAACAATATCTAATAGGTTGTATTTTGCCCACTTATGTCTTACCAAGGTTGTTATAAGGTTTACAACTAGCAGTTTGAACACTTCAGAGTGCTGTACGTGTTAAGCATTATTATGAACACTAACTCCCAGCCAGAAGCCAATATTAAATATTTATTGAAAGGTCTGCAAAATACAAATCTGAGTGGGTCTATATATATGATGGGAAGAGAGAGTTCTGTGAAGTAGAAGTTCATCCACAGCACAAGCCCAGGCTCTGAGTTTTTGAGTGGCACCTCAAGTGCCTATTCTGCTTGGGACGTTTCTGTAGCACTCATAAAAACCACATAGCCAAAACAGAGAAGAGAGCAAAACAAGAAGTAAAGAACATCTGCTGCTTCAGAGGTGCAGAAAGTGGCAGTGCAAGGAATGCTTTATATGGGAAACAGCTATGGGCACAAGGACACTTGGCACTTGGATGAGTTACTTTGTCACAGAAGAAGTTAATCTCAGTTTTACTTTTTAAAAGATCTTTTAAAAAAGATATTTACTTAAGAAAAAGAATCTGACAGCTGGTAAGTGTATTGATCTCTTATAACTGGAAAAAAAACTTCAAATAATGTTGTTTACATGTAAAACAGAATACAAATTAATTATAATTACAGATAATGTTTAGGCAGGCAACTGTTTCACAAAACTAATTCCAGTTTATGAATACATAGCACCATACCCTGTATAAAGTTTTAGGTGATAGTCAAGATAACCTACAAATTCTGTAAATCAATTGTTACTGTATTTCCAGACACAACTTAAGGTTCTGGCCGTTACCAAAAATGCCATAAAAAGTTTTGATCCCAGATACATGAAATATTGCTTTCTCTCACATGAAACAGCCTAGCCAGTGCATTTGTCAGAGGCCTGTGTCTTTATTTCATTGCTATCTGAAGTTGATCTCAATGAGATGTGGATTAGAGCCTTTTCTGTAGCAGAACCCGGTTGCAGAATTCCCTTTCCTCAGTATTTGTGTGCAGATGAGCTCTTGGCTCCTCACTGCATTTAGATTGTTAGAATGTTGGTCTTCCTGTTTCTCAATGCTACCACCACCACCTTTCCTGTTGTTTTGTGTTATGTTTTGTGAAGTTTTATTCTGGTTCTCACTACATTTTATTTTTAATTTTCATAATCCCATAAGTTACATGCATGTGGCAGCTTGCTTCTGTACATATATCTCCTTAGTCAGATGTAGGATGTCAGTTAGTTCTGTGAAAGTTCATGGGCAGTCAGCAGTTTGTTTTGTAATTTGGTGGAATAACTTGTAAAAACATGCTTAATTTGACTACAACTCTGATACGCTTGCTTTTGTCTGAGAAGTAAATGGAGGCATATTAATAAATGAAGATGTCTTACTTTTCAGGTGTTCCAGTACATGACAGGAGGAGTACACGCCTAGTAAAAAAACACTGTATTTTCACAATAGATAAACCTTTATTGGAAAGACATGGCGTTAATATTATTGAAGCCTGTGAACTTCTGTGTGCTTTATGAATCAGGGCCACATCAAAGCTGGAGATGTTTTCAGCTTGAGTGAAGAAAGCCTGCTGAGTTATCTAGCTGCTTCATTAGTTCTTTCTCTGTATCTTAAGTGCCTATAGTTCCTAAACTTTCCTAAGGAAACTGACCTGTAATCCTCATGACATACTTTCTGCCTTCTTTGGATACCTTGGAACACATTCCTCCTGCTGCATTTGCCATTAATCTGGCATGTATACCTTTCAGCCTGCCTTTCACTACGTTAATGGAGAGATTTATTGATTGCTTACATTAGTATAGGCTGAAGCTCACTGAAGTCTACATCAGCATATATGATTTAGCACCCACTGTTTTTGGTGTTTTTTGAACAGTCTCACGTAATATAATGAGAAAAGTGAGCACGGCCAAAATAAATAGTATGGCATTTTTACCATGTTGAATTGAATTGTTAAATATTCCATCAGCTCTTGGACATATTAGATCATCAGTGCTGCTTTCAGGGATGTGTTTTTTGTTTTGTTTTGATTTTTGGTGGGGTGTCCTTGGATACATGTTAATGGTTTCTCACTAACTCTTGGGTTTGAGTAGGAGGACCCCTCAAATTCTACTATCTGCCACCACCCACGGATGTTTGCATCCAAGATTCAGTGATCTGGCTGGAAGTCAGAATAGAAAGGAACTTGCTTCTTTCTGTTGCTGATTCTGTATAGATTTTTTCTTCTTTCCACATGGGAGATAGGGGATCCTGTAAATATATATGCACAAACATTGAGAAAGGGGAAATGGGGAGAGTTTATAAAGAAGCAGATGTTTTAAAGGAAAACCTTTATTCTAAGCAAGTGAAACTCACATTAGCAAAAGTATCATATACATTAAGGTATCTTCCTTCAGATGTTACTTAGGGGTAGGCCGGCCCTCCACATTTGCAGATTTGACTTTCAGGGATTTGGTTATCTGTCAGTTTCTTCAATCCTTGTTCCCCCAGCCCACCTCAGGAACTTTTTTTTCTGGAGACCCTTCCTTCTCAGTGGCTCCGATAAGGCTGCACAGCCTTTTAAAAACCTGCCTCTGGTGGTCTTCCTCCATCAGCCACTGCGGCCAGCTGAGGATGACTGGCAGCCCAATTTGTCAGTACCACAAACCCTATCCTGATGTACCACATGCACCCAAGGCAGGTGAAAGAGGGGAAGCATTATGCCACTTGGACTGCCCACCCCCTTTCCCTCTACTTTCTCTGACCTGGTTTTGCCTTGGTTTCCTGTTCTCCCCACTATGCTTCAGCCCCCTTCCCACAGACACATGAACATATTTTGATATTGATTTTTCCACTTTTGTGGGGGTCCTGCACATCTAACCCTTGCGAATGTGGAGGACTGACTGTAGTTACAAACAGCCTTACATCATATTCAGCTGAGATTGGAAAGAAAATATAAGCCCTAACATGGCTACCTAAACACAATACAAATGATATTCTGGGTCTCTGGATGCTAATGGGAAATTGGGAGTCTCAGCCTCCTTGATCAGCCTATAACTAGGCTTTCCCTGAGGCAACACCTCTCCTAAACCTCTGTCAGTTCCCAAAGTCTCTCTCACACTTCATGACCTGTTTTATAATCTCTCATCTTCAAGGTGTCTGGAGGCTTTCATACCTTTCCCAGGCTGGTCCTTCCTGTTAAGTAATCGTCTCTCATGATCTCTGTTGACCCTATGTGATACTGACCCTAATAGATGTAACCTAACCCATCATCTCATCAAATCTTTCATTATCTGGAAGTGAACCCAAACTCCTTATCTGTGTTGCCCAGATAATGGCAGAGCCCATTATCACACAGCAGGATATGTCTACTTCCTCTTCTTGTTCCTCACCACCTTCAGCCAGTGGCCATTCTTTTTTCTGTAGTCCAAAATCCTATCAGTACCCAATATCCAGGCAAGTGATGGCTGTTACTCCTCTCTCTCTTGGCCATAGGAATAGAAAGGGCAAGTAGATGGCAATATCAAGGATAAAGCAGTTAAGTAACAGGGCAAGGAGGGCAGGTGTTTAACAGTGGCATGAGCCTCAGCAGATATCCAAAATGGCAGATCACTGTTGTTATTTGAGAGGAGAGAGAAGTAGATAGATTCCCATTCAATGGGATAGTTCTATTGAAAGGAGCAAGATATGATAAGCCTGTGGAAAGTCATTTCCCCCCCAAATACGAGTAATACTCTGTTGAATATCATTTTGATAAAGGATCAGAATCCAACATGCTGTTAAGCAATATGCATTTTTCCCTCTAAGTCAGCACTCTGCAAGAATGGAATGTGTCTCATGACTAACATGTTGCAAGGATGTCAAATCAAATGACACACTAGAGAAATGGCTCATATGCATAATCACTTTTTTAGGTGAGGAAACATACTGCGTTATATAATAATGGATGTTTTCCTGTTCATTCTTCTGTAATAAAGAACTATAATTAATGGACAGGTTAGACTGTAAGGGAAGGATAAAGAAGTAAATACATAATTTGATCAATGTATAGTGTTATAATTTTAGTTGTCCTTCCAATTCAGAAAAAATATGCTCTGATGTTCAAATTAGAATCAACTAGCAATTCTTTGTCAGAGAAAGAAAATTAACAGTCCCAATTTTAATTGTACTAATATTCACCCATCAGCTTAGAACTATATCACATCATATGTTTGTTATAAAATAAGTGAAACAAATATATCCATGTAATCCATAATCATGGTTACCAATGAGTAGAATGATATTGCTGATTCATCTTGTTTGTGCTCTCAGTAAACCAGAATCACAGACAGAAAGCTTGCTGTAGATGTCTCAGTCGAGCATTGGCCATCTTTTGAGGCAAATCTACTGAGACAGTGCATATGGGAAACCTTGTTTCTTTCCATGCTTTCAACTAGCCTGTAGCTGGCTGAGAAGCCCAGGGAACCCGAGGAAATTGGACTGCACTGGCACCTTGCCCACAGACTCTCAAGCATTTGTCAAGGCACAACACAGACCTTTGTTTCTGGTGCCTTTAATGAAACATGGCCTGAACATTAGCCTCCTATGGCATAATGTTTTTCTTTAATCCAAGCTGATATGATTCCATTTGAAGTGAACCTGTGCAGTAAGGCCAAATGTCCATAAGATCTGTGCTGGGGATGTTCTTTTTACTTCCATGGCGAATTGGTATATGCAACAAAATCGTTCTTTGAAGATAAGATGTGAGGCTACAGTTTTGCCCAGTACTGACCCAGTTGATGTTCAGTGGCAAGAAAAGCAGAGTGAAGCTACAAAAAGGTAGATTTGGTGAACCTAGAAGCCCATTGACTCCAAAATGTTTGCAGATATTCTCATCAGACAAAGTAAAAAACAGAGAAAAATATGTTTGTATATTTGTATCCAACCATTCCTTGCCTAACAAAACAAATCAACAATGCAGAGTAGCCAACAACCTTCATGAGGTGCAATAAAACATACAAGCATAATTTAAATTGTGATTCTAAAATACGAGAAATGTATTCTAAAATACATTAAAATTATCAGCAAAGATCAGCAACTAAACCCCCTGGAGGGAGAGCAATTGCACCACACGCAGCGGCGAACTTCCACTGCACACATATACCTCCACCAAAACCTATGGGTGAATTTTTCTGGAATCAGAAATCATTTTGATTTGGCCTATTTTTGGCTGTTTGGGGCATATGAAAGGAAGCAAAACCACTGTGTTTGGGAACAGATTGATGCAGTTGAGTGCTATTTGCAGGTGAAAGATTGCCTGAAAAAATAATTTGTGGGGAGGACCTGGAGACTTTTGGATGTCCTAGGGCACAGAATGAGGTTGGTAGCCACAAATTATCCACTGACTACACTTGCCATATCCTCTAGACTCTTGCATTGGGGGAGAAAGCACATTTATTATTTATTTATTCATTTGATTATATTCTGCTTTTCTTCCATATGGGATCTAAAGTGGCATTTTTGAGTGGTGTTCTGACAGGTGAGATCTCTCCTGGGATGGAATTGCACAGTTGGGGTGTCATCACTAAGAAGTCTGGCTGGTGCCTTATAGCCAAAATTGATCCAGGGCACCACAAGCGAAGTTGCAGGAGCTAAACTTAAGTCTTATGTTGTTCACTACCAGCAGTCCAGAGACATTTAAAGTACTAACATCTTGAATCAGGCTAGATAGCTCACTGGCAACCAGTGCAGAGATTTCAAAACTGGTGTGATGTGCCTTTCACCACATGAGTAGCAACATTCAACACCATCTGTAGCCTATGGAGTGTCTTCAGGGGAAGCCCCATACCAAGGATGTTGCAGTTACTCAGTTCTGAAGTTAGCAGAGCATAAACTGTTGTCAGCCAGTTTATGCAATTACAGTCATCCCTCCACCTTCGCTAGGGTTAAGGGCACAGAACCCCCGTGAAAGTGAAAAAAACGTGAATAACTCTAGACTCTCCCAATCCATATTTAACACACACAAAAAGTATGATCACCATATTCAGCCCACTGTGGATTCCTTTGAGGCATTAGAGTTCCTTCACAAGGCAGCACCACCTCCACTGCTGCCCCACAACATTTTTAGTAGAGACTTACAAGCTTCATTCACAGTTCCTCAGTCTCACAAGGCTTGCAATCTCTATTAAAAATGGTATAGAGAGGCAGCAGAGGTGACATCAAACAATCTGTGAATAATCAAATCTGCAAAAGTGAAATCCACAAAATGTGGAAGGCTGATTGTATATGCTCTATATGCTAGTATATTGAGCATGTGATAACCTTTAGTACACATGTAGACTGCATGTATTTTTCAGATGTGCCTCATATATTTGCTGTGTTCAGAGATGCACCCCTCTGACAGTAATTTGTAATTGCTATTCAGATCTCACAAATCATTTCCATTAAACTTGGGTGACAGAGTGCTAAGGGGACTAGAGCCAAAACACGGCCTCTGAAAAACAAACTGGGAATATCTGATGCTGAGGTGACCTGTAAGATATTCTGGAGCACAAAAGAAAAACAAAAAGAGATAGAATACCTCTCAAATGGCCCAAAGGAACAAAATATGGCCCCCAAATACCATGTTCATGGCCCCCAGCTACTGCAGAAAGTTGAATTGTCAGCAGAAGAAATAAAATCTGGAATGGAAAAAGGAGGGAATTGAATAAAGGAGCAGTACAGTTTGCAGCTGGGGCGAGAATTGTGCAGCTATCTCAATATTTGTTGCAGTTCAACTCCTAGAAGCCCTATAGCCAGCATAACCCATCGTGAGGAAGGCTGGAAGTTGCTGGCCAACAACATCTGGAGGGTTGCATGATTCCCACCCCTGGTTTATAGTAATGTGGTTTAATGGTCTGTTGACCGTAATAAAATGAAAATGAAAATGAAAATATAGTAATGTGGAAAGAAGTGTGACTAGCCAGCTGATTGATAATTGGATCTGGAGTGCTTCTGTTAGCTACAACAATCTGTTGTAGGTCCCACTTACTGCTTTATACATAATTAGCATAAGCAGTGAAACAGTTTCTTCAGGCAATCCAAATGGCAACTTCTTCTCTTTGGTGACTGGTTCTGATTCTTTGGCAACTGATTTCCTGAACTGGACAGAACAAGTACATAAGGTGTTCATTGGAAGGGTGGGGAAAGAACGTACACTGAAGATACAAACTATCGGAATGAAAGATTCTGGCGTTCATGATTTTCATTTTCAGGAAAGATGGAAACCTGATGCAAGAGTTGCTTCCTGCACTTTCATTAATACAGATGAAAGAGAGTCCTTCTTTCCTCATTTCCTCATGTGGAAGGCAACACATCAGAAGAGGGGAGGTTGCTGTTCTCATTGAGACCTTCCATGAAAACAAGAATCTCTCATCTTCAGAGGTGTCACTAATCACATGAAGAAAGCCAGGATGTGGGAGGGGGGTGTCAGGGCCAGTTTTTCACCAGTCTTTTGTGATACCAAAAATGATGACTAACACTTAACCAGGGCACTAAAAAATGAATAATTTTCATTGTGGTGGCTGAGACAATCTTTTAATGTAAAATGGGCAAGGAGGAATCAGAGGTTTGGCTCTTTTAGACTTTTTTCTTATCTGTGGGTGATTATAATGTGCTATTGTTTAGCCGGAATCTTGTTAGACAGTTACAGATGTGTAACCTAAGGCCTTTCTGCACTACACTTGTATAGTACTGTTATTCTACTTACAAAATCCAGTGGAATTCTGGAGGTTTTCTTGCTGAGAATTCTAAATGCCTCTCCCTAAACTACAAACCCCAGGATTCCATAGAATGTTAAAAGTGGAATGATAACACTATAACAGTGTAGTGCAGAAAGCCCCCTAGACTTACTTACTTGTGACTGTTGTGTATTCATGATCCTTAATTAGCCCTTACTTTAGGGGCTGTGTAGGGACCATGAAAGTCCTGCAATCTCCACTTACCAGGATGCAACCACTGCGATCAATAGGGTCTATTTCCCTGTTGATCAGGAAGCAGCTGGCTGACAATTCCCTCCTCCCTTGTGCGGACAATCTCTGGTGTAAGGGAGAATTGCCACAGGGATCCTGCTTCTGCCTGTTGCACGGGATATCTCTCATGGGAGGGGTGGAGCCATCTGTCAGCTCCTTCCCAATCAACAAGGGAACAGACTCTCATCAATTACAGAGGCTGCTGCCCAGTGAGGACTGATTTGGAAGGGATACCACTTCATAGCCCCTTAACTACAATGTTTATGCAAACATAAATCTCCAAAAGGGTTTTAGCCTTCATTTGTACACTGCTAGCCAACTGTGGAACTTTAACACCCTTAATTGTGGGAATAAACCCACATCATACCAAGTGGATCTTTTCTGTTTTGACTTCTGTCTTGGAGAGGCTGAGAAGATTTCTTTGTAACTAGGGACTTTCCCCTTAATTGCAGGAATATTTTAATTACGAGACTGTACAGAAGGTTAGAAAAATGAGGGAACCCAATTCATTTAGACTGGTATTTGTAAAAAGAATAGTTTATAGATCTTACAAAAGTAGGAAAATAAAAGGTCTGGAATTTATACTTGGGCTATGCTCAGCTGTACTGGAAGGGTTTTATTTTTCTCCAGTTGTCAGAGAAATTATGAAGTAACATTTTTTGAATGTATTAATTATACCCTCTGAATGAACAGTAAACAATTCTTTAATTTTTTTTTGAGCTATACTTATTTTTGTTTCATAAATATCTATCAGCAAACCCACTATACACTTTCTAACAACAATTTCTTTCCAGGCATGTGCCTCTCCTTGCATTTTTGGTCTCAGAATGGTATGCTTCAGAATGAAGTATTGTGGTCCTCAAGTAATAATATTTCAGCATAGAAGAATATTAGTTAAAGTACAGCAGACATTCATGTTGTGAAAGAATGTATATTTCAGACTGCTATAAGAAAAATGCAAAAAATGTTTGCACAATAAGTACTCTTACTTTTAGTCCATTTAAATCCATAGTGTTGTTATGCATTGCCTTGTAAATTAATATTTTGCCAGCACTGAAGAGACAGGCAGTCCAAAGATAACCAATGAGTACGGCTGGTTTAAAAAAGATGAAAAGAAAAGAAAGAAATTCCCAGCACATGAGCTATGGGAGGAGGCTGGAGCTGTAAATGGCAGGCTTTAATCATCTCCATGGAAAAGGTCAGTGAAAGGCATAAAGTCACAATCTGTAGTCCAGAGGAAGAGAAATGTAAATCCTAAAGAAGAAGTAACTGTCACTTTTGGTTAAGCATATAAAGCGTGAGTCCCATTATTGTGCTGATCCTGGCAAACCTTATACAATGTTTACAATAAGGTTTTGGAGTGTTGCCTAGCACTGGAGAATACACAATTAAACAACACAGTTCCATTGCTCTCTCGTGTCAGCACACAGCTAAAAGGCCTCCATTGTGTTCATATGATAGTGGTTCTTGGAACCTTTTTTTAAAAAAATACATAAACAGGAGTAGAAAATACTCATCTGTAGCTGCTCCCTGTGCTTCCTGAGTGCACAGGAGCTAGTGTTTTACATCAGAACAAATAGAAACTAGAAATCAGGTTATGAATAATAACAAACAACAGTTGATATATATTCCCAAGAGTTGTGGGTGTATGCTCACATTTGGTAGCTTGCAACAAAGTCAGTAGATGTTATTCAACTACTACATCTGTATTCCTTTTCTGTGTCTCAACCCAGAATTTACAATTATGTCAGCACATTTATCCTCCTTCTTCATGTGTCTTCCAAAAGCTTAAAAAACTACTGGAAGAAAGCATTAATGTTTTATTAAAGATATTTTAATGAAATTCTCCTCCATTAGTGTTGATAACTGTCAATAGGCCTATGGTTAACTATTATACAATGTGCCAGAATTCCTGTATGAAATCCCAGATGTAAAATGTAAACAAATAAACAAAGATATGACAATTTCCCATTCTTAGGTATGTAAGTCTAGCTTTATAGATAATCATAGAAGCACAGAGCTAAGGGACACAAGGATAATCTAATCCAACCCAACACTGATACAATACATTCTAAGCAAAAGCTGAAAGATGCTTATCCAACCTCTGTTTAAAAAGCTCCAAGGGAAGAGATGTTGCCATACCCTGAGATGGTCCATTCCAGTAAAAAGGAAATGACCAAACTGGCCACAAATATGGATGTAGGTTATGCCCTATGGTTTATGCCCTATAACTCTCTCTCATTTCCATAAGCCTGACCTAATCTTAATGAAGAACTATGGGGTATAACAGAGAATTGTATTAAGTCCATCTGAGAGCCAGCGTTTGAGCATTGGACTACAACCCTGGACACCATGTTTCAGTTCTCTGTTCAGCCATGGAAACCCACTGGGTGATCTTAGGGGATGGGTGTCACATACTCTCAGCTCCAGAAAATCCCATGATAGGATCACCTTTGGGTTGCCATAAATCAGAAATGACTTGAAGGCACACAACAACAATAGCAACAAAGTCCATCTGCCAGCAGAGCACAACAAGCTGCCAAAACAAATTTCCCTTCCCTTTGCAATTTCCCGTTCCCCTCACCAGAAATACATTCTAGAGCATTGGTAGACTCTCTGGAGCAGATTTTTTTAAATGCAAAAATAAAACACTTTATTTCAGAACTCACAGTAGGAAATGCACTGTTGTCTAAGCAAACAGTATATTTTTCCTTATCATGTATTTTAACACTCCTTTACAAAGTTTACACAGTTCTCTTAACTCAAAGTAAAAAGCAGTGACACATAAGAGATTCTGCAACATATACTGCACAAAATAAGGTGTGACCACTTGACAGAACTAGAATTTTTCATTTTTTAAAATTCAGATCTTTGAAACTCTTTGGAAATATCACTTTAGAACATAGGCAACTAACCACATCCTCCTCCTGATTTTCCAAAAATTGGGAATAACCCTTTGGAGCAGATTTGGAAGAACCTCAGTGCCAGCATTATTAGGAGTGCAAAAGTCATCTCAAAGAGCAGTTTTTGATTCTCACAAAGGAGTATCACACTCCTAATTATCAGGTTATTGTTATAATTTTACTGCCAGTGATAGGTAGGGATTTTCGTGGGATTTTCTTTGTCATGTGCCAGAATAACTTGGCTGGCTTTGAATACTACATGCACCTCAACTAGGCTGAAGAATGGGCGCCATTGAGTACTCTGTTTCAGATACTAAGATGTCTTGGTCCTGCCCAAGGGGACCAGGGGTAGGAGTGCAAGGGGAAGTCCTACTGCTCAAGGAGCCATCTGCTTACTTAACCCATGCATGGGGACCAAAACAATGACTTTTAAAATTGTGTTATATATGTAATTTAAACTGTTGAGAATCCTCATTATTTACAGGTAATTATTTACATTAAAGACTGAACTGAGATTCGTTAGTATCCTGCAAGTACAAATATATTGCTTAGCAACCAAAGAAAAAATATTTATACACAAAATGCAGTTAAGTATATTCTGGAGATTAAAAGGAAAGGCTTTCATTTAAGATAATTTCAATTAAATGGCATTTTGCCAAGTTATTGTTAGGTCATGGGGATGAGCTTCTTCTTGTTTTTAAAGAGGGCACACTGAGGGCTGCATGCAGTTTGCTGTCTGTGCTTCACCTGTCACTGTATTAGGAAGTGCAGCATTTCTTACCCTTTGGCTCTCCAGCGGTTTTGTCTTTGTCCATTGGTCGTGCTGCCTGGGGTTTCTGAAAACTGAAGTGAAAAACACCTAGAGGAACAAAGGTAAAGAGCCATTTGTATAGAGGAAAGTGCCATCCTCAAATTATGTGTACTATTGCAGTTATTCAGTATAAGATAGTTAACTCCAAGTACAAGTGGATACAGTTATTGTAATACGTTTCTGACTGAATATTTTCTGACCAGAAACACAACTGACAGAAAGAAGATTAATAATCAGCGTTGGGTGCATGGTTAAGCTTCTGTTGTTGTTGTTGAAGAGACAACATAAATATAGGATTTTTTTTTACCTCATTAGGAAATGCTATCCTATAATGGAAACAAATATAGACTACTACTCAAGTTGAACATGTACTTCACCATCACTGTGTCTTAATACCAAAACTGAGAAAGGCAGCACAGTGAGCACTGTATTTGCCGACACGTAAGATGCACTCCATTTATAAGATGGCAAATATTATTTCCTGGTGTATAAGACGCACCCCATTTTCAAAGAGTATTTTTCAGGAAAAAAGTTAGTCTTATATGCCAGCAAATTGGGTGTTATTCTTGTGATTTCAATCTCATGTTTCACTTCTTGCTGGAGCTGCTGAAGACTCTATTCAAAATAGTTGGAGGGGACTGGACAGGTCTCTCTGAAATTAATATGGAGATAGTTGTGCTTGTTGGATCGAGCCTAAAATCTATTCTTCTTAGCATTGAAACTCAATCTGTATTCCCACAAGGATCAGTTTTATCAGTATAAAGTAACCAGGAATATTGATTCCATGGAATTACTTCAGTGTCACCTATTTCTAAAAGAAGAGGTAACAGCGCTGCAGCCTTCCCAGAAGATACACCCTTTCAGGGCCAAGCTCAACATTACATCCCAAGCATTTTAGTGAAGATCTTTAGTACTGGCTATATCTCTCTCCTTAGGAGCCACATGCCTCCCTCCTTTCCATTCCAGTTTGTGACTGAAGCAACTCAGTATTTTTAAAATTTATTTATCTATAAATTTATTTATCTATAAGAACAGAAAATATATAATACAGAAACAGTTGTTACTGCTGTGGAGGATTCTGAGAGAGTAAAAGTCCAGGTTCTGGTTGAAGAGTCCAGTTAGATTTTAAAGAAATAAGTACACTTATTATCTAACTCCTATTGAATTCATCAGACATATCTATACATAGCCATGAATTGCTGGAACCAAACGGCAGCCAGAAATTTTCAAATGTGTTGTTGTCTGATTGCTCTTTTAAATATCTGATTTGATTAGCTAAGTTCTCTAATAGTGCCAGATCCCACAGTTTTGCATACTAGTCTTGCATTCCAATTAAGAAATAGATCAAAACTTTAGTTTTTAGCAAAAACTTGCCTAGCAGCTAATAATAAAAATCAAATCAAGTCTTTTTTCTAAATAATTCTTACTAAATTTATTAATTTATAATTTAATTTATAAATTAATTTATAAATTAATTTATAAATTAAGAAGGGCAAGGCCCAGGTAAAGCTCAATTGATTGACTGATCGATAATTTTATTAATTTAATATTGAATCTCGTTCTTCAAAATAAGTCAAGTTCATGTTGACCAATGATAAAAATGTGTTCCTGTAGCACTACTTATTTATATGCACTAGCTTTATCACTGTGAGATGCCACCTATATATTAGTTGAATTGCAGTTCCCTAATATAGGCCAACTTGGATTTCAAGAATGAATAGACACGTGATTTGTAGTGTTTGTTGTCTGTTTCACATCTCAGGTTTCGTCCACAAGCAACTTCAGACCCACACATATTATCATTTACTATGTTATTCAAATACTGTACAGTGAGACCTCAGTATCCACTAGGGTTTGGTTTCAGGGTCTCACATGGATACCAAAATTTGTGGATGCTCAAGGCCCATTATGTACAATGGTGTAATAAAATGGTGACCCTTATATAAAATGGCAAAATCAAAATTTGATTTAAAAAAAATTTCAAGGCATGGTTGGTTGAATCCGTGGATACAGAATCCACAGATATGGAGGGCTAACTGTATTTATAGAGTTGCAAGACTATCCATTTCAAATTGGGAAAGCAATCAACCAAAATGTTTTCAGATTATGTGAGTGTTCTTGCAGCTTTCTGAATAACAAATTAAAGTTTAAAACATACAACACTTGATGGATTTGAAGCCATAGCCTAGACGATCTCAAGATTGTGTCATTAATTTGCTGTCACATTGAGCATTTACCTTTTGTGTGAAAGGCTAATAATTTGGGTGATTACCCTCCCAATTGGCAAATTATGGGTTTTTTTCCCTTTTTGGTCTGAGAAGAACAGGAATGGAGAAATCTGAGGCATGAAATGTTTACACCATTAATTCCAAATTTGTAAGGAAACTTGTTGAAATGATTATTTTTATTATTATTAATATTTTTATTAGTATTTGGAGAAAAGAATTCTCTAGTTGTTCAGTCTCTACCAATACTTCATCAAAATCTCTATACATCAGTAAGAACCAACACAAATGGAATGCTTGATGTTATCTAATTATGTCAGGAACCTCAAGCCCCCCTTTTTTTTCAGGACACTGTGATGTAATTTCCCCCTACTGAATATGAATAAAGTACTGTGTATACTGAGCTACCCCACTCCAACAGCATGGGCTCCCTGGGAGTCCCTGCCAGGGACCTCATGCTGCTTGGTGGACATCAAGGGAGCAGATTGTTGCAAACTCCTCCTGATGATCCATTCCCTCATCCCCTCTACCAAGCAACATGGACTCCCTAGAGGTCTAGTGACTTGTGGATAAGTCAACCCAGGCTTTTAAGCTTGATTTTTTTTTTTTTTTTTACTTATAGTCGAATATATATGATATTTTCTGCCATCTGAGCAAATACTTTAGTGCTAGCTTAATTGCAAGAATCTGGAAAAGAAAAAATGTTTAAGATGCTTTTAACAGCAGCTGTCCACTGAAATAGGTTAATTTTTGTCCATTAGTACAAATCTGGTTCGCTGTTAAAATAACATTTTTGAGTCTCCCTAGATTCCAAATCATACCCTTTAATTGTGAGAGTGACATGGGAAGTTTCATCTAATCTTTGAATGAACCATGTAACTATCTTGTCCATACTCATTTTCTCTAGCATTAGAAGAAACATTCCAAATTATGAAAGCATTGTAGGTGTCAAGCGAAATAATAGCCAATGGTTTTCTAAATGTCCTTATAATAGTGAGCACTATCTAACGATTAATGTGATCAGAGATTTGCCTTGATGGAACACATCCCAAGCGGATTTGGAGAAGTATATTGAGCAGTGAATTTAATCTGGAAAGCATTATGGAAGTCAGTAATTGAGCATCAACATTCCTTAGTGAAATCTGCCTGTATAAACCAGCTTTTCATGTGTCTTTGCCTTCTTTGAGGGTTACAGTTATATTTCTGTTTTCCAGGATTCTGGAAAGCGTATGCTACTTTTAAGAACATCATTGAACAATACTACCAATGTAGGCATTAGAAGACATTTAATTTTTTTTTTATAAAGATCTGTAGCCAAATGAGCAGACCCCAAAGATTTATAGTGCTTTTCTCTGTGAACAACTTCCACCTTCCCGAAGGTTTTGTGAATTTAAAGAAGTCTGGGGTTTCTCAGTGAGTTGTTTGAGTTGAGAAGCTTATAAGTGTACATTGTTCTTAAAGTTGCCGGGATTAGAACTGGAATACAGTTCCCGCTAAACTGATCAATTGTTTCTGTGGTCCATCAAATCATTGTATCCTGTGTATCTTTGATCAGGCAAATTGTATTTCTAAACGTACATTTCAGTGCGTTTGCAGTTTAGAGCTCCACTTCCAGCACTTTTAGCTCTGCTTTTTTTGTGTGAGAGAGGCAGTAGATTTTTAGCTCTTCTAATTTCTTTCTGTTTCATTTCCAATATTCTGTTTTTTCTTAAAACATGGTTTCTTTTTTTTATGCACTTGTCTTTTATAGAGCTCCTAGGCATTTGTACCAATTATTACTGCCTTCATAACATCCAGTGTAACAGCATGCGACATATCTACTGACTCATTTCATTATGCAGAAATGTTGTATACATTATACAGGAATATTATTCAGTTTCACAATGGATTTCAACAGAGAGCTGGTTTTGTAAAAGGATTCCATTTAGTTGTAGTGTGTACTTAAGATACAGTGTACTTGAAAGCTTATATTAACATTAATGGCTTAATAATCAGAGAGTAGCAGTTGTCAAATGTCATTGTTTATAGTAGAAGAAGTATATAGTGCAATAGTTAGTGAATAATCTATTCTGGTATTATATGATCATGATAGGAGAACTAAGTGTAATTCTGACTACCTGGATTAGCAAACTGTCAAGAGTCTGTCAAATTATGGGTCCCCAGAATGTAGAAGAAGAACAGCCCTGTAGTTTTTCCACAGAGAATTCCTGCCTACAATGGGTTATCTATTTATTTGTTTATATCCTGCCTTTCTCCCAATCAGGGACTGGAAGTGGTTTACAATATAAACCACATGTCAAGCACAATTAAAGTCTTCCTATAATCGTAACACCCTTTTGAAAATTATCTAGGATTGCTTGGAATTGCAGTCCAAGAAAATCTGGAGAGCTGCATGATTCCAACCTATTTTTTAATTACTGCAAACCAAAATTAAAATTTTATTTTTATATGCGTGTGTGTGTGTGTGTATACACACACATGTATGCAATCACAGAACAGTTGTGTTTCTAAATCTGAAGTATGATAGAGTTTGGGGGATTTTTCATCTTTTTAGCAGGCCAATAAATTGTTAAGATAGTAAAGTGCACAAATGTATTTACAACTCTGTATTCGCCCACCTTTTTTAAAAATCATTTTTACCGTAATCTGTGGCCATTTCTACACTACAGTATTATAGTGCTATTATTCCACTTTCAACATCCTGTGGAATTCTGGGGTTTGTAGTTTACAAACCAAAGAACTCTCTGACTGAGAATTCTAAATGCCCCTCCCTAAAACTCCAAACCAGAGAATTGTACAGAATGTTGAAAATGGAATAGGGTACTATAACAGTGTCATGCAGAAATGGCCTATATGTCGGTATTGAATGTAATGGAGAAGTTTCCTCTCATAAACCATTCAAATGGGAGAATGAATGCCTAGTAACAATTTCTTTTAAAAATGTCTTGTGTGGAGCTGAAACTTTTCTTTAAAAAAGGCCGTATCTCAGTTTAGACTAAGATAGCTGTTTCGATTAAATCCTAATTAAGTCCTAAAAACTGATACAAGTCCCAAGAAATAAATCTTAATTGCACAGACTAATACTGGCACAAGTGCCAAGAAATAAAACTACTTATTGCTGGAAATTCCTGTTTATCACATTAATAATTTAATATTTTTAAATACTGCTATCATTATAATGCTACTTAGTGCATTACAAAAATATTTGTAAAAGTATAACTTGTATTACTACCTTTCATCTTTCACAATGAAGTCTTGAAAATGCTCTTTTTTCTATGTATAATTCTTTCCAGAATTGTTTCTCCTTTGTTTTTAAGAGAAGTAACAGAACAAACTTATATCAATTTAACTCTGAAGTTGCATTGAATTCAACTACATTTACTCCAAGGTACTGTGTACAAAACTGTAGTTTTAATGACACTAGTAGTTACACAATAGCAGTCTTTTGTCCAAGTATATAGATATACAGATATGTAGATAACAGCCTGCCAGGGTTCTTGTATTAAATCTCTTTTAGCAGGGTTAGGAGTGACAGTAAATTTGCGGATGGCAACTCAGGGAAGAAGACACCATGAGTGAGTTAATGAATTGAGCTTGGGTAGATACAGTGATCTCCCATGTACAGTTGAGTGTTCAGGGAGAATCAACATAATCTTTAAAAATGTTTCATGTTTAGGATTGCTCAAACCTTTGGTAGTGGAAAATTGAATTTATCCAAGAAATGGATGGAAATGTTGCAAGAGGGCTACATGGCAGGGTGTTAGCATCTTGTTCTGGTTGCATAGAACTCTATTTTTTTTATTTATTTATTTTTGCAGTCTGTGTATTCCCCATTTCCTCCACCATGCCAAAAGCCCTAAACCACATAATGTTGCTGTTGCTGACGAAAATCTGGTCATTCTTGGAAAAGCAGTACACTGTGATTCAGCCCTAGTTGTCTAATAAACCCAAGCATATCCTGGTTCCTTCTGAGCGCTTGTGGCTTCCTTGGCATCCAGTACAATGATGTTTACTAGACAATTATCATAGTTACGATTAGCTAAACAGATCTAGCATATTAAAGATTTCGGTATGTGGCTGTTACACAGAAGTAAGTTTCACCCAAATGAGTGTGATCTATTCTGAAAACTAGAGCCATTTCCTCACTACGGTGTTATAGTGCTATTATGCCACTTTTAACATTGCATGGAATTCCAAAGAGCTCTCTGGCTGAAAATTTTAAATGCCCCTCCCTAAACTGCAAACCCCAGGATTGCATAGGATGTTGAAAGTGGAATAATAGCACTATGACAGTGTAGTGCAGAAATGGCCCAGGAACAAGATACATAGTCTCAAGTTTGCCATTTCAAATTTTACACGAAAAAAGGTCATGAAAAACTTCAGGATTATGGAATCAGTGGAAATGATATGTGAGATAAAATGATTGTGTGAATGAGATATAGTTTCTTGTTCCTTGTAAGTTTTCCTAACATCATTAACGAAAAATTTTCAGGATGAAAGCCATAGATAATGAATATACACACTTGTGCATTTGTGCATATCACATGACAGAGTGAAAATTTTATTTCCTGTTAAAACCTTTGGCATAATAGAACAAACTATAGAACAAGTGTGTATCCAAAGATTACAGTAATACATGTTTCAAGGCTGGAATATAATGTATACTTCTTACCTACTGTTGTTTGTTTTAGAGGTGTTTGATATTTATTTGCTCAAAACTAATGGTCTTTGCAAAACAAAAGGAAAACAGTTCATCCACAAATAAGCATACTATATAAAATTCCATCTCTTTTTAAATGTAACTGCTGCAAAAAGCATATAGGTTTTTTACAATCTGACATCTTAGGAACAGAGAGAAAACTAGATAAAAATCTCTCCTTAGGAGCGTTATACAAAGGGACAATGTGACAAATAAGGCAAATATGATTCATCATTCTGCACCCACAAATACAAAGACTCAGTCTCAAAGGGTTTGGGGAAAATTCCTTCCAGATGAGCAATGAGCATAATTTGAAAATGTTAGTTTAGTTCTAGACCTTTATCAGTGACAGGAAAACAAATAACCTATTTTTGTTCTGCACAGAAATGGGAAAATTCGCCATGTTTGCTAGGGCTAATGAGTCCAAAAGGCAACTTTTGAAGCTCGTGTGTGTGTGTGTGTGTGTGTGTGTGTGTGTGTGTGTGTGCACGCGTGCACACGCACACACGCACGTCTTACTGCCTTGTATTGAACCTAAACATTGGCCCCAATTTAAGTACTTCATCAGCACTTCTCTATGGTGGGCTCACAGACAGCTGACCCTGGGTCCTTTTAACTGAAAATGTCGCAGAGTATAACCTGGGATATTCTCATTACAAAGCGTGTGTCCTACCATAATTATGTGCTCTTCTGTCATGAGCAAAGTAAAGCCACTTGGTTTGAGCAGAACTGACAAGCAAGTACTGTTTGTTCTGAGGCAAGGCAGTTCTGTACAAAAGTACGAAAACCTCAACTGAGAATCAGTATCTGAAGTATTTGATTAATGGAAATAGAGCATAGAATGCCAAACTTCATATCTGTGGTTAGTGCTTTAGAAAGACCATGACAGGCTGGATGTGTAACTCTTTGAGATGTTGGCATGTTTTTGGTACATAGTGAGGCATTATGCCAAAGGGAGAGTTCCTTTCCTCCTTCACTTGAGATACTGTTTGCCATCCTTTCCTGCAGCAGTGTATTCTACGGAAGCTTTGGATTTTTTTTTTTAAAAAAAAACCTGTTACATACTTCATAGCAACAAGCCTGAATTTTGCTTGAAGATCGTTGAGTTTACCTTTTGCCGTATTTGTTAGTGTTTGAACACATGCATTCAGTGGTAGATGCTATACAGCTTAGTATATTATTAGAATTTCTAAAACATTCAGTATTGCCAGATCTGTCCTTTGGTCTTTCATTTTAACATTCTCCTGCCTTTTATTTGACAAAGAATGTTGGAACATAAAGGATGCTAAGTACAGAAGTTTACCCATGATGACCCAATAGTGCCTTGAAGGGGATTCCAAACCTTTTTTTAATGTTATGAATCTTTAATTCAACAATTAAGCTTTCTAGTTAATGGTACTATTTCCTGTCATTTGAACATGAAGCTAAACCATGGTTTAGTATTTCAACAACAAGTTTAAGCTAGCCTTGGGTCTATACTCTCTCCCTTCCCTCCCTGGCTTCCAGTACATCTGCAGTGAGTCAGCTAGAAAATTTTGCTTTTTGCTTTAAACATTTTAAGCACAACATTTTTTGTTGTGATATCTGAATGAAAATAAATTTGTAAATTTTATTTATAACTTACTTGAATGAAGCCAACTTCATAATGTGATTTACAATCCTGATTTTTTTTTAAAGATGAACCATAGTTAAGCTAATCATTGTTCCTAATTCTGGTACCATGACAAATGGCAGTTGTTTGAAAGTGGGAGCATTTTGATCTTGTCCTTGTAACAACTCTCGAGGAGAATTGTGGGGGAGGATTGTATAAGTCTAAGAGAATCGTGTTAACTATGGTTTAGTACCACAACCAAACAAAGCCTTTGACCATGGCTAAAAGTATCATGGAATAATGCTTTGTGGAACTAAATCATCTCTTCCGATGAGTATCAAGGATGATGAGAGTACAATGTATTGTACTCAGGTAGCATGCAAATTAGGCAATCATTCGGGGATTTCATAGGAAGAGGGAAATTTATCACACTGTGCCCCTGGATGACACAAGTAGGACTGCTGATAGCTGCTTCTAATGTTACTATTTTTGTCCATGGAAGTTCACTTGCAAGTGAGCACTGTGATAAATATAGTAACACTGAGCTTGCATTTGTGCCTTTCAAAACCATAGAAAGAAGCTGGTGTCCCTCATTTTTGAGGCCATGTCTTCTCTTATAGTAATACAACTCTAACCACAACACCTTTGCCTGAGAAGAGTTAGTGAGGAGATGAAATTACTCATAAATTGTTTGCTCTTGAAATTATTTTCAAGGTAGGGTATGCTCCCTGTTTTCTTATGGTGGCTTCTGTTTGCTAGAAGGAGAAAGTCTAATTCACCTTTCTCTCTAAAGAATACACTTAGGAGATTTCTGTATAACTTCTATGAAAATGATCCTCCTAGTGGCTTCAAAAACCAAGAGTGCAAAAATAGCTATCACCCTTTGGAACGACACCTAAAGAAATATAAACTTTCTTACCTTTTGGGCTTGTACAAAAACAGATGGATTCACATGTGGAGAGTGGCATAGGTTCATCTAATATTTTTATTTTCATTACAGGAGTGAGTTGCATGTGCTCTCCAGTGAGGAAAAAATATTATTACACCCAAAATATAACTTCAGAGCTGAAGCACATTTTTACCTTCCTCATTGGGGAATGAGTGTTTTAAATCACTTTTCATTTGTTTAGAAGTCCCAAAGGGAGCATATTACCATGCACCCTCTTCTGGTGCAACTTCTGCATGCACAAATGTGAGGTTGTATGTCATGTTCCATTACAGTCAATAGACATGACGGGTGCACACCCACACTGCTGTGGGCACATGCACATTGGTTCTGTTGACTACAATGGGACATGATGCTTGCATTTTTTTTGTTTTACATTGGGATTCCAGGAATGGAACCTCAGCAAATATAGTGGATGCACTGTATATCACAACAGGGTTTTGACTATCACAGTCCCTTTAAATCCCAAATAAAACTGACACTTTAAATGCACATATGATATATAAGAAGTATACACGTGACTTCCACTAATTTTAAGGAAGTGGGTCACCACTTCTATATTTAAAAAAGTCATCTGAAAATCCAGAGTTAAGAATAACATTTATGTATCTCCTGCCTTAGTGACTGTTCCTGTTACTTCTTGAAACACAGTCAATTAGAGTGCAATGCAGGCACATTTGGATGCGATGAAATCTTGCCATTAGCTTCCAAGGCATTGTACTTTTATCGCAAGATGAGGTGGGAACTCATCTTGCAACTCCTGAATCAGTAAAGGGCAGGTAGAAGTTTGGCAAAGATTTACTTTTGTCTCAAGGTTACTAAGAACCAAGATAGTGCAGTCACAGTGGACAGAGTCTTGAAGTTGGACTTCTTCAGTTCCCTACTCAGCCATGAAGCTCAACAGACAGTTCAACCCAAGTAACCAACTCCTAGCCTGACCTACCTGTGAGAATGACAAGAAAATAATACATAATCCTTGGAGGAAGACCGGAGTTACAAAAAGTGATGAGATAAAGGAATGTGCTTAAGCCTTCCAAAAGTGAAAGTACAGGTTGCTGATTAGATCAGAAAATCCAATCCCCCTCCCCATTTCTACTTGAAATAGCGTTGTGTGGTTTGTTGATTTGTTACAGTTTAGTTTAGAAAGGGGAGCATTTCAATGCTGTTTTTGTTTTTCTTAAAAAAAGGCTGCTGTTTTTCAATGAGTTTTCTGAAGGAGAAGATGATTTTTTTTCTTATGGCCTATGGAAGACAGGGCATTGGTGCACTCGCCAGACAAGGAAGCTTAAACCACCACAACTACCAGGGCTACTAATCAGCCACAGGTACACTGCAGCTGCTACTTATTGGCATTCTTCTCGGCTATTGTTGGCCATGGTTTTTTGTGGTATTAGCTCAAATCTGTATCTGTGTACACTTCACTTTGTCCAACAGCTGCGCTGGCTGGTATTTTTCTCTCTGGGTCCTGAACTTTTTATAAGGTGAAAACAAACAGAGAGACATCAGCTCCACACACTGAGAGAGACATTGAGACTCTCCTGCCACTGCTAAGGAAGTGGATCTTGATTACTGTTTCATCTCTATACTTCAATGAATGTACCCTTTTGTTTCCTAGTTCTCTAAAAGTTATGCAATTAGATAATACTTTAAAAATGCAAGGATACTTCCTTCTCCTGCCTAAGCAGTAAATATGAATGATTTGAGAAGGCCCTTTTGAAGTACAGTATGAGTCTTCCTAGTGCCATATTTGCCGGTGTATAAGATGCACCAGCATGTAAGACACACTCCATTTATATGTTGGCAAATACTATTTGCTGGCATTTAAGATGCACTGGCATATAAGATGCATCCCATTTTCAAACAGTATTTTTCAGGGAAAAAAGTGAGTCTTATACACCAGCAAATAGGGTATATTTGTGTTGGTTTAAGAAAACCTGATTAAGCAGAAACAGTTCTCAACAACATAGGGACAAGCATGGTGCTGCTATAGGACAATATATAATATACTTTATGCTGTTGTACTGTTTGACAAGGGACACTGATGATCTTTTTAATAATGCTTTTTATCTCCTTTTGCTTGAAGTCAATATTTTAATTATCACAATTGCCATGTGGCAGATTTGAAGGAAATGTTTGGCTAATAAAGTTTATATTTAATTTCTCATCCTCTAATAAAATGTTGAGATTGAATATAGTGGCCCGTCCTATTGCGCAACCTCCGTGTATACAAATGTGAGGTTATGCAAAGCGTCTCATTCCATTATAGTTAATGGACATGGTGGGCACACATCCGCGCTAACACAGGTGCATGCACATTGCATCCATTGACTATAAAGGAACACAAAGCTTTGTGGGGGGTTTTATGCAGGGGTTCCTGGAGCAGAACCTCCGAATATACAGTGGGCATACTGTAGTGTGGCAATATTTGCTTCTGACTTTATAAAACAAATGAATTGAAAACATTGGTGTAAAATGCTTGTTGGTTTGAGATTGGTGGGGCATGGGATGGCAAGCTGCAATAACTAAGGCTAATAATTGAGCCCTCTTAGTTAGAAGGAGAAAACAAAGCTATCTGTGATATTAATAACAATTTCTACATAATCATATTATATTGGATCAGTGGGTGATTACCTTAATTGCCCTATAACCTGCCTTCCAGTCACAATGTGCACAGTGGTGAATTCTATTCCAGGAATGGGTGAAGAATATACTTGAAGATTATGGCCAGAATCCTACTGGACAGTGACAAATGCTTAAGCTAGGGTTATGGAGTCATGACTGTTTCAAGTTCGTGAACTCTGTGTGGTCCCTGGTTCAGAGGCTACATATAGACTGTGAAAGTTCCCTAATTGCCACTTACTGGGAAGCAATCACTGCAGTCATGGGGCTCTGTTCCCCTGTCAATCGGGAAGCAGTTGGCTGATGGTTTCACCTCCCACTTTTGAGCAAGTGATCTCTGGCATGAGAGGGAATTGTGACAGGGATCCTGCTTCTTCTTGTCATACCAGAGATTGCTCAGGGGTGGGACTATCAGTCAGCTGCATCTCAATCAACAGGGAAGCCAATCCCCATCAATCACAGCAGCTGCTTCCTGGTCAGTGGAGATTGGTGGAATTAAGGTAGGAGTCACTGCATAGCACCACAACTACAGCACTAAAACATAAATAAATCCTCAATAGGATTCTGGCCTAATACAGAAATCAGAAATTTAGGGATAATTTGAGTGTGTAGGTTCCCAAGGACTCAGGGAAGAAGTGCACTCCCATTTCACACCAGAGTTAGGAGGTCTTCAAAAACAGAAAGAGTATTCCACCCATACCTCATCACAGTCTCAATTTCAATCTCAATCTCTCTGCTTCTGACCACCCAGAAACAAGTTGCAATGCCTGCAGGAAAGAATGGGGTCATTCACTCATGTTTCTCTTTGCTTTGAAAGTGCTTAGAAGCTATGAGATTCTTGTCACTAATGAGCATAGCCCTATCCAGCAAATAGTGATGCAGTCAGGTGAGAAAGTGACCCTTTAGTCCTCCAGCAGAAATACCTAAATGTTTTACATATTATAAAATCTTTATGTGTGTAAAATTTTGGCAACTTAGAAACTGGCTGCATGATTAATCATCGTAATGAATCCTGAGCTGTGAGAAAGGCAGGTTCTAAATTTAAATAAGTAATAAACTAATTGTTATTTTTGTAAGGTTATAAGTGTTGTTAACACATTTGAATTCTCTAGGCATAGTTTTTGTTGTTGTTGACAACAGTGACCACAGCTGTCAAGTTGTAGAGATCTCCGTTCTAGAACAACACAATATTTGAGGTTGCTTCTGTACCTTGAACTGCTCTGTGGAAGAGGAAATTCAGAGGTGCTGGTTGTCCTCTAATAAATTTGAAAGCATAGAAGTATACTTACCAATATGGTCATTTTACAATTATCTCTGTACAACTATTAAAGGTGTAGGGGTATTCTACTGTACTGTAATGTCATTCTATCAGTTACTGAAAACAGCTGATTCTTTTTCTGAGAATGTGACCAACTGCTTAGAAATTAGCTCAGATATGCAAGGGTAAATGGAGTAAAAAAAAAATTACTGCAAGAAAATGCTTCTCTGGGCATATTTTGAAACAGTGAATCAGGTAGTGCAGCTGAAAGAGCCATTTTCATCCTAAGCTTTTGGTGTTTCTGGCCATATAAACAAATCTTTACTTGGTTCAATCCCTACATTTTCATATATGAATCACTTGGTAACTGTTATATGTGGATACAATGTGTTCAGTTCCTTTGTGTCAAACATGATTAAAAGTTTTCCCTTGGATTTGGATATCCAAGTATCAAATGCATGAGACTGCCATCAAGTGTGAAAAGAGAACATGAGGAAAGTGACATATATGTATGTCCCTTAAAAAACAAAACTAACTGCTCATCTGCTCTTCTCCTTATGAACACTGGTGTGTTTCAAAGAGTAATTTTACAGTTTTACTTCTAGTTTCCTGCAACATTGACAAATAATGAATCATCATTATCCCATTCCTGAAACTTACAAAATTATATTTTGAAATGGTTATTTTCCCAAGAATATTAGTCACACTGTACCTCCCCTCCTTTTGGGTGGGGGAGTAAATCCAAGTTATTTCAGGCAATGCCTTTGGATTTTGTCCTGATCAGTTTTCATAAGATTTGTGTAGTACAGGAAGGCAAGGCCACTTGTCCAAGCACAGGGAATTAGCTGACACAAGTATTTAGGAGTTTTTCTTCTTTTCCTGAACTGTTATGAATCTTTATGTAGAACCTGATACTTAATGTTATTAAAAATACTATTTTAAAGAAAACGTGAGGCTTTTAAAAGCCATTCCTGTATCTTTAGTACAACTTTCAGTACCTAACTTTTACCCCTCAGTACTTTTATCATCGTTGTCATCGTCATCATCACCTTCATTTCTTACTTACTTCTCTTTTCTCTTTCTCTTAGGAAAGAAGTGCAAGTGTGTTTGGTATTAAATAGTATATTCAATTATCAAGGGGATTAATTTTATTATTGAGAACTGCCAAGTATAACATCTATTTAGTGTGTACTGTACAAAATTCTTGTTTTGTGAGCTTTATTTGACACACTGAGCTGAAGTAAGCACACACACACACACGCTGGTGCTTAGCCATGAAGTTGGTCACAGGCTGAAGTTTAGTTCATTAAAATATTTATTAACTGTTCTTCATGAAGACTAAACAAAGATTGCATGGGGGGGGGAATTAAATGTCCAGAAAATGAAAACTTCACTGAAGATAACTATTGAACATAACACTAAATCAGTTAGAAGGCAGTTGAGAAATAAAAAAAGTTACAGACTTTAAGTAAAGATTAATAATGTCTTTACATTCTCCAGCATTGTATTCCAGAGTGCTCCTGAACAGGGCCTCCTGATCCAACCAGAACTGGCACATGGATGGATATAGAGAGAGGTGGTGTTATCAATATATAAGCCCTCAGTCTTCTGGCTTTAAGAGTTGAGAGCAGCACCAGAGATTTGTCCCAGAAACTAACCTGAAAGCAGTGCTCATGACACAGAACAGACTAAATTTGCGTGCATTTCTCTGCTCCATCAGGAGACGTGTCAACATGTGTTCTGTTACAAAGCCAAAACTTCCAAGTCATTTTCAAAGCTGGAATATTGAACTAATGTGGTCTGTAACTTACAAAAGTGTGAGTAGACATGGCTCAGTCAGCTCTGTCTGAAAAGGGAGAAAGTTTTCAGATGTGGAAAAGCATTTCTGGAAACAGCTCTGACTTGTTCTTCAACAGGCTGGCCTGGCACACAGCTGTACTCTATGGCTCGAAACAACTTTAGAAACCCACATCTATCATTAAAGATCTTTCTTGATAGAAATTACGCATTTTTAAAAAAGTGAGGTGGGAAAGGGCTCTAGGGAGTCTTTCAAAGGAGCTTGGTGTGGAATCTTACCATCATTTTAGTGGGATTTGATATTAACCTGCACATTCACTGGATCTTTAAAACTACTATGCCATGCACTTTCCAGTGGCTCTTTCATTTGCTCCCGATGTTCTGTAATGAAGTGGATTCTTATGTGCTGGTAGCCCAGAGCTTGGAACAATTACTTTTAACAACTGCAGCTGCTAGAATTCCCCAAGCCACCATGGCCACTAGGGGACTCTAGGACTTATGGTTGAAAAATAACTTTTCTAAACTCAGTAACAGATGGAAGAAGGTAGGGGGAAAGGGACAGTAAAAGGAGAAAATGGGAGATACTGGGGTTGTTTTATCTCCCACTTTTTTAGTAATTTCATAGGGGCGGGCAGAATGTATTACTACTGCATTCTGCTTGTCTGTGGTGACAGTCAAGCTCATCAGCAGTGACACAGGCTGGTATACCAGTGCAACACGCATAGCACCACAAACTGAGATCATCTGGAGTGAATGCTAGATTTAGACAGAGTGAGGCAGTTGCCTCAGTTGTGGGGTGTTGGGGGACAGCAGTGTTATTCCTCTAGCATTCTTTTATCATCCTAGCTATTGCTTTCTCTTAGATTTGGAGTAAGAGCTGTGTGTCTGCCACACTCCCATTATGAAACCCCTAAATGAGCCCACTGTCCTCAGGGGCTATCTGTGGAAGGCTCTGACCTCTTGCCAACATGGAAGCGGAAGTTTCTTTAGTTTCTGTAGATATAATTTGGGAGCAGGGAAATCCTATCTTTTGCCTCAGGCAGCCGAGTGCCTTAGGTGAGCCCTGGAGGCTGCGATTGCAATGGCCTATTTGTTTACTCAGCAATTTATACAAGTGACCAGTGTGTCAACTTAATTAGTGTATGGATAACAGCCCTAATGATTTAGTGTCAAGAATTTCTGTTTTGTTCATTTACTGAATGGCCTACCATTGACCAAACTGTCAAAAATCAATTCTTGCTCCTCTGTTATATGTGAATATGAGGTGTTTAGACAAAGCAGTCAGAGCAAGTGTTACCTAAAAAAAAGTACAAATGTGGTGAAAAAGAAACTGAGGCTGCAGTTTTCTATATGCTTAAATTGGGAGTAAAACTCCACTGAAGTAAGTATTTCTGTATAAATAAGCAAGAGTGGTGCTGCACCTTCATTTTGCTTTCCTTAGTCATTTCCTCATACTCTAAATCAATCATAACTGGAATACAATGTAGTAAATAATCTCCAAATAATTATTATTTACAAGTCATATACTCCCCACCCCACTGGTCATTTCTAAATTTGATTTAGAGTACCCCTCAAATCTGAAGTATGCAAACAAAAAGTTTTAGGCAACTAAAACTGTGGAACAGGTGGTCACTGCAGAAGGCAGTAAAGCTGAAAAGGGCTGATAGTAACTGTACTGGGACTGTATTGGAACCAGCAATTTCTTTTTAAAAAAATGTCGAGGTAAAAATTTAAATGGTATATCTCATCAATACTGTATTACCTCTGTGTATACCCTTATTCAACTGAATGTGGTTTTTCTCTTTGGATTGCTACTGTATTATTGCATGTTTCATTTAAATAAATTCCCGTGCAAAACACTGTACAAAGAAGGATAGGACACACCTGACTAAGTGTGTTTTCTCCTAGGGTGGAGCTTTGGAGTTTGTTACTGTGCAATAGTGGGAAAAGTTATACTTGCAATATAGTATACAACAGAGGAAATATCAATATCCTACAAAGAACAAAGTTGCACAGTGGCATATGTTAAAACAATGTGATGGTCCACAGACCAGTGCAAATCCATGAGCCAGTGGCTGCTAGTGACTTTCCAGGAAACTATGTGAATATGATAACAATATGGATCACATGTAGTACTGGGCTTTTCCTTGTGGGGAAATTTTGTGAACCAGTATGTCAGAGATATTGAGAGCCTCTATGCTGAAGGGGTTTTTCTTTCTTTTCGTTCTCCAGTCACATATTTTATTATAAGGCTAGTACTCTTCACATTTACTCACCAGCCAAAAATAGCCTCAAGGCCAAAAATTTTCAGAAGTAATGCATAGTAGTATGTTCAGATAAAGGTAATAACTGGAAAAGTCAGGCAGCTCCAGTGGTTACATGGTAGCTGTCATAAGAAGATTATCTTGTTTTCCTTTAGCAGAGGAGAAAAATCACCTTTGGTTGAATCTTTAATTTTAAGAAGCTGAAGTCACTGGCTTTCGGATGTTTCATTCTTGAATTCCTCTCTTGGGGGAAAAGGTGGGAAATAAAGTGGTTGATTAATTGATTTTCCTCCCACTGGGTTTTTATCATTCAGATCCTGAATATATTTTCAGAAAAGTGTGTTGTCTGGAGTCCTTGTGCCTTTTCAGTGTTAGTGCAAAAATGTGTCAATTGCACTGCTACAATTGTTGGTGTATTTCATCTCAGCAGTTCATGAATCCATTTGCTGGTTCAGCTAGTCTTAGGGATAAAGTGATAGCTAGCTCAAATCAAGCACTGTTTTTAAGAAGGACTATGACTAGTTTCCTCTTTTGAGGGTTAAATCAGAGTTTCATTAGCAAGATGAAAGAAGTAGTGGGTTGTCCAGGAGCAATTAGTTTTAATCAGGAAGGTATTGCTCAATATTACCACATAGTCCTTGCAACATACAGCAAACAACAAACTACCAACAGTTTGACAGTTACTTCTTATGTGACTTCTAAATGTAGAGAGGAATTCTAATTATCCAGCATTGTGGCTACAGTGGATTAGGATGGCATGTTGGTGCCCCTCAGTGGTTGGGGACAGGTAGAGCTCAACCATGGTAGAAGCCTAAGCTGTGCCCAAGTGGCCCATCCTTACTTTGGATTTCCAGTCTGACACTTTTAATAGAGAAGATGATTCAGCTAGTCTTTCCTCATAACATCCCTGTGTGGTAACAGCAACCATTGTCCCTATTTAATGTACAAGCAACTGAAAACAAGAGACAGAGGCATGTTCCAGGTTATTGAGAAAGTTTGTAGCAGAAGAGGGACCTTTTGTAATTCATTCTCCGGATAGCCAGTGGAGGCTACCTCTGTCACGTGCAGAGGATTCCAAGGAGGGCAGTCTGTGTGACATTCAAAGAGAAAGATAAAGGCAGTGTGCAATATTTATTGGTTCTTGTTCTAATAATTTCCAATCAAAAGTGAGAGATGGTCTAACGGATGAGTGCAGACACAATAGATGTAGTTGATATCATTTATATGAAATGATGCTGACCACACAAGCTTCAAAGAGACCTAGTAAGAGTGCTGGGACTCAGCCCTGAATATACAGAGTTCTCACAGCATACAGTGATCCCTCCACATTTGCTAGGGTTAAGGACTCCTGTGAAAGTGAAGAAATTGTGAATAACTCTAGGCCCTCCCAAACCATATTTAACACACACACACACACACACAAAGTATAATCACCGTATTCAACCTACTGTGGATTCCTTTGAGGCATCAGGGTTCCTTCACAAGACAGAAGTGGGTGGCTTGTGGAGCTTACTGCTACCTCCACTGCTGCCCCACACCATTTTTAATAGGGACTTACAAGCCCTCTTTGCAGTTTCTCAGTCTCACAAGGCTTGCAGTCCCTATTAAAAATGGCATAGGGCAGCAGCAGAGCTGACAGCAAACAATTAGTGAATAATCTGCAAATGTGGAGGGCTGACTGTATTTAAATTGTGGTAAGTGGTTTTCTTATGCCCTTTTCGCACCTTACCTTCATCACGGCAGTGGGGAGCAGTGCTCGCGCAAGCAGCTCACAACAGCCCTTCTGCCTCCTGCATCGGCTTCCTGATAGCGCAACCATTGCGCTAGCGCCCTGTCCCTTCCTTCCGCAGCACAGTCTGGGAGCTGTAGGCTGCGCTGGGGGAAGGAAGCGCGACCGGCCTGGCTCACCGAAGCACCGCACGCAGGTAAATGCGCGAGGGTGCCGTGAGCATTGCGCAAGTGCGCAGTATTTTCGGCTTACAGCCAAAAATAAAAAATTGCACGCGCGCCCTGCTTTAGCCTCGTGAGCGTCGCGTGAGTGGGAGTGTGTCGTACGGAGCGACGCTCCCATTCACGCGACGCTCAAGGGGTGCTTGTGCAAAAAAAAAATGCATGTGAAAAGGGCCTTAGTCTCTGAATGAATACATACAAGTAAAGTGCATATTTTTGGCTGTGATTACTTTAAAGTTACAACCCCATAGGTTGTTATCTGGGAGTAAGTGTCATTGGAAACAGTTAAAAGACTTCTGAGCAACTATGCGTTGGATTGTTATGTTAATGATGAAGCGAAAGGGCAGATATTTGTCTCATCCTGTATGCTTGCTATAAGACTACTGCCTTATGCAGTCTGCCTCTTATACAAGGGCATTAGTTACAGTAATGTTTCTTGTTCTAAGTTTAATAATAGCATTTTCATTTCTCCCAACCCCCACAAACCTTTAGCAGATGAAACTTTAGGATAAAATGGAGGAGGTGGCTTTGGACACAGGTTTCTAGAGAGGGCCCTGCTTTCCTGCTTCCAGCCACTGCTTCCATAAACACCAGTCAGTCCTGGTGCAGGGTGGGATGGAGGAAGTGTATAAAGAAGTCAAGGTCAACACTACAGCTTACGCAGACTGAAATAGGAATTTGCATAGCATATCTTCTAAATTTGGATATAAGTGGGTGAAATTATTTTAATGGCTTCAGTGAAACAACCAAAGGTTTGGGGCCCACTTTGCCAACCCACCCTCCACATCTCCAGCTTGGAGACTATGTGTGGCTAGAGGTCTCAGTTATATCCTGTGTTAGTAGCTGGCAGCATTTCCTGTGTAATGGCCCCCACTTTCTTGGAGAGGGCACATTTTGACACACATTAAGATGAGAGAGTGGATTTTGAAAAAAAAAGAAAAGCAGGAGTATGATTTCAATGGGAGAATATGAGGTAAAGCAAGAAATGTTGCAGATATATTGTGTTATTCCAGATCTCCTTAGAGATAGAAAATAGCACAAAAAATAGCTGGTACAAAAGATGTAAAAGGTTTCGTGATAGCTGTTATTACTTGTTTACAGAGACAATGTATTTTTCTCCAGCCGTCTGAATAATAGGTTTTAAGTTCTTTTTCTATTCCTTTTACAGAAGCTAAATGTTGATCCGCTGCTCTAGAAACATTTTCTGTTTTATGACCTCCCCTGAAAACAAATAAAAATAATCTGTATTACAGCTCTGTGTAGTCTGGACTGAAGTAGATACCTGGAAAAAGTGAAAATCAACTTGCCAACTTACTTGGAATATAATATTATACATAAGGAAATCTATGTAATTATGAAACTGAGCATATGTACTCTTCTGAGTGATAATTTCTTACAAACCGGTCACTAGGGGAATAGTTAATCTGTATCACCACCTTTGAAAAGCTCTGGATCCTGAATTTTAAATATGTTCCCCATTTTCCTTATATCTATAGCTAAACATTTTTAAAAGCCCTTTTAAAAACTAGTCAATTTCTGCTGCATTGATTTCAGTATATGGAGGCATTAAAACTCCTGCAGTCTTAATAGGATTGCAATTCATTACTTATTTTATTCCTGTGTGTGAATAATCTCCTAACTGGTAAGATTTACAAGCATTTTTGTACATTTCAAAATACTTTTTCATATTTTAGGAGCTTTTTGCAAAAATTTCACACAGGCTTTTTTGGGTGGGGGGGCAAAAGAGTTTTTGTAAAAAATACAATTTTTGTACAAAATTGTATTTGGGACAAATTATTGCACAAAATGGTTGCTTTATGAAAAATATGTTGTTTATAACCAATTATTTCATTTCTGTTATTAATCTGTTTTTCTTCTATTGTTCCTAAATCATGTTGTTTTAACTGCGATTAGCCAACTTGAGTTGTGAGTAAACACTAGAAAAGCAGAGTGTACATTTTTGAATGCATAAATAAATATCTTTAAGTGAAAGATAGTATTTGTTAAATATAAAAAACTGAAAATTTATATTTTAAGAACATGCAAAATGCTTTAACATTCCTGTGTTGCTAGATTGGGAGAGCTCTGTCAAAAAATAAATAGAATCCGTATTGAACCACTGATGGCTAATCTGTTTCAGAATATCTTGGTAATTATTGCTTTGAAATTAGTGAGTACATAACAGCATTTAAAGTTTAACATGCAAAGTTTAGAATCGGAAATTAGCTGGAAACAAATGTTAAATATTGATCTTTAAGCAGGAGAATTTTGTGTGTGTGTCTTCAATTTGCCTGTTGACTTATGCCAACCCTATGTATTTCATAGGGTTTTCTTGAACAAGGAATACTCAGAGGTGTTTTTGTCAATTTGTTCGCTGGAAATATAGCATACAGCACCTGGTATTCATTAGTGGGCTCCTGTCCAAATACTAACCAGGGCTGACCCTGCTCAGCTTCCAAAAGCAACTGGGATTTAGTGCCTTCAGGGTGCTAAAGGTATTTGAACTCAATTATTTTCGAGTGTATATAATTCATATACACTTGAAAATAATTGAGTTCAAAATCCTTGCAGGCATTCGGCTAATAAAGGATGGGCTGAGAATCTGCCCCTCCCTACTTGTCCTTGTTACAGCTTACATTAGAGAGCAGTTTTTAGAGAACATTGCTTAATTGCAAAGTAACAATGATCCTCATAATTACACTTTCATCTCAACCTCTAAAGCCTTCTGTTTACTAGATCAGTGGTGTTTTAATAGCTGCCCCACTAACTACTGAGGCTGCTGTCTATGTACTTGAAATGCTAAGCATTATTTTATACTTACTGAGTTTTGATCTTTTGATGGACGCAGCCTCTTTTTTTTCATAGTAATGTAACTGGTACAAATAAATGAGTAAATTATTCTGGTGAGGAAGACCCACTAGTTGATGCTTGTTGGGCAAGTGTGGAAGGAAAGAAGCTTTGCCCATAAAAGATTGTGGCACAAAGCTATATTTTAGATTTTAAAAAAGTGTAATGCACAGTCACAGTTGCGCTGAGGTCACTATTTCATTTCACTGAACTTGAAGAGCTGTATCTGTAAAAGATCTGTATCTGTTGGGAGTGCACATTAGCAGATAGTACAAATTGTTTGGTATCATGTGAAATGCAGGTTTAATATCAAACAATTACAATATGGGCATGAAGAGTAGAAGCTAGGTGACATATCTACTCTGAGTTTTAAAGAGCTCTCCAAGGTAGTCTCCCAGAATGAGCTATCCAAGCCTCCCAGAATAACTCAGAACATATGGATGGGATGGCTTGTAGTATCTTGGTGTGTTCCTAGTCCAAGAGAAGGTTAATCACCCTTAATTTTTATCAAAATTAATGAGATCATAATACCATAGTGGTGGTATTAGCTGTGTAGCTGTGCAGTTTTAAACCTCATATTTTAGATGGTTGTACTGTTACTTTTGAGAAGCACACAATTCATTTTGTCACTCCCTCCATGACAAGTGATTCTACATTCTTAGTATGTTAGAACAAGTAGAGAACAGAGAGCGAGGGAAAGAGAAAAGAGAGAAATGAGTGTTCCAAGCTTGTTCAATTTTACATTTTAAACTGAATTTAAATCATTTGTTCCTCTATGGTACCATGATTTAAATTCAGTTTAAAATGTAAAATTGAACAAGCTTGGAACACTCATTTCTCTCTCTCTCTCTTTCCCTCGCTCTCTCTTCTCTACTTGTAGTAGTTTGGTGCCACTGCTGCTAATCACATTTACTTAAAAATGAGCTTATGTTTGCTGTAGAAGAGGATGCTATCTCTTAAGAGCAAAATGGATGCTATCTCTTAAGAGCAAAAATATTTTTCACTTGCACTTGGAGGGGCAAGGATACTTTGCTGATGGTGGCTAAAGTGCTCATCCTGGATCTCTCTACTGCTGCCCCCATAACTTATCACTCCCTGGGTATTCATTTGGAAGGCCCGTGGGCTGTGAAGCCTTGGTCTTGGCCCCAAGGTCTATCCTGAACTATATCACTGACTGTTCTTTCCAGTGGCCATTAATATCAATGGTACTTAAGCACAACTAACTTTTAAGACATTTAGTTTGGTTTGTTGTAGAATTGAGATTACTTTTGAAGAGGGGACCCTCCCACACTCAAATCCTCTTACTTGATGAACAAGCTATCCATGTATAGATTCATATAGCTAAAATCAATCTGACTCAATTTGAAACCAGAGTTTGGAAAATTTATTCCTTGGACTACTTGTACTTGTAATCCAAAAAGTAGGTTTTCCAAACTCTGGTTTCAGATTGAGTTAAATTGATTTTAGCAATATTGACCTTTACAAGAATAACTTGTTCATCAAATAAAGTTTTTTGCGGGGGGCCATTCTGACTTGTCATGCTAGCTGGAGATGCTGGGAGTTGTATAACAAAAAGTAACAGTTGCAAGTTCTGTCCCAAATTCTCCTGTACAGGTTTTCCCCATTTATCGGACAGGTTAGAGACTGTAGCACTGTCAGAAAATAGAATTACTGGAAAGCAGAACCCATGTACTGTACTGTAGGAACATGAAGGACTCGTGGAGACTTACTTGGGACCAACTGTGCGCGCACACACATTTTGAATCTCCCCCCCCAGGTCACTTTTCAAGCAGCAGGAGTTTCCAGATGAGCCTCTGTAGGCAAGAAGAATTGATGAAAGAGCAGAATCCCCACTGAATTAATTGAACTTGTCACTAATTTGGAAGCATTGAAAGAGCGAGTCGTCAGATAACAGGACATCAAAAGGCAGGAACTTCCTGTAATCTGTTCAATGTTGCTAATTTTCCCCAGGTTCATAGTTTGCAGTAGCAAGATACTAGTTAAATAGATGATACCCTGACCCTAAGTTTTTAAAATAACAGAGATAAGAGTTTTGTAAAAGTGGCTCTCATCCTGGCAGGAAGACAGCCTACTTCAGACCTACAACTTCGTTTATTTCCATTCCTTTCATTTCTGGTTTCATTACTTATGTGCATATGTTACTTTTTGTGCCTTTCCACAGGGAACATGGGATAAAAATGACTCTTTGTACAAATCATTTCTATTTTTCCAGTTTTCTCAAATGAAAACAATGTTCATATTCCCAAGTCTACTGAGTTTCTTTTCATTCCTGAGAAATTAGTTCCTGAGAAAACTATAGATATTCATCAATCCACAGGCATTTTTAATTAGGATTTGCAATATGTGCAACTAGCAGAAATGAAAATGTGCCTGCTAGAAGCCCTGATTTTATAAAGCTTTCTGCTTGGGTAGACCCAATTGTCAAAGTTTTACAGACTTGAAAGACCAGATTAGAATTTGGCTGCAGATATCTACATACTTGCATGAAACCAAGGAAGATTTTCAAATAACAGAATGATTATGGTATTTCCCCCCTCTCTTATATCTGCATATTGTTATTACTATAATTGTTAGTGATAGCATAGTCCCACTAGATTCTTTTCCAAATGTACAGTAAAAAAACCCACATGTATTCTGTAGATCTGTGCATGCAGAAGACAGGGAAATACCCTTTTGTTACAGCACTAAAGAACCAATAGGCCAGCTTGATAAGTTATGGGTGTTAGGCTAACATGGGCAGCTCAGGTTCAGGTCAAATCAATCAGTCCTTATATCCTAGAATTCCACTGTGTAAGCCAGGACGTGGGAAATTTTGACCTTTCAAATCTTTTGGATTACGATTCAAGTCTTTCTCCTTCTCCAGGGCATCTTCTGACTAAACTCACCTTCCTCATTCCTGCATCTTTCTCTTTCTTTCTGGCCTTCTTTCTCCTCTCCCTTCCCACCACAGCTCATGTCTAAATTCTCCTTCCTCTTTCTCTTCCCCCTTTTTTTAAATTAATTTTTATTTAAACTTTTAATGAAAAAACAATAAAACAAACCCTCCCCGCTTCCAGACATCAATTTTCCCAGTTGAATCTGAATTTAACATTCCATTCCATATAAACATTCGGTTCCATACGTTATGTCTGTTTTATAACAATCGTATACTATTACTTTTAGCTTGTATTTAACTATTTACATTTTATCTTTTACCATCTCATTTTGTCTTCTTCCTTTCTCACAGCCTTTCTTTCTTTCCCCCTATTTCATTCTTTTATTCAGTTCAATACCTCTCGCCATCCTCTTTCAAAGCCCTGGATTGGCTTATTTTTAAGTGAAAAAGTTAACTTTTCTGTCGCTACCATATCCAGGACTCTGAATTATTCTTCCCCCTTTCTCTGTCTCTGTCTTTCATCTTTTCTCCCTTCTCCACATCATCTAGTTGCATTCACCTTCCGCCTCCTTCTCCCACCCCCTTCCTTTCTCATCTTTTTTTTATGTTTATCTCTATCTGTTTTAATCCCCCATCTTGAATTCTAGTGCCTACATTTTGCTTTTCCCTTCCTTTTCCCTTTCTCTCTTTTTCTCCTTTTCCTTCTCCCCTCACTTCTAGCTCTGCTAGTTGTGGTCCTTTCTCTTTACCCCATCTTTTTTTTCTTGCTCCCTGTCGTAAAGAAAATGATGAGACAGGGTCTGAGATATGCTGAGATATGCTGAATATGTCAGTATTTTCAACTAATTTCTGTTAAACCTAATGGGGCTTGCTTTTGAGTAAGAATAGATAGGACTTGCTTGGTCTATATTTGTTGTTACTGATTATTTTCTTCACTATTTCCACCTGCCCCAAATATGTGATGTTTATTAGTAGTTTGATAATGACTATGGGAATTATTAATTTTGTGAGGTAAGATAATTCCACAACCTGAGTGTAAATAAAAGATAATGTGGCCAGTGAGGGAAATTGATTAATGGGAGCAATCTGTTTAAAGCAACAGTTTGGAAAACAATTTTTTCTTGAAAAAAATTCTTTGTTTCAACTACAAACTTCTTTGTCTGGACTACAGCTCCCATGTGTTGTTACAAATAAGTACTTAGACAAATGTTTAAAACAGAGCTGAAAAAATTATGTGTCGTGTGCGTGTGTGTGTGTGCTTGGAAAACATGATGTCTTCTCATGTTGGATGTTAAACTTTTTATTTGAACGACATGCTCTGAGCAACTGTGGTTGATGCTTAATATACCATCCTTAATGACATCACCAGGGCCCATCCCCATGACATCATTAGGAGCCGATCTCTGTAACATCACTAGAGGCCATTCCTGGATGTCATGTTTGGGCCCTGAAATCTGAGAGCCTGGGATGCTTCTGAGTAGGAGAACCTAGTTACAAGGTATGTCTGTATGTTGCATGTGCATGTTTAATGCTACTGTTAGAAGCTGAAGTTCTGAACTCACTTACCTGCAAATTGATGCATTAAAAAGCAGTGGAATTGCCATGTATATTTCTATGACTGAGATTTATATACAGAGGAGACAAACTCTTGTGTAATTCCAACAACAATTCTCCAAGCTTTTACTTTCTGCTAACAAATGCTGAAAGATTGATGCCTAAGGTGGAAAGTTCTTCAAAATCTAAACAATTTATCCAAATTTTACAAGGCTAAATTTATGCAGTCCTTTGGCTGTTCTGTTTCGTGAAGTTCAAAGTACATGTGTAGCAATGTCAAGGAAATAATGACAAGAAATAGCTTATTTCCCTTTATTGAAGAGCTCTATATAATTAACAGTTCGGAATGTATTTTTGGTTCAATCATAACCTAGTGCATACTTCCCACTAAAGATTGGGAGACAGATTGAATATAGACCCTGATCGTTGTTCGCTGAAGATCGATGTTAGTATTGCTTTCAACTTCAAGCTAGAAAAGCAATAAGATTAACATTGTTTCAAAGGGGAATTTGTATCATTTCCTTATTTTATATAACTGACACAGCTGGGCTGAGGACTCTGCATCACACTGTAAAGTCAAGGTCCATTATATACAAAGCCATTCAAGTTGTTCTGACACTCAAAAACAGAAAAATCCTATTTGTAATTTTTTCCCTTCTCCGGCAGGAAAAATATAAAAATAATAAATTAAGTATCAAACCCTTTTGTGATTTTGTAGGGCTGGCTTTGCATTGATCCTACTCTTGCACTTTTAATAGTAGCCTGACACATAGAAATTAAACTGGTGAAACATCTTCCCTTTACATTATCCCTCAAGTAATGAAAACCTTTCTTTAATTATTGTCACTTTATTGTTTATAGCTATGGGCCATCTCAGGGAAGGAAGTTTTCCATCTTGTTTAATAGAAGTGGTAGTACAATCTCTTCTTAAAAAACCCTCCCTGGGCCCTCTATACACCATTATTGAATCTTTCTTTTTTGAGCAAGGTGATTGAAAGGGCAGTTGCCTTCCAGCTCCAGGCAGTCTTGGATGATCTGCGTTTTCTAGACACATTTCAGACTGGTAGGATATGGCGTTGAGACCACTATGGTCACTCTTCAGCTGAGCTTTGACAAGAGAAGTGCGTCCGTCTTGCTGCTTTTGGACCTCTCAGCAGTGTTTGATACTGTGATATCCTTCTGGAATGCCTGAGGGGTTTGGGAATTGGAGGCACTGTGCTTCAGTGGTTCTGGCCCTGTCTCTAGTTAGGTTCCAGATGGTGGTGCTTGGGGATAGCTGCCCCTAAAAAAGGGAGTTTGTTATATGGCATACCACAAGGTGCCATTCTGTCCCCAATGCTGTTTAACATCTACCTGAAACCTGAGAGATTATCTGGAGGCTTGGAGCAAGGTGCTGTCAGTATCCTGATGACACCCAAATACAAGTTCCCATGCCTTCACAAAGAGCATCAGCTAAGGATAGTGTGTCTCCTCTGAATGAGTGCCTAAAGGCAGTAATGGGCTGGATGAGGAAGAACAAACTGAAAATGTATTCAGTAACTGAGGTTGGAGGTTTGTCAACCAGTTCTGTATGGGGTCACACTCCCCTTGAAAGACTGCATTCACAGATTCTGAATCCATCACTCCAAATGACAGCCCAGATATCAGATTCAGCTGACATTCAGGACCTAAACATGGTAGTGCATGCACTGGTAACCTCAAGGCTCGACTTCTGCAATGCACACATTGGGCTACTTCTGTACCAAGTTCTGAAACTTCAATTAGTGCAAAACATGGCAGCCAGACTGGTTACTGGTCCATCAAGGAGTAATCATATTACATCTATATTAAAATCACTTACTGGCTGGCAGTTTCTGGGCAAGGTACAAAGTGTTGGTTCTTACCTTTAAAGCCCTATACAGTTTGGGTCCAGGTTACTTTCAGGATCGCCTTCTCCCATATAATCCATCCCATATAATCAGATCTTCTGAGGGACATTATCTTCAGCCAGCCATGACCAGCAACTGGCAACTGTTAACCAGTGGAAGGTTTATCAGCTACCCTCAAATTGTGGAATGACCCACTGGACACATTGACCACATTTAAAACAGCATTAAAAACCCATCCCTTCCAACAGACCTATCAAGATGGTTTTTAAATTACGAGTTTTTAAATCCTGAATTCATTCTCTTTGACATGTATGCTTTTTTAACTGGGGCTATACTTTTTTAATTGATTAAGCATTTTTAATTGGTGTTAGTGTTTTTAACTGTGCTATGTGTCTATTCGTTGCTGCATTTTAATCTGTTGTTTCCTGCCTTGATCTATAAGGAGAGGTGGGTAAGAAATAATTATTATTAATATTGTTGTTGTTGTTGTTAAACATGCAAAATACAATATTAGCTAAACATGTCATTTGTATTTATCAGACAATAGCCATACTATGCATCTAGCTGTTGGGAAAATCAAAAAGAGGAAAGCTATTAAAAATAGGAGCAAAGGTTAAGCAAAAACACTCATCTTCTGACTGGAATTGTTTCTTTTTGAGAGGCGTGCAGTTTTGTGCTAGATTTCAGAAACAATATATTCTGTTCATAGAACAAGTACACCTTTCTTGGATTCATAATATATTTTTCACTTTGTAAGCAAAACAAGTTTTAAAAACAGCTAACATGATACAACATGATTTTTTTGCATTCTTTGGCTCTGCAGTACAATTTACAGCTCTGAGATACAGTTCCTTGAAATAAATTTATAAGAAGTTGATATGATTGTTTTTTAAACTGTCAGACACTTATGATATGAAAAACTTGCATTGTAGCTCAGAAGTGTCCAGATCTTAGCCCAAATACCCCCTACTTAGTTAATATATTAACCAGTAAAACCACCATAGTTCAGTTTAGGTGGAGTTCCAAACCCAAGAAAGTTTACTTACAAGTCCCAATCAGAGTAGACCTGTTGAATCAATGGAACTCATGTAAGTGTTGACGTAACAAGTTCTCATTGATCTGATGGATCTACTCTTGTTAGGCCTAATAATGAGATCCAGGCCTTGGTTTCCTAAAACAATCCACATGATGCTTTCGGGTTCCAGATAAATATGAGGAAAGCCATGCTTTAGATTTGCATCTGCTGAGTTTTCATGTTTGTGAGTTCAAGCTTTTTGAAGCAGAGAAAACTCAATAAATATAGCTTGTAAATTCAGCTATAACACAAACCATTAGTAGAAACTGTGATTTCAAATTTAGACTCAAGCTATATTTTCAGATCCTGGTTTGGTAACCTATTGCAAACTATATTTGCAAAGAGACTTCAGCTCAGACACAACTCCAGACAATACTTTGGTCTTCTGTGAGTGCAGCTGAAGTCAAAATGAGTAGATGAGAAATGCCAAAAGTAAATAATTTAGATTCATTTGGTTTATTAACTTACTGTGCCCCACTAAGCTCCATTAAAAATTATGCCCCACGGCAAAAATGTTAAGCCAGCTTTTCACTTTGTTAGGCTTTTGTCTGGCAGGTAAATGTTTGTCAGTGGTGCTGAAAACAGAAAACCACACATTAATAAAATGCTCAGCTTTGTGCCAGGTTACAAAAGAATTGATTTGTCACCATTGCCCCCTCTCTGCTTTCTTTTTACCAGCAGGCAAACACCTTTTTCTTTAAGCAGACTTTTAATGTATGAACAGGAGAGCCTCTTACTGGGATATTTTATTTTTTAAAAAACTTCTGTATGTTTTTAAATGATTTTATACTGTTTTATATTGTGATCTTAAATTTTATTGTGAAGGTTTTTTGATTAATTCTCTCTGAGAACCACCTTGGGTCCCATTCTGGGAGAAAGCTGGCATATAAATTAAATAAATACATAGCTTTTTAAGTTGTTCATAAATGAACTAGAGTTGGATTGTGCTATGATATGGCAAAATTTACTGCTGATACATCAAATGGTAGAGTCTGGAGTGACTTCACTATGAAGAAAGGTTACAACAGCTGAGGGTTTTTTAGCATAGTGGAGGAGGAAGAAAATGAGTAAATGGAGGCATGGTAGAAACATACAAAAATTGTAAGTCATGTTGAAAATGTGGATATGGAGAGCTTTTTCTCTCTTTTGTGCAATGCTAGAACCCACAGCCATTCAATGAAGCTGTATGGTGGGAGATTCAGGAAAGACAGTATTTCTTCCAATAGCTCATACTTGAAATCTGTGGAATTTGCTTCCTCTAGCACAGTGTTTCCCAAACTCTGGTCCTCTAGGTGTTTTGGACTTCAGCTCCTAGGATCACAGATCACTGGACAAGGCAGCTAGGACTTCTGGAAGTTGAAGTCCAAACACCCTGGAGGCCTAGAGTTTGGGAATCAGACCTCTAGAAGTAAGGATGGGCAACATGGAAGATGGTGAAGGGGAACTAAAGAAATGAATGGAGCTTGGGGCTACTAGTCTTAAAGAATATATATTACCTCCAGAATAAGAGTTATAGGTACTTTCAAATTCTAGCTGGCAGCAAACATGAACAACTAGCACACTATTTAATGCTGTCACTGTCATCTGAAAATACTGTTGCCTTTGGAAATAGTATCATTAACTTAAAGGGGATGATGCTTTTTCTTGTAAGTTTAATTTTTGTGTATGATATAGTTTAAAAAACCCATCTACTTACAAAATTAAAATCATATCTGCTGTTATCTGAATAACAGGTTTGTACCCAAAAGTAAAAATTTTGCTACAAGTGGCATCCCTCAGTTTCTGTTGTTACTCCTTGTCCCAAGAATTTCAAAATGACTGTTTGTGTGCATGTGTACATTTCCTACCATCTATTTCTAGGCATATTTATTTCATTTCTTCCAGACTATCCATTTTTCCCTATCTTTAACTTCTGAAAGCTGAGGCTTAAATGGTGTATAATAAGGGAAACAATGGGATCCCAAACTCATCTTTCTTTTGCAGTGCTGATGCTGCAAACCATAGCCAAATTGTGTGTGTGTGTGTGTGTGTGTAGATATGCCTTCAAGTCACCTGTTAACTTATGGCAAACCCATGAATTTGGAAGGGTTTTCTTAGGCAAGGAATACTCAAATGTGGTTTTACTAGCTACTGCCTTTGAAATATAATATGCAGCACCTGGTATTCATTAGTGATCTCCCATCTGAGTTGGTGAGCCAGCTTAACTTCAGAGATCAGATGAGATCTGGTGCCATTAGGGTGTTTAGGATCCCATTTAACAACTTCCCAGGAGGAAAACTCTTAAATTTTTCCCTTCCTGTCAGTTCTCCTCTGCAAGCTCCCCACTTCATCAAGATGGATTCTAAAAGCAAAAATGAGTGCCAGTTGGTTAATTTCTGCAACAATCCCTGAAGCTGTTACTAGAAATGTGATTACAGTTGCTTTTAAAAGATGGAACAGAATATTTCTTTTCAGTTTAATATGGAAGTTTATTTTGGCAATTTATTTTTTGTTGATGCTAACTGCTGTCAAGCCACTTCAACTTATGGCAATCCTAAGAATGAAGACCTCCAAGACACCTTGTTATTAACAGTTCTGCTAAGGACTTGAAAACTCTGGTTCCTTGACAAAGTCTATGCACCTTTAATGCCATCTTCCTCCTCTTCTACTGGCTTCCACTTTACCCAACATTGTTGTCTTTTCTAATAAGTCATGCTGTCTCATGATAGTCCACAGTATGATAGCCTCAGTTGGTCAATTTTGGCTTCTGGGGAATGTTCAGACTTTCCTCTCAGATCCATTTATTTGTCTTTTTGGCAATTCATGATATCCACAGAACTCTCCTTTAGCACCATATTTTCAAATGATACTATCCTCCTCATATTGTCTTACTGTCCTGTCAGCTTTCTTCATTGTTCAGCTTTCAGAACCATATTCAGAAATTAGAATTTAGAAAGGCAAGTTATTAAATGGACTGTGAGCCTCTAACATGGCAATAAACTATGAATTCTAACGAGCTTGAAACAAATGTGAATCCCATTTGATTAGGCCGGAGAACCGTTGTGGAGCTTGGGAGCCATAGTTTTAGATCAGAAAAACTTTGTTAATAATGAGCCCATTCAAAGAACTCCAGTTCTAAGGAAACCATCTTGATCATGCTTGATCCCTGTGTATATCTAATAAATGACAGAGATATGGACAGTACCATCTAAAGTCCACTGATCAGGCTGTTGTGAAAGGGCCTAATGGCAAGGGGGGGGAGACTCACAACTTAGAGAAGGCCAGATGATGCCCACAGCCTGAGAACTGCATGTGGTGGATAGTCTGTAGTTCTGCTTTATTTAAGTGGTCATCAAGAAAATTCAAATACCTTTGGTTGGTGTACGTATTACAAGAACTCTATTCATGAGACACATGCTTCCTTGTTGCTAACCGCACAGCTCCTGCTTGCTTCAGTTCTTTTCCTTCCTCCAACAGGATCCATCCCTTTATGAGGCTTACCATTCCCCTCCTACCCTGTTCCTTCTTCCAGAAAAGATATCTATTATAAAATTATATGTAACTCCTAAAACCCTGCTTGCTTATAGGTAGAGGGTTAACACTATTGCCTTATGCCAACTACCTTTGTATTCTAGCTTGCTGTTAAGTTTTCGTATAACAATAGGATGTGGCTTGGAAAAAATTGCCTTTTTGTGACAGATTGCTTGCAGAATTCACCCAGATAGTGTGGACTGTGGCCATGCAGGCTGATGGATGCTGAAAGTGTAGTTATCCAGATCGAATCTGAAGTACAGCTAAGTAATGCTTCAAGTGCTGTTGTATCCACTTATACTTACTTCATGGTGTACCATTTTTAAAGCCACTAAGAAGCTGCAATAGAAGCTGTGATTCAGTAAGAGAAAGGTAGCTGGTCAAGTAATGACATCATGAAATCATCACTAGGTTCATGACAAACTATCTTACTGGATGTAGCAACTTCTAATCAACATTTCCAGATAAATGGCATGGAGCCTTATTCCCTTGTCTGCCCGCCCCCAAAATCTTTCAAGAGCAAGGTTAAGGAGAAACAATAAAGAAATGTTTGAGTTGAGAAGTTCTACAGATCACTTTAGATTTCACAATCCCTATACAGTCCTTAAATTTACATGGTATCTACTTTGTAGTCACTCTCAGGACTAGATATAGAAGCATGTAATCACACATATTCCTAGCATAATAATATAAAATCAACATTAAGAGTTGAAGACTACCCTTGTTCAGAAGTAACTTAATGATGTGCTAGCTCTCACCATTTGAAATCCTTTCATTCTTTCTATGTGTGAAGTGAGTTTTTGTGACCTCAGATTTATTCCATTTTTCACTATAACGTCATCATTTTCATATTTAAATACCCCGAAATGTACATCCATAGACAGAGGCTTGAAGAATGAAGGTGTTTTAATGGAATGATACCTTGAAAATAAACTTTTTATCTCAAGCATACTAATTCATTAATGATTGTTGCATGGGTGCTCCTTAATGGAGCAGTCAAGAGTGGCAATATTAGTATGAGACTTTCTGAAAAGGACTAATATAGAAATTAAGTGTGGAAACTGGAATTTGCAGGAGAAAGCCCCAGTTTGCTAAACAGGACTGTGTCCAAAGTAGATTTTCTCCTATTATTTTGTATATTATATCTTGCCTTTCAGGGTACAAATCATTTGAAGTCAGCCTCCCACTAATAAACATATAAGAACAGCATCATAATAAACAATATTAAATCATGAACTGCTTTATTCACACATACATTTGTAGAGCAGCCTGTGAGATCTATGTTGCTTCTCTCTTGCTTGGGACCTTACCAGTTGGTGATAGATGACCCTGTTTTGGAAAGAGACAGTGTGGTCAGAACAGGTTTTGAAGTGGACTTTGCCAGCCTCCTTCTCCCTCTAGGAATTTCCCTAGGAAGAGTTAATGGTAGATGGCTCTAAGGGCGAAGAATCTGAGCAGGCTCCAGCACTATCATTATCCAACACAATCTTTATCTGCCTCCCTCTCTCCTCTGGAACCCTTTCCACAGAGCAGTTGTGGAAAATAGTCTTCTTAAAGGAGGCAAAAGTCAATTTGGAAAAATGTCTGAGATCCTCTTTACATTGTTCCTTCCCTGCTTGTCTCTCTTTCTTCATTCCCACCCCACCCCAAGCTATCTAAAGCAATCAGATGTAATGGAGAATAGTGATACTTCCTTCCTCTTCCAAAAACTGTCTATTGCTGTGGTTTATTAGATACTTTGTTTGCTATTTCTAACATGTTCCACAGATCTTTTATTTTTTGCTTATTTAGTAGTATTATTCAAGTTTCACAGTCTTTTCTCTTTGTCATCTTGATACGTTGTGTTCCACCATTATGCAGCATTTATGAGGCAAGCTAATCACTGCAACTGAAAGATCTCTAGAAACATGCATGTTGTTATCTGTTTACAAGTGAAACTTGTACATCTCAAAATGTAATACTGTAGTATTTTGATAAGTGGCATATTTATGAAAATGAACTTGCACTGGCAAATATTAAGTACTAAAAACAACCCAGTAGATTCCATATGTGTAAAATACATATTTCTGAATTGAGTATGATTTAAAATAGTGATTTGTGTATACTTCCCTCCTGTTTGTCCACTTGTAACTTCTCTTTGTTACTATCAAAAGTAGTGTGTTTTCATTTGCTATATAGCAACCCAAGACATATTTTAGCAAGAAGTACCACAAATCTAAATAATAAAAATATGCACAGGACTGAAATATGAAACACTAAGCTTATATGTTTACAGTTAACTAAACCATGTTTTAGTTAAAGGTAAATCCCATTGAAGGAAATAGAACATGAATACAAAAGAACCAAATTCTTTAACAGTTTGATTTTTCTGTGGTTATATTTTAAGACATTGACAGTCACATTCTTAGCAATAAGCCATGTTTCCTTTAAATGAAAAAAAAAATCAAAGTAAAATTATGCTGAACAAAATCTTAATTTAGATCTTAATTCTATGCAATTCTATTAAAGAAATGCATTTGCAAAAGGTCTCTATCATTACCACTATACTGCTTAAAATGCAGTTTTAAGGAAAGCTTTAACAGAACCACCATTCAGTGTAGGAAAATAATTGAAGACAATAGAGGCAGTCAGTTGAAAATAGTGGTGGTTAGAATGCCATCATGACAAAAACCTCCAGGCTAATGCAGGGCTTTTATGAAATGGTTAGAAGTATACCTATTCCCCTTCTATCCATTATCTGATTATGCAAATAACAGAATATATGTTCCAGTGAAGTAACTTCTACAGTGGCCTCTCAGCTGTGGAAAGCTCACTCCTGGGACTTGACAAATGAGGACAACTGTGGCCATTTAAGGCCTTCCTACTTGCCTAAGAATTTTAAATGATTTTCATTTTTAATCATTTTAGTATTTTTAAATAAAATTAACTTGTTACATTGTATTATTATGGCTGATTTTTAACAGTGTATATCACACTTTTGTACACTGCTCTAGATGAAGGGCCATTAAAGATTATTTTTAAAAATATATGATAAAGAATTAATAACATAGACTACAGTTCTGTACATGGTTAAGTCTGTTGAACAGAATAAGACTTGGTGGTGAGCAGACTTGTGTAAAATTACACTGTGAAGAAAGTATTTTTTAATTGTTATTTTAGATTTTTAGGAGTAAGTCTTACTGAAACATTTCTTGTTGGCAGTGATACGTGCCCATCAAGTCAGCTTTAACTTACAAAGAACCTTTTAAAAATGAAAAGTTAAACACTGGAATTCATGCCTTGCAGATAATAACATCCTGTGACACAAAAGGTAGAATCTCTACTTTCAGAGTTCCCTCTTCAGAATTTACCATAATCCTTTAATTCCTGTAATTGGGTCTATGTACCACAGTGACTGGAGTTTTAAAACACCTAGAATTATATATAGAATGCTTGAATTTATTTGGGAGCATTTTATCTTTTGGAAACAGAAGATTGTTGTTTCAGGATATTTCCTGTATTCTGCATATTGTAGGGAGGTTCTTACATGGGACAGACAAATGGGAAAAGTCTAATATTTTTAATTAAACAGCCCCAACTATCTCTTTTGTTAAGACTGAACAGCAAAGCTGTTCACTTTTTCCTCACTGGAAATGTGCCTGTGGGTTCAGCCCCTCACATAATTAAGATATTAATGAAGATGCATGTGCATTGGTGTTTGCTTTAGAACAATATTTAATTTAGAACAACAAGTTTGCTCCGCATTTAGGAGATTTTCTTTTTCTTTTTCCTTTTTTTTTTTTTTTGCTATTTAGTTGTGATGTGCCCAGGCAGGATGGAGTACTGGCCAGATGCAAAAAGCATTTAAGTTCTACCATTTCTTAGTCTTCATTGTACAGAGTATCTGTTTGTACCGAAACAGCAAAAAGACCTGTTGCGCATGAAAGGCTGACAAATTTATTATGACATGCGCTTTTCTGAACAACTAACATTTTCTGGACAAAAATACAGTCTACAAAAATCTGGGCAGTAACAAACATATTTGGTTTTTAAGATGCCATAAGACATTGGTAACAAATGCCTTAGCTACATCCCATTTGGATTAGTCTAATCCACTTGACATGGAGCTGCCTTTGAAGAGTGTTTGGAAACTTCACTTGATACAAAGAGCTGTGTCCGGGATGTTAACTGGGGCTAGTTACAGGGGCCCTACATCTCTCTTGCTCCAACAGCTCCACTGCCTCCTGGTCTATTTCCCAGCACTGCTCAAAGTGCTGGTTATAACCTATAAAGCCCTATATGGCTTAAGCCCAGGCTATCTGACAAGATCGTATCTCCTCATATGAGCCTCGCTGGGCCCCGAGATCTTCAAAAGAGTCCCTTCTTAATGTCCTACCCAACTTCACAGATATGGTTGGTGGGGACAGGAGACAGGGCCTTCTTATTGCCTGACCCAGGCTCTGGAACTCTTTTCTTTGGGAAGCTAGTATGAATTGGTAGAATGGGTAGGCAATGATTCTTTCATTCTTATAGGCTTTTAGAACTGAAGGCTTTTAAGAAAGGAGCTTTTAAGAGCATGCTGTATTGTTTTAAACTGCTATTTATGCTTTTAAAGTCTTTAAATTTTTAAATTATATTAATATTGTTAGTAGTTTAATGTCGATCTTTTGTACTTACGAAATGATATCATAGTAATTTTAATTTGGAAGCCGATTTGGGAGAACGTTAATAACTACAGGATTTTTTGTTGGTTTTGTTGCAATAAAATATGCTTATAAATTTGCTGTATTTGAGTGAGTTGACACAGCTATGTAGTAATGTGGGGGACTGAGGAATATCAGGCAAGCCTAGGGTTCCCCTTTAAAATATTGTTTATAGGCCCATAGCTCATTTTTCTGTAGGTGAACACCATAATCCTGTCCACAGTTGCTTGAGAGTAAGTCCCATTGGATACAGTACATCATATTTCTTAGTAAATGCATATGGAATAAATGGCAGGAACATCATTTCATTGTTCCTGAAGGGTATAAGCTTTTAACTATTGCTTTCAAGTTGAATGTTACTCCTTTCCAAATATTTATGCTTGAGGGACTTGCTACAGTGCTACTGTGCTGAAAATTTGGAATTAGAGTGAAAGTAATCCTTTAAATTTAGACTTCTACCTCCAAGCCCAGAAAAAAAAATGAGCCAAGGTTGCAATCCATAATACTGAGCAATAATTTCCAGGTAATCCTATTCATATTATTGGTTGTCTGCACTCCAACCATCCATTTTTGTAGCCAAAACAAATTTAAAACTCCCACTTCTGTGCCTTTATCAGGGTTGCTCAACCAGGGTTTTCTGGAAGAGGATGTAAGGGTTACAAGAGATTGTGATGGGGGGAAAACTTTTTGAAGAGTAGATATGATATGATATTAATAATAATAATAATAATAATAATAATAATAATAATAAAAAAAAAGTACTAGTTCCGTAAGACCTGGAAATTCTCTAGGGTTCCTCTGGGATAAAAAGTTGAGAAAGGCTGGTCTATACATTTCAATGAGAAAGTATAAAGTGTGTGTTGAGATTCCTGCTGCTGTCTAATTCATTCTAGGCTAGATTTCTGAACAGCTCCTTGGTCCTGCCAGTGAAAGGAGTTAATCTAACACAAGAATGGAGACCCTTTTACGATCTGTTTGGCTTGTACTGTAGTTCCCACAATACTTTACTGTCTGCAGCTTTTGGGAGTTGACATTCAGGTTCTCTGGAGACAAGTTTCCCCATCTTGGACCTAACAATTGAAATTCACAGCAGGGCAATGGGACAAATAAAGCAAAATAAATATTGCATCTTAAGATGTAATACCTCTCGCTTTCTTGGACTGATTATTGTTGGAAGCCTGAGTCCTAAGATTTATCTAAATTTTGTGTGTTGATTTGCCTTCAAGTCGCCTGTGGACTTACGACGACCCTGTAAATTTTGTAAGGTTTTCCTAGGGAAGGAATACTCAGGTGGTTTTGCCAGTTCCTTCCTCTGACAAGCTGGTATCCACCGGTCTTTCATTCAAATACTAAGCAGAACTGACGACGCTCAGCTTCCAAAATCAGACGAGAATTGCTGTCTTTAGGTATAAATTGGGTCATTTTTTTAAAAAAATGGTCTAGTAGTTAGTAGGAGCCTATTTACTCGCTCAGGAGCGGGGTCTGGCGCTTTCGTAGCCGTTTCGCAACCTCCGTCTGCGCCTGTGTAGGGATCATATTACCGGAGATCACAAGGCTTTGGCACAAGGTCTGGAGTTCTGTCAGGAGAGGGGTTTTTTTCCCTTTTTTTTTTAAACACGCACATTCGTTCTCCTGCCGCTAGGAGAGCTTGTAATCTCCACGTTGGGCGGAGGGAGGGAGGGAGGGAGCCGCGTTGTAGTTTCCTCCCTCGAGAAGTGCTGTTCAAACTCTCAGCCGAACGGAGCCGACGGTTCGCGCCCGTGTCCGCACGACTGGCACCCCCAAAACCGGTTTCGGCGTCGGGAAAGCGTTCAGACCCCCCCACCCGCCCCGGAAAGCGCCGCGTAAACTCTCCTGTGTCCCCCTGCCTGAGAGGGGGGAAGAGGGTCCTCAAGAGCCAGCTCTCCACAGACCTCTTTGCCTTTGCCCCGGTGAAGCACCTAAAAAGGGAGAAATTAGGGAGCCCGCTTGCGGGACCCCTTCCGCCCCGTCCCTCGCCCCTGCGAGCACAATGGGAGAAGCGCTGAAGGGGACTGGCTGGCAGAGGGGGGTCCGCCTCTCCCCGCCGCCGCCTCCTCCTCCACCACACTTTGAGGCTCTCCTGTGACGGTGTCGCAGCCGTCCCTCTCCTAAACCGTCCCCTTTCCCCCCTCTCGGCCCGCATCCCCCTCTCCACGCGTCCTGGCTCGCCTTTCTCCCCCGTCCGCCGTCGGAGAACTCTTGGCCCGGCACGCAAAACGTAGCGGCGGCGGCGGCGGCGCGCCCTCTCGCGCGCCCCCGTCCCAACCCCGGGAGACAGAGCGGGAGCGCGCCGCCTGACTGGCTGCCCCGAGGAATGCGCGGTATGCGGGCGGCAGAAGCAACCATTCCGCGGGACGGGGAGGGGAGGCGGGAGCGGCCGACGCCCGCTGCGGGAGGCAGAGCCCCGCGCCCGGCGGGGGTGGAGAGCCCGCGCCCGGGGGCCCGAGGCGAGCGGCGCCGAGCGCCCAAGACGCGGCTGTCGCCGCTGCGGCTTGGAGGCGTGTAGGCGGCGGTGTGGTGCCGGCGCTGGGCCGTTCCTCTTTCGCCCACCCCTTCCCCTCCTCTCGGTTGCGCGCCCTCTGTGTGTGAGTGTGTGAGTGTTTCGCTCGCTCGCTGGGCGGTGGTTGAGGCCGCTGGTAGGTGGGATCGAGGCTGCTGCTGCCGCCGCCGCCGCTGTGGAAGTCGCCACCGACGCCGCGGCCAGCTCCGCGAAGTGACTTTTATGGCAGGCGGGGAGGTCGGCTGCGTCGCGTCGCCGCTGGGCTGTTCGGCCGCCGGGGATCCCGGGAGAGCGGAGGAGGACGAGAGGCGCGTTGCATGAGAGGAGGCTCGGCCGAGGGAGAGGGGGAGGAGGAGGAGGAGGCGGAGGCGCCGAGCCAGCCAGCGACTGCGGGAGGCCGAGGAGGAGGAGGAGGACGCGCGCCCAGCTCCAGCCCCGCGAGCAGCCGCGGCCGGGGAGGGAGAGGCCCTTCGCCGTGGTCGCCTCCCCGAGTGGCGCGCCAGCCAAGTTGCCTCAGAAGTTGCTTCCCGTCCGGAGGGGGAGCGCGGGCTTCGGCTGGGCGATGATTTTCCCCAATAGCGGCGGCGGCGGCGGCGGCGGCAACAACTCTGCGGGCGGCGGGAGGACTCCCTATAGGAAGCAGGTAAAAGCGCGCCAGCGGGCGGGGGGGGTTCGGGGGTGGGGCGGGGTGGGGGGCGCTCTTTCTCTCCTAACTTGTACCCCGTGTGCGGGGGTGGATACGGAGAGGCGGGAGGGAGGTCTCGGGGAGCGGAAGAGGGCTGGGAAGTTGGCAGTGGAAATCTCTTCCCCCCGCACCCACCCACCCACCCACCCACCCACCGCCCCGTCGATTGACCCTCTCCGTGCCTTTATTTCCCCTCCCTCTCTCTCGGTCTCCTTTTCCTTTGAGGCTCTGCGTGTCACGTGTGACGCCCTTTTCAAGCAAACAAAAACACTTCGCCTGGCCGCACTCGTGCAGGCGGGAGGTTCCAGTTCGGGGCCACTTTCGCTCGGAAAGGGGAGGGGGCGAGAGGGTCTCTGTCTGCGCAGCCGGCGGGGAGGAGGCCCCCCCAGGTCGGGCTCCGTAGAGCGCCAGCAACAAGTTGCTTGGCTTTGTTCGTGTCCTTTTAATGATTTCCAGAGGCTTGCGGCGGCATGATCTCAGGTCGGAACTTTAAGGTCGACAGTTAACGTTTGTTTCTGCCCAAAGAGCCAGGAGGGAATGGGAACCCCCCCCCCGAACAGGAGAAGCAAGAACAGGAACAGCAACCCACTGTTAGGCTCTTCTTTTAAAAACAAAACAAAACTAAAACAACACGGAATCTAATAGCCCCGTACTTGGCGAGGGGCATAGCAACCTAAGTTAAAATTAATTTGGGATAAAATGCCCTTTTGTTTCAGCTAAAATCTCCAGTTCTATCGAAAATACATCCTGTCCCGCCTTTTAGCTCTCTACAATCTGTGGCCATTTCTGCACTAGACTGTTACAGCGCGATGATTCCACTTTCAACATGCTATGGAATCCTGGGGTTTGTAGTTTCGGGAGGGGCCGAAACTGCAAACCCCAAAATTCCATAGGATGTTGAAAGTGGGATCATAGCGCTGTAGCAGGCTAGTGCGGAAATGGCCTGTGTGAAAGAGTCGTTAAAAACGCAGGAGTGAAGTTGAGTTCCACGAAATGGTTGTTTTTCCCCCTCCTTTGTCCTAGACCACAGAAAAATTGGGCTCTGTTAAACGCGATGACTCTCTCTTGCCTGTGTCTGACATGTTGATTTAATTGTACTCAAAGGAGAGGCGCTCTAGTAGGCCAGGCGTCTACCTCCAGCTTCTGTGCTTCTGCCAATGTCCTGTTTTTTAAAAAAAGAAACAAACGAGAGGGCGGTTACTGAGAGGATATCTAGCTATTTTCTGAAATCGACCTTATTCGTTATGAAGCAGTTCACTTTTGTTCGAGGCTGACCTGGCTTCTCTACACAATATTTTGTGTGTGTATTTATATATGTATATAAAACCCTCAAACCTGCACAAACGTGACCAGGAGGAAATTTGGGTGTGTGGAGGGGTGAATAAGTGTTGATTTTCTGGAGATGTGTCGACGCTTTTGCTTTTTCACTGAAAAGAATGAAATAATAATTGCAAAGAGTTTCATTGAGATTATACAATATAATTAGTGAGTGTAGTTAGACTGTTCCAGGAACTTTACATATACAGTATTCATTTACCTTGTTCATGATATATGATAAAATTAATACATAATATATAAAGTAAATAAATGCATAGTAGAATTTTCTTTTGTTTCATCTTGGTTGTAAATAGATAAGGGAGTTGGTACTGATAATACACAGTGCAGTGGGTTACTTTAAAATAATCCACAGAAGATTTTGATTTAATTATAATTTTCCTGCCCATTGTTGTTAGAGTTGATAATAGTAGAGGATTGCATAAAGTGTTTCAAATGGTAACAGTCCTGACTTATTTGGGCTAATAAATATTTTTGCCAAGTGTTAAATCAGTAGTTTACTGGTTTGTTAGTTTTAGTCAGCAGGAGAACCTCTTCTCTCTCTTGGAAGGACTTGTACTGTGTGGATGATACAGTAAGAATAATTCAGTTCCAGCTCCATTCCAGCAAATAGTATGCAAACAAATGCTTGGGAGTGTTGGAAGTCTGAAAAGCTAGTTAATTAAGCTGGGCACTTCTTAAGAGTCTTGTGTGTTCATTGATTTGTCAGTGGCACCATGGGGTGTTGGTGATGAAAAGAGGGGTGGGGGTGGAAGCACAGAGGGCGAGCCTTTTACTGGAAGGGCTGTATGTTTTGCATGTGGATGTGAGTCGGCCTGCTGGTCTGGAACACACCGATAAGATGCTCTTCTTTTCACAGTGCGCTCCTTGAATTCAAAGAGCTAAAAGGGCTGACTGAATCAGAAAAACAAACAGACTTCTCTTTCAATGGGGAAAAGGGAAAAAATGAATGCATGGTCATTATGTGGTCCTAAGACCCCGGTACCAAAGGTTCCCTTTTATTGGCGTCAAGCCATTCTTTGGTGAAACACTTCCCACACAGGGGGCTGGGGAAGGGCTGAGCGTGCCTGCATTCTCATCTGGATATACGCCTGTTGATTTTAATTGGGGCAAACTGGCCACTCAAGAGTGTGTTTTATGAGCTCAATTTTTGGTGAAGTCTTTATCAATTCCTGTGACAAAAGTTGAGTAGAGTAGATTTGACTGTACTAATAGTAAAAAATGTGCAGTGAATCTGGTTTTTGCCTGTAAATAAAGCTAATTGTATTTGTTCTTCTCAAAACTGGGAATGATCTATGGTTTCGTTTTCAGAAACAGTATATTTCTTCATTTGTCCACTATTAAAAAATAAAATAAAGAAGAAATTATTTTTTTAAGCAATGGTGTCCAATAACAGAATGTGAGAGTTTTCTTATCTAAAGCTTTATCTTTTAAAAAAGTTTATACATACAACAAGGGAGTCAAATTAACATGAACAAATCATTATAGTCTTTTATTATCACTCTAAAGGACAGTGAACAATAAATATTAAAAAAAAACTATGACATTTTCTCTGAGGCCTTTTTTTTTTAAACTACAATGTTTAGCACAACCCTATCCATGTCAATTCAGAAATAAGTCCGGTTTTGTTCCTTGGGCTTACTACCAAGTGAGATGATGAGCTGGCATGATGCAGGTTCAAGTGCTGGACTGGAACTCTAGAAAACCAGGGTTTGAATCACCATTCAGCCATGGAACTCTTGGGTGACTTTAAGCAAATCACACTTTCTCAGACTAAGGGGAAAGAAATGACAAGCTCCTCCAAATAAATCTTGCCAAGAAAATGCTATCATGGGTTGCCATAACTTGCGGTCTTCTTGAAGGCAAGAAGAAGGTGGGAGGAGAAGGAGGGGAGGAACTAGTAAAAGAAGAAGAAGAAGAAACAGTGGATATATGGTTGAAGTCCTGTTTGTATGTGGAGATGCTTAATGAGCTGTCCTGTGTTGTAGGGGCTGACAACATCTGACAGTGTACAAGCCAAAGGAAACACACATTCTATCAGATTTAGTAGAACAAAGCTGCTAGATGGTAATTTCAGTGTTTGAAAGAATGAATGCCCATGTGTCTTCTGTTGATGCCTAAAAGTATTACCACTGAAATAACCTGTTTGTGTTGCAAAGGAGAGTGTAATTGCTATACTGTGAGCAGAGACCTGCTGTACAACTTTCCTGTAGCTGTAGAGTATTACTCATAGGAGTCAGTCAGCATGCACTCTTTTTCTTCTCCCGCCGCCACCCCAAGTCAGAAAGGAATAGATAGTGCCCAGTCCCTTCCTGCATTCTAGAATGTTACAATGAACGATGAACACTGCTCTCTGAAATCATCTGTTAAACAGGATTTTCCTGTATCATGGATGGAATGGAGTACTTGAGCTCAAGTTAGAGTTACCCGAAGAACTGTTGTAACTAGCACTAGATTAATGGGTAACATATGCCATTTCCACATGGGGGTAAAACTCCGCCTCCAGACGATGGGAGACGGAGGTCGTTCACACCGCCAGGCGCTCTAGTGCGGTTGGAAAAGGTGAGGCTCCACACCTCCAACCGCTCTAGTGCCGCTCGAGTGCCGCCGCAAGGGTGGCGCTGCGAGTTTTTAAAAACCACCTTCCCAGGTGGTTTTTACGAAACTCGCCCGCACTAATCCACCGCTGCTCCCGGTGTGAACCTGCAGAGACGCATTAGTGCGTCTCTGCAAATCTGCCCGGGAGTGGGCTTCCGGCTGGCGCGCTGCCCTGATTGGCGGAGTGCCGCCGGAAGCCGCCAGCCGCCATTTTGGGTGCCGCCGAACGCCGCCGAAATTCGGCGGCGTGTGGAGCGACGGAGCCGCGCTCCCCGCAGGGACGGAGCAGGGGCGGAGAAAATCGCACGCAGGTAATCTCCGCCCCTGTGTGCGCCGCCCCGTTTGGGCTCCCCGCGTGTGAAAAGGGCCATAGATGGATTTAATGCATGCCGATTCTCGTGCCTCTGGTTATTTCTTTATGTTTTCTGTAGCAACCATTCAAGAAAGAATAGTTCTCTATGCTTTCCAGTAGATAATATTTAAAATTAAAATGTCATTTTGCCAGGAAAAAAGTCACATAGGAGTACCGTCTGATTTCAGTTCTTTTCTAAAGACAAATTATTTTTCTGAAACATCTTTGGAAATCTCTGCATAGTCTGACTTCCCTGCTTGCTTTGCGTAAATTGGAACTGTTTCTTTGAGACTCCTGATAGGTATGAATAGAGACTAAAAGTGTTTTCACGGCTGATGAAAACAAATGTTTTTAGCGTGGAGTTTTGTCTCTCATGAATATTGGTGTGAGACACACAGCAGTTTCCCAAAAGTAGATTTGAATTTGAATTACAAAAAACAGTTCTAAGGTTCAGTTGTGAACAGCTTTGTGTATGTTCTGCACAGTTGGCATCTCTAGAGCTGGAGGAGAAACTTGATTAGGGACTTTTAAGTCATTTATAGGAACTGAGGTTTCACTTATCTCAGTTTTTTTAAATGAAAGCCTGATGACAACATGTAGCTGGGATAAAAAGTAGATTTAAAAAAAAAACACTATAGGATAGGCTGGTTGCTTGTAAGATAGCCCATTTTGTGAGGTGTTCTTTTTTGCTCCCGTGATCTCACCTTTGCAAGTAACAGTATTCCTCTGCTGCATGCTGTTACATTTTGATGAGTGTAACATTTATCTCACCAGCATAAGCAGATTTACATAGTTTGCTGCTTTCAAGCAGATTAACTGGGTGTAGCTGCATGTGAGGAATTTAACACTGATTTAGTGCTTGGCCTTGTTTAGAGGCTGACATGCAAAGCTGTTGATAAATCTTTGTGTGCAGGTTTGTTCCTAGCAGATCTATATCATACATTCTGGTTTGTGCTAAAATACTAGCCAATTTTGTTATCCAGAAGTAATGGAAATATATTTTATAACTTTGTTGTTGTTGTTGTTTTGTTGCTGTTGTATGCCTTCAAGTCATTTCCAACTTGCACAACCCTAAAGCAAACCTATCACAGGGTTTTCTAAGACTGAGAGTGTGTAACATGCCCAAGGTCAGCCAGTGGACTTCCATGTCTTCTGAATTCACATTTTAGGCATCAGTCTACAACTCATTTACTCAGGAATAATTCTACAGCCAGCCCTCCACAGTTGTGGGTTTGACATTTGCAGATTTGATTATTTGCAAGTTTCTCCAACCCCTCCCCCCATCTCAAGTGCTTCTTTTTCGGCCGAACCTTCTCTCTTAGCAGCTTCAATCAGGTCATACCGCCCTTTAAAAACCCACCTCCAGTCCTCCTCCACCAGCCACTGCCTGGCCAGCTAAGAACAGCTCAAAGCCTGATTTCTCAGTACCATAAGCCCTCTCCCAAAGCCTTCCATACACCCAAGGAAGGAGATGGGCAAGAGAGAAGAAGTACAGGGCCGCCATGCCAACTGTCTCCTTTCCCTGACCTGGTTTAGACCCTGGGTGCCCATTCTCCCCACCTGTGCCTCAGCTCCCTTCCCAGAGACATGCAAATTTTGATATTTGCAAATTTTTCACTTTTGCGAGGGTCCTGTGCCCCTAACCCTAGCAAATGTGGAGGGCCAACTGTATTAAAAATGAGACTGCTGGTAGGTGAAGAACAAATTTCCTGCATAGAATGTAGATCCAAATGGTAAATTTTAGTCACAGTATGTGGTAACTGTACTGGCATTTCTGTTATTGCCTGTGGACACACACTAGAAATTATGGCCAGTTGCAGTTTCCTGTGTAGGGTACACAGTAAAATATGCGTGTTGGCATCTACTTGCTGATCTCATAAAAAAAAATTTTTCATATCTGTGTCAACAAGCTAGAGCTTATGAAGCCATGTCCTTGGTTTTATATTATCTCTTATGAGGACAGTATCTAAATGTATTATTCCAAACCTATATGAGCTGGACAGAGGAAGATGCTTTAGGCTATGACAAAATCTTTGGGCCTATGTTACTTCTGTTTACACTAGCTTCCAGTGTCTTTAAGACTTCTGGGGACAGTGTCAAGGACAACAGTCATATTGAAGCATTGGCTATAGTTCTGTGATGTGTCCATCAGACGTTTTATTTTTGTGTGTGAATTATGACAGATAATTGTTGATAAGAATCTTTCTCTTTTTCCACTGATACTTAATTGTAGGTTTTACTTTCTGTGTGGTACTTCTTAAATTGGGAAGTGGGAGGGAGGGAGATTTCAGACAAAAGTCTTTCCCAGATGATAAAGTCCTTTAAACTGCAAACTGAATCAGGTACATTAATCCTTTGCTATACCATTGAGTTGTTGCCTCTCTTTATTCCTGTCCTGAACTGGTTTGTTTTATAGTTGATAATGATTTCACATGGTCTTAACCAGTGTCTGGTTAAATAGTATCCCTCTAATATGATTGCACCAAAATCCAACATTTGTAAATATTCTTAAGTTCTTGTACATGTGTAGCACCAGTTATTTTTTTGAGTAACAGCAAAGCATGGCATGTATTTTTATTGGCTATAGTTTATTGTCAATATACTATTCTCAGCTTCTATGTGTGATTGTGAAAAATGGACAATGAAGAAAGCTTCTAGGTGGAATATGGACTTATTTGAAATATGGTGCTGAAAGATACATCCTGCAGATTGCCAAAAGACAAATAAATTCATCTGAAAGCAAATCAAGTCTGTGTTCTCACTAGAAACCAAAACATTTAAACTGAGGCTATTTTACTTTGGACATGTCCTTCCATGGCATGGCATGACGCTTTAGAAAAGATGATAATGCTTGGTAAAGTTGAAGGCAGTAGGAAGAGAGGAAAGACAAACTGTAGTTGGATAGACTTAATCAAGGAAGCTACAGCCCTGAGTTTGTAAGACCTGAGCAGGGCTATTAATAACAGGGTGTGTTGGAGACCTCTTAGGGTCCCCTAAGTTGAAGCCAGCTGGATGGTAATTAACAACAGGAGCAATATATTGGTGGGGAAATAAACCCAAGGAGCGTATGATTATGAAAAGACACAGTTACTGTAAAGGCAAGTTAAGTACATAAGTGTGTTGTTTACCAGTGCTAAATCAGCATCTTGCAACAGTGGTAGAGATGGAACAGGTAGCTCTCAGTTCTTGACAGGATGTTCATGGTGGGTTTTATGTGCGCACATGTGCTGTTAGTAGCAGTAATAGTTCGGTCTTCTAGTTGCCCTTATACATCAGTGCTTACTTTGTTAAAAAATACACTGTCTCCCTTCTTTGAAATTCTCAGTGTTTCAGTGTTCAACAGAATCTCAAACTTATTTTCTTCTATGAGCATCTTTCACAAACATAAATGTCTTTATTGTGGAATATTTTTGACGTTACTTTATAGGTACTTTATAAGGCACCTATCATAACACGTGTGCAAATGTACTTAGGAGGATTGTTCTACTGGCAAGCTGACCAAATTTGGTTGACCAAACTCCAAGTATATGGATTTCACTGCTGTCTTTTGCCAAAGATAGCATAGAAATCCATAGATCACATAAGTGCTCTCTAAATGCATTTGAAAACATGTCAGGGAGGAAAAGTCAGATTAAAAATTGCATACATTTTCAGATTTTAAGAAATGTTTATCTTAAGGCTGTATCCAGGTGGTGTTGCCTTGTGCCAACATATTCTGTGACCCAGCTGAGGCTTTTCGCAGTGCAACAGTAGAGGAAGCAAGTTTTACCAACTCATCATTCCCATCTACCTCCCAAGCTTTTCCAGTGGGTCTTCCAACGCTCTCAAGTAGATCTGCAGGCCCAAATCATTTCTCATCTCTTCTGCTAGTAAATGTATCCTTCATCAAATAGGGTTCTGTGATTGAATGACTTCCATCAGATGCAACCCTTATATCCAAACAAAGAGGCTTAGTGTAACCTGCCGTTCATATTTAACAGGGTATCTTCTTTAAGCCCTGAAACTATCTACAGACCAACGTTAAATCCCACTAAATTGTACTCCCAAGCATGCACGGCATTCTTAGGAACACACCCTGAATTTACTTTGTAGCTGCTTTAGATTTACAGTTGGCCCCCCACATTTGTGGGTTTGATTTTCAGAGATGTGAGTATTTCCAAGTTTCTTCAACCCCGTGCCCCCTCACCTCAGGCATTTCTTTTCCAAGCCAGCCTTCCATCTCAGCAGCTCCAGTTAGGTTGTGTAGCCCTTTTGAAAACTGCCTCTGGCCCTCCTTTTCCACCAGCTGTTGCCTGGCCATTTGAGGATCAGCATCACAAACCCACTCTCAATGCCCCCCACACCCAAGGAAGGAAATGAGTGAGAGAGAGCAAGTATAAGGCCATTCCTTTCCCTCTCCTTTCCCTGACCTGCTTTGGACCTTTAGCGGTCTCCCCACAGACACACACACACATATTTTAATATGTGCAGTTTTCCCACTTTTGTGGGGGTCCTGCACCCTAGCTCTAGAGAATGTGGAGGGCTGACTGTATTGATAATAATTATTGTTTAATGTTGTAGCTGCTGCCAAATAACAAAGGTTGTATTTTTGGTTTTTGTATTATAAGTCAGGATTTAAAGACATCAAAACCTTAATTCATTCTAAGGACTTCTGGAGATGTAGAACTGTACCCAGTGTGCCCTTGTATATCCCCCTTTCCCCCTTCCCTTGACATACATCCATTGTTTTTTTAAGTATTCATACATGGTCCAGTACTCTTAGAGCTCATGGAATATGTTTATAATACTCTGCATGGCAGGGGGTTGGACTGGATGGCCCCTGTGGTATCTTCCAACTCTCCAATTCTATGTATACATTTCTAGAGGAATAAATTCAAAGTGACCCAGTGTTTATTAGGAAACACTGTTGATTTATTGTCAGTTATAGTCAGAGATTTTGCAAACAGAGTTGAATAAGAGAGATCTGATATTGGTTGTAAGTAGTTGTGTAAATGTGGCACTAAATATTTGGTGCATTTTTAATAATCCCTCTCCTTAGGGAATAGCCGCAGTTCAGTGGTTGAGTACAAGCTTTTCATGCAGAACCTGAATTCAGTTCCAGACATCACCAGTTAAAAGATCAGGACTTCAGAAGTAGGGAAAAAAAACCCTCCTGAAACTCTGGAAAGCTGTTGCCAGTCAAACATAGCGGGGACAAAGGGTAGATTAGACTTTGCTGGCAGAGTTTATGTTCTGCAGTACATTAGCCAAGATTTCTGATTTCTAACCAGTTAACACAATCTTCTTTATGGTACCACAATGGGAAAAGCTGTGGGAAGGCTGGAGAAGGAGGAATGGGTTTGTATTTGGAAAGGCTGTGACCCCAAGTTTGGTATTCAAGGCAAATTCTGGGTCTAATTGGTGTGTGTCTCTGATCTTCAGAGTCAGGCTCCAGGTGGATCTAGACCACTGGTTCTTAACCTTTTCTGGGTCATGGGCCACTTTGAGCAAATCAGGCAGAAGTGAGTGCTGGTGAAATACTACCATGACTATCAGGAAAGCATTCATCCATAGGAAACTTTTGCCTTGCTGTCTCAAGCAGCTGTTTCCATTTTACAAGAGAAAGATAGTCAAAGGAAAGAATTGCAAACTAGAAGCATATTTTCATAGAAATATTTTCCAAAATAATATTTTTTTCCTCTCCAACAGAAGATGTCTGAGGGGTTGTACTTCACTGAATGGAAAGAAGGAGTTGAAGCACTTGCTATGCAGGAAGGTTATATCTGATGATTGCATTGTATTGTGGTAAATTTAGCTGCACCCTGCAAAAGGCTCTCAATTTGCAGTTTCCTGATGCAACAGGAAAGGGAAGGGATGTGCTGCAGACAGCTGAAAGAAGTGGGTGGAGAACCACCATTTGTTAATTCAGCAGAAAGTGTAATGCTGGCAGTTGCTGGCGAGAATACTGCAGGCCTTCTACAACAGGTTTTGTCAGAGGTTTTTCTAATGCTACATTCATGTTAACGTCATCTTCTGTTCCCAGACCTACCTTTTCAGTCTCAATCAAATAAGATCTAGATAAAACTCGCAAGACTTTTTTTAAACAAAAGGTATATGGCTTATGTTGCTTTCGGAGTATTGAAACTATTTTTGCGCTAAACAAAATGCAGCATCTTTGCTATACCACTGCAGGCAATGAGTTGGGCCTGACCTCTATGTTCATAGGTTTGGCAAAATGGTAATATGTTACATTTAAAAGTAAATGTATCAACAATAAGAAACTATTTCTGTAACATTTGTAAAAATTTAGGGAGGTTTCAAGGAGGTGAACACCAAGAAGGGCAAAATAGCCAGAAGCGTTCTCTTCCATGTTATCCTTATACTGAAGCATTGCCAAAGTTGCTCTTTAAAGAAACAAACAAACAAAACCCTAAAACACAAAAACAGGACCTGTTTTGTTAAGTCAAGAGGACCCAGTTTTCCTTCCAGTTTGGAGTACAGGTTTCCAAGCTAGTTTCTCTTTACAAGTCAGGTTGTATTCTTGCTCCTAGGGTATATTATGCACTAAAGTGTATAATGTTCAACATTTTGTTTTGTTTTCTGGTGCTAAGAAGAGGATTGATTTTTCGTTTGGCTAACTCTCAGCAGCTTGCAATTTAAAAGTTTTGGTGTGATGAGAAATGGAAACTGAAATACCTGAGTTATGAGAGAGGAGGGAGAAACTCATCTAGCTTACTTTTTGCTACAGCATGAAAAAAGTACTTGGCAACATATTTACCTACCCCAGGATAGTTACAATTTTACTGAAAATGTGTTATCTATGACAGCTAACTCCTTCTTTGCCCCTATTCTGAAACCCTTTGGCTTCTTAAAATCCTTACTTGTGGGTGTGTTAAATACAGAAGGAGGAGAAGGAACATCTTTATGGGTAGGAGCACAATGAATCCGTGCAGCTTGTTAGGAAATCTAAACTATTTTCTCCTCTTAGAAAGGCCATGATTGTGTGCCTGCTACTGGGGTAGCTGCTTTTCAGTCCAAGGATTGCCAGATGGGTGAGAGATTTTGTTTAGAGAACTAGCATCACATAGAATGTATGTTCTCCACAATTCCCAGATGATTCTTTAAACTCAGCTTGGCTTCTCCAGGGATGGCTGAGAAAGATTATTGTCTGGAAAGGAATGCTAGAGAGGCAGGAACCCTAGGGAGTCACTACCGCTCAGTGTCGACAGTATTGAGCTAGGTAGACCACAAGTCTGCCTCAATACAAGGCAGCACCCAGTGTTCCTCTGTAGGCCCTTCTCAATTTAAAGTTTTTCCTTTTAAAACAAAAAATAATTAAAGATTTTAATTAAAAATAAAAAAACCCTCCCCACTTCCAAGCTTGTTTTCTAGTTGAATCTGCGTATATCCATTCCATTCATACATAATTGTTGCTTATTCAAGGGATTTGTTACATCTTACATTGTTAGATAATTGCTTTGTTACCTCATTACCTTGTTACATTATTATTTTCCCTTGCTACATTATTACATTGCATTATTTAAAATCTTGCTTTATTCTTATTTCGTTTCTTATATTATATCTTTATCCAATCCAAAACTTCTCTCCATTCCCTTTCAAAGTTCTGGATAGGTTTATTTCTCAAAGAAAATGTTAAGTTTTCTGTCTCTACCATATTCAGGACTTTTAATTTCCATTATTCTATATCAACATACTTCCTTTCTTTCCAATATTGCGCATATATCAGCCTTACAGCAGTTATCAGATATAACAATGTCTTCTGATGACATCTTATTTCTCTTTGTTGCCCAAGCATATTTAACAGAGAAAATTGTGGCTTCATTTCAAAATTTACATTATAAATTCTTTGAATTTCATCATGTATTTTCTTCCAGAATTTCCTTGCTATCTTACAAGACCACCACATATGATAAAATGTCCCCACCTTTTCATCACATTTCCAACATCTTGCATTTCCATTTTTAGTTATTTTTTGCAGTCTTTCTGGTATCATATACCATCTATGTAACATCTTATAAAAGTTTTCTCTTACATTTAAACTTGATGTAAATTTTATATCTGTCTTCCATGCAATTTAAAGGTTTTCTAAGTCAGTTCTGGTGCTACCACATGTACCCTCTATTGACAGATGGCACTATTTTAGTTGCTCCACTCCACTGCCTTAGGCACCTGCACTGATCTGCTGAGTAAGCTTTGTCCATGTGACCATTCTTCTTTCTGCTTATCAAGAAGGGCTTGTAACTTTTCTGTAGAAAAGTTGTGGTTGAAACTATGATACAGGTTTGCAAGAAATCTAATTTTCTGGCTCAATGATATTGTCACTGGGAGCTTCAGAAGGAGGAGTGGCTATGGGTACAGTGGCAATAGGAAATAAATTCTTTCTGTAGAAGAACACAGAGCTATCTGGAACAAGTTCTGTGTTTAAACTGCAAGGCTGTCCTTGCACATTTGCCAGATATTTATTATACTGGGAAGTTGGTAGCAATATTTTGGGTGCTTGGTTGTTATTTAGCACAACTGCAACTTCCATCAGGCCCAGCCAGGTTAGTCAGTAGCAAACAATGATGAGAGTTGCAATCCAACATCCAGATGGCCATACACTCCCCAGCCCAGATTTAGCATTCGTATAAACAACCTCTCAGTTTGAGAAGTAAGTGGTTGCCACGATAATTTGTTGTTAATGTAGAAGTAGAATAATAATTAGAGAAATTATGAAAAAGTACTGTTTGGAAGCACTGCTTGATGATGTGCAGGAGTAACGTACTGAGGAACGCATAAACTTTGTAACTGGGAGTTGAGAGTTGAAGAATAATATGCATCTTGTTTATGGCAAATCCAGGTCATCTTAGGCACCTTTTTCCATCGGGTCAGCAGTTTTGTCAAGGATGCTTGTCCTTTCAGTCCAAAGTACATACAGTTATCATTCAGGTACTGTGTATTTTACTACTGCTGCTTGAAGGGATAGGCATACTACCATTTGGTTTTTAACTGCTAACCTACAGTCTGTGATTCAACCAGTTTTATTGGGATGACTTGAGAGAGATCATTGTTATATTCCCCTTTAAGAGCATTTTCTGCAATCATTTCAAGTTGGATAGATTTGATTGCATTTATACTATGTCTGCATTGTTCATTTTTAAAATCATATCTAACATTTTCATAAGGTTTCCATGATATTATTGACTATTGTGAGCTAAACTGAATCAGTTTAGCTAGAGGAAACCTATTGAATGAATAGGACTTGTTTTGTCACCGCTTAATTGAGTCAGTAGGTCTACTCTACTTGAGACTAACAATAGGATTTAGCTCATCATTCTGGGGCCACTGTATTTACTGGGATGTACTCAGCACTATTCAGAGTTGCAATATATAGTGCTGCTTACCTAAAGCGTGGATGAGGCAAATATACTTTCTCTGTGGTGACCTAAAATTTAAAATTTAACTTATTTGTGTTAGATGTCAGGCTTTAAGTTACAGTTGATTACCTTTGGGAACAAGTGCTGGGATAACATGGTTTGTTTGACAAGCTAACAATAATGCTACTGATTGATTGTAGACTTACTTCTACCTGCTAGAGCTCATTTGTATTTGTAGCTACATATTCCTAAGCAGTTAAGTCTTCTGTGTTGCTCAGTAAGAGTGTGAACTCAATGATTTTGGAGTAATTGATCTTTTGTACCCTTTTAAATAGGGTTCAGGTTAATCTCACTGAGTACTTATATCATGTTGCTACTTATTCAAGAACCAGCATAGCACTTTTCCTTGCTGTGTAAAATTTATCTTTATCTAAATGATATTTAGATAATAAAGGAGGCTATCAACCTAAAATATAATCCTGTATAATCAAGAGAAGACAATAACATGCGCGTTCAGTACAGAACACTAGCGTGACCACATAATACAATGTGCTCTTCACTTTGTGGGGTTTAGGGATACAAGACCCTCACAAAAATGGAAAAATGAGAATAAAAATAAAAATCACAAATGATTTTAACTTGAGAACACTTCTCTGGGAATCTCTAGATCCTCCAGTGCAATTCTGTGGCCAGTGTCCAGTGGAAGTGGGCCATAGAGTTATTCTGGAGGACATACCAGTGCCTAGACAAATGTTATTTCTAGGAATTTCTAGATCTTCCAGTGCATTCTATAGTCTACTTCTCCTGGGAGTGGACCATAGAATCATGCTGGAAGACCTATAGATTCCTACAGAGAACATTTTTGTGTTTGTGTGTGACAGAGGCAAATAGAGTAAGAATTTTTTTTAAAAAAATAAATAGAATGAAATAACTTGAAAGTGGAGGGCCCATTGTATGTGTGTTGGCCTTGTTTGTGCTTGAGAACAAAGGCTGTTTCACCCACTGCATTGTGTGTGTGTGTGTTTTAAATGAATGAAGCAAACATATATCATGAAGATACACTTTATTCTACAGTGAGTTCGCTACAGAGCTGAGCAGTTCCTGTCAAGTAGATGTGATGCCACAAAACTCTTATTTTTTGCAATACAATTATGGCATGTACTCCAGAAATAAATAAATACAGCATTGAGAAGCAGGGAATATTCATAGTTAAGTGTGAGATTGCAGTAGCATATATCTTTGTGATCTGCTCTTTCAGTGCTTTCATCTGTTGTCCCAACACAATAAAAAAAACCTCAAAATTTATCAATAGTCTGTACAGCCTGCATTCTTATAAAGACTTACATGTCTAGGAGTAACTCCAGTTGAACTCAGTAGGGTATGTGCCTATGTGTATGTAAAAACAACATGTTGCTGCAGTCCTTTAAAATGTAGTCAGTTATTGTGCACCTTCAAGTCATTTCTGACTTATGGCAACCTATCGTGGGGATTTCTTGGCAAGATTTGTTCTAAGATTATTTGTCATTGCCTTCCTCTGAGAGTGTGTGACTTGTCCAAGGTCAACCAGTGCATTTCCATGACCAAATGAAGATTTGAGCTCCAAGTGTCCTAGTCCACCACTCAAACCACTATGCTGTGGTGGCTCTCTAAAATCCAGCACTGAAATCCAGTGTCATGACTCTCCAAATTTTCCTCCAAATGTTTTAACTTCCCTCTCCTTGTGTGCACTGTGCATCTTGGCACCTAAGACTAGGTCAAATACTTACTTGCCATTTCTCTTTTTCTAAGTAATACATATCCCTAATTAAATCCATTTTAGCAGAAAGGGTGACAGCAATTTCCAGGAATTTTTCATTGACTCATTCAACAGGTTTCTGTATACATTTTTAAAAAAAAATATTTGGAGAAAACCCCTTTCCATCAGCACAAGATTAACTACTCTAGCAGTACATCTCTAGAACTGCATAGTATTAATCTGATCTGGCAGATAATATCACAGATAAAACTCTCTTTGATTGCCACCTCGAGAGATTTTTGAATCCAAGCTGCACTGCCAGTCTTTGTTAGATGTCTTTGTAACCTTTTCCCCAGCTGTTTCAAAAGTTCAGGGAAGGAGTTTGTGTCTTCTGAATAGGGTTTGCTATACAGGAGGGTAATGTTGTCCTCATGTCCTGCTAGTGAGCTTCTCAGAAGTGTCTTGTTGTTCACTTTAGAAAAAGAATGCTGAACTAGGTAATTGTTTTGGTTTGATCCAGACTGACTTCTCTTAACTAACGTGGAAGACATTTTTGATGACAAATTCTCTTTCATTGTTAAATATTAATAATGATCCAGTATCTGTCTGCCATCGGCAGAGGTTTTATTGAGTGGAAGTAACTTAAAATTGCACTTTTACCAGATATATTGGGTTGCATCTAAAGAGGATGAGGTCTCTCTATGTAAGGGAAGGAAACTGTGGGGAGCCATGTCTTTATCAAAACTTAGTCTTACATCTTCAAAAGATACCATTTCTTAGCCATTATAAAGTACAACGTTTCTAAACATGTTACTTTACTCCTAATTAAAGAATTATCATAGATAAAACCACTAGTACCAGAACCGATCTGTATTATCCTCCTCTTGCCTTAATGATGCTTTAAATTAACCTGTTCCTAACGTGTTTTAATTCTAAGTCTTTTCAAAATCACAAAATCCTTTCTCTCAGCGAGCAATTGCAACATTGTTTTATTCCGTGTTACAGTAAATGCAGACTATTTAAGGGTGGAGAATGCAGTGCTTGAGCTAAAAACAATGTGAACATTACCCTGTGTGCAAGGATGCTATAATGGCTATATTACTGCTTTTTCTAATACTCCTAGAAGCTGAATTTACACCCCTATGCAAGTACATTGTGGTATACAAGATTTGTTTGATGCTAGTAAGATGACAACATCCCCAACTGCTTTTGCCCAGCAAAATTAAAACAGTATATGCAGATTGTTTAGTTTGCTGTTGATTCATGTAATATGTTTTGGAATAGCCACAGAAAAAAAATTTCTAATTTATTTTAAACTTTATGCTCCATACTTGTTAATAAATTGGGCTGATTTCACAAATACTTGTTTCAGGATACATTTTGAACATTAATAATTTAAACTCAGATTGCATTATGAGCCAAACTAAGCTGTAACTGGCTTTTGAGTTGAAAATACAACTCTCAGTATTTCCTTCACTAATTATACAATTCAGGCAATTTTTACTTAATTGTATGACTTTGTACTATAGAGACATGAAGAGTGCCTTTATAACCACTAAAACTCATATTCTTACAATCAGATCATCTCTGAAACAATTGTTAAATATTGATGAGACAGTAAAATTTATGACCGTTAAATTTCACTCTAGCTCATTATATCATGATTTTTGGCAAGATTCTACTAATTTATGGTGCATGCCACCAAGTTTTTTTTCTTCTTCATGCAAACACCATTTGTTTCACATAGGATTGGCACAGACCTGGCGCTTGTTGGATAGTATTCTTGTGCAGTGTTTCCAGCTGTGCTGCACTGCTATTCTGTGATTCATAATTGCTAAGAAGTGTTGCAAAGCTTTCCTTAAAATTAGACATTGCTAAGAGAGATGATTCTCAGAAAGTTTGGAAATTCAGTTAGTACCTAAAAAACAAAAGGTCAGAGAAAAGTATGTTGAGTCATAACACATTGGAAGCTAGAAGTCTGCATTTAATAAACTTTCATTGTGTAATTGCCTGTGTGCCCACTTAGAAGTAAGTCCCATTGGGTATAGTGGGATTTGTTCTCAGGTTAGTGTGTGCCTTACAGTATTTAGCAGTGAGTGAGAAAATATTCAGATGTTCGCAGCATCCTCTAAGCAACTAGATTTTTCCAGTGAAAATATAACATTTTATCTGTTAACTTATTATATATGCCTGACAACAAGAACCAGCATGATGTAGTGATTTGAGCATTGGATTCTGACCCTGGCAACCAGGGTTCGATTCCCCACTTGGCCAGCGAAACCCACTGGGTGACCTTAACTTCGCCACATACTTTCAGCCCCAGAAACCGTAAGTCCGAAACAACTTGAAGGCACACAACAACAATGCCTGACATAGATCTAGACATAGAGCTTGAAAACAAATTATAATATTTAAATTATACCTCTATAGGATAAAATATTCCATTTTTTTTAACGTTTCACTCTGAATCTGGACTGATTGTTACATGAGCAAAGTGGTCTTCTGTCTGAAAAAAGGGTAACGGACAGGCTTTTTCCTTTCAAAATGGTGAAAGTAACAGGATTGGGGGAAGGGTTTTACTTAAAATGGATGAAAATTTGTTCTGTTAAAGTGCTAAAGATAGTTTGGTTAAAGTTAAACTTGTTACAGATGCCCAGCAGAAATGTTTACCAAACTCTGACTGTTTTGAGTAACTGTAGTGGTTTCTCTTTCAGAAAAGTGGCCAAAGAGTGGCAGTCTTTTCTGAGCCCGTCAGGAAGAGGCAAAGGTTCCGTGTTCAGTACAAACAAACATGATTGATTCAGATTGTCCTGTCTTTGATGTTTGTGTTGGAATTGCCTCTGAAAGAATTCAGATATCACAGGGCACACGCCTTGTCAGCAAGAATCTCCTTGACAACTTCAAATAATCCTGCATTAGCATAAGAATTTTGAAATACATTTTCTATTAATGGCTGGCCTTGTCAAACTACATTTGCATCCTAATATTCTTCTCTCGCCTCTAAATCTACAGTTATGATGGGAAATGCTACACTAAGCATATCTGTTCTGAGACGCATCTGCCTCTTTGGCAAACTCCATAGTGTTGGTGGCACAGGGAGTGTTGCTAGGTTGTTTTGTCACAGGATGAGACCACAGATGGATTTTTCTGGCTGACACAGGATCTGCCATCTCTCTGTTTATTTTGTTTATGTTTGTGGGTGAAGAAATTTTATCTGAACATATGGGGATAAAGTTGAGTGGATGCATAAGAGCTTTGTTGGTCTGTTCATTCATATCATTTCATCACTGAGAATGCTTAATATTCTGTAACTGAAGGGCCAGGTATTTCAAAACAACAAGGTTCCCAAATTCTGCTTCAAATAATACGTCTTCCTTCAATGTTAAAAGAAAAACACCTTATTTTTGTTTTTGTTTTCATTTTGATGATAAAGGTGTTATTCCCTAGGGGTTATGACACTGCAGACCAGGGTTTGAATCCGCACTTGGCCATGGAAGGGTATAAAGTGGGATGGAGAGGATTCTTATCACATTTTCCCATTGCAGAGGGTGTTGTAGGTATCCTCAGCTCAGTCTGAACCAGTAGCGGAGCAACTTTTGCAACTTCTTCAAGTTCTAAGGCAGAGGCTGTACAAATGACTTTTAATTGAATTTATTTAACCATAATAGGTCCATGTGCCTTTGTTCCTTTAGTCTATATATGTTTCCATTTAAAAATAGAAGGCTGGTGTGGTGTACTGATTTGGGTGTACTGATTTGGGTGGGACTAGAACCTAGGAGACCAGGGTTTGTATCCCTGCTTGACTGTGGAAACCCACTGGATGACCTTGGGTCAGTCACACTCTCTCAACCTCAGAGGAAGGCAAAGGCAAACCTCTTCTGAACAAATTCTGCCAAGAAAATCCTGTGATAGGTTTACACTAGGCTTACCATAAATCAGAAATGGTTTGAAGGAACAATAACAACCCAATAACTGAAGGGCCAGGTACTATCATAAGGGTTTCCAATACAGTATAGTTTGCATCAGAAGCTCTTCTCTGGGTGTCATCACCTTCAGAAATGCAGTGGATAGTGAGCAGAGATAGGGCCTTTTCACTCCTGGTGCCATACCTGTGGAGTGCTGAGCCCCAAGATCCTTAGACAGCACTGACTTTTTTTGGTGTGGCAGTGACAGATGAAGACATTTTATTTTTCTCCTCTCATTAATGTTTTTTTCTCTTGAGTGATTGCTTTTATAGCTGCTTTTATTGTTTACGCTTTTTTATCACCACTAGATATTTCAGATTGTTTTATTTCTTGTTAGCCATCTTAGAATCATTTAACACAAAAACATTACAGTGTGCCTCAATTTCTGTCATGCTGTGAATGAGCACCGTGCTGGTACAAAGAGCCCATTCACTTCTCTGCTCATTGTCTGTGTGTATATGAGCCTTCTAGTTACCTGTTGACTTATGGTGACCCCATGCATTTCATAGAGGTTTCTTAGGCAAGTAATACTTGGAGATGGTTTTACCAGTTCCTTCTTCTAAAATATAGCATACAGCATCTGGTATTTATTGATGGTTTCCCACCCAAGTACTAATCACAGCTGACTTTGCTTAGATCAGACAGGATATTTAAGCCAGTAAATAAAGCTAAGCAGGAGGGGATTGTTTATTGTGACATCCAGAGTTCTGGTTTGTCTCCGATCTGGTTTCATGCCAGACAAATCAGCATTCATAAATTGGCAAGAAATCCTGTCTTCTCTTTAGGTAAGATTGTGGCCATAGTGTTCACCTAATTTTGTCTGAAATTCTATCATTGTAATCGTATGTACAGGTCTCAGTCCTGTTTCCTGGTTGCTCTTTCCCAATAATGAGGCACTAGTAGCTAGCTATACATAGAGCGACCATGTCAGAATTCCCCTTTGTTGGTGGCCAATGCACATAAAATGTCTCCCAAATGAAGAGTGTTTTAAATTGCTTCCATTTGTAGTGGAGATTATACACCAAACAAGCTTTTGCCATCAACACTGCTATCATTATTTATTCATTCATTTATAGCCACCCTTTCCCCAGTACTGGGATTTAAGGCAGTGTATAAATCACTAAAACCAATACAGATTAAAAACATACAAAAAGACATCTATGTGTGTATGTGTGTGCACATGCATTACTTAAAAAACAATTTTATAATCTCTAGAGTTAAAAACCATTTACAATTCATTAAAAGATGAATATTTTAAAAACAACAAAATGACATACCATTAAAAACCCATTGCATTCCATTCGTAAAAGCCTGATAGAATAGGAAAGTTTTCATTCATCCGTGGAAGGAGACTAAAGGAAGGAGTCAGGGAGCAGCTGCTGAGACAACCCTGTCCCTTCTTCTTATCAAAAAATACCAGTGAAGGGAGTAGGACAGAGAAAAGGACCTCTTCTGATTATCTTAAGAGCTTGAACAGGCTAATACAGGGAAATAGCCTAGGCACAAGAAGGGCTGTATAGGTCATAACCAGCACTCTGAATTTGCCCAGAAATGGACAAGCAGTGAAAAGGGCTTCTGCAAGGAGGGAATTGTATGCTCTCTAGAGCCAGTCCCAGGCAATAACATGACTGAAGCATATCAGACCAACTGACATTTATGAGCCCTTCTTATAGATAGCCCTACATATTACAGCAATCCAAGGAGGATGTAATCAAGAGATGTGTCACCATGACCAACTCAGACAACTTCAGAAACAGACCAGTTGGCACACTAGCTTTAATTGTACATGCATTCCCGAACACCTCTGAAACCTGGGTCTTCATGCTCAGAGCTGAATCCAGGACTGTGAATCTACATCTTCAGGGGAGAGTAATGCCATCTGGCATAGATCTCTTTTAATTGATCAGGCACACCTCTTTGTCTGATTAAGCCCCCCCTTTTTTTTTCACTCATGCAGTCCATTACAGGTGCCAGACACTGTTTTATCGAGCAAACAGGTTTCTTGGAATGAGGTAGAAAGAAGTATTAGAGTCGTGTGTCATCAACATAAGAAAGTCATTATAAGGATTATAGTAATGCTTTCAATTTTATTAGAGAAAACTTAAGAAAATAAATCTGCAAAACCTAGCTGTACACTAACGTAGTTATTCTTTAGGGCAGTGGTTCTTTTTTTTTTTTTTTTGGTAAATATATTTTTATTGACAAAAAAACATATACAACACCAACATAGGGAAATAACAAATCCTATAAATACATAACTAAACCTCAATACATCGTGGGGAAAGGGGATAGGAAAAAGACAACAATTACTACAAAAACAAAGAAACTTCCACCTGAAATAAGGTGACAGCCTTACTAAAATCTTAATACAGAAAAAATTATTATCTTCTCCATCTTTGGAAGGGAAAAGAGCTACTCGGCCTTGACTGAGTAACCTGGGTAATCACCAATAATCACCATCCTATTGTCAAACATCTAGTTAGTCAATCGGCTAAGTAATCTTAAAGCTACTACCATTAAAATCACATACACTTCCCATCTATATACGGTAATGGTAACAGTATTTTTATACTTCCCTAATCATTCTAAAGGAAGGGCAACAAATGACTTGTCTTCTAAATCTTTATCTTCCCACTGCAACAATGTCCAGGGAGTGTAGTATTAATAAATAAATACTAGTAAAAATATCATTGGTTATAACCAACAGAAGGAGAAAAAGGAAGGGAAAAAAAGACCCTGGGTAGAATTATAATGGATCATGATTGAAATGTTGGTGGCAGAATCTTTTTACTTTGTAAAAATGCCACTAGCAACTCCCATGCCTTATAAAATTTACTATCCATATTATTTTCTAGTCTTATCCATCTCAGCAATGTCTATAACTTTTTTGAGCCATTCTTCAGTTGTGGGGATAATGGGCATTTTCCGGTATCTAGCAAATACTATTCTGGCTGCCACAGTAAGATGCCACATTAATCTTCTGTGTAAAAATCTAAGCTTTGTTCAGATCTCCAAATACCCAATTAAAAAAATTCTGGTATCATCTCAATTTTAAGTTTCAAGATCTTTTGCATATTAGATTGGACAGCATACCAGAATTTCTTCACTTTATCACACCTCCCACCCTATATGGAAAAAAGTGCCAACGTGGTTACCACATTTCCAACAGCAATTTTTCATCTGCTTATTCATCTTAGCTAATCTATTAAGTGCCAGATATCACCTTTGCACCATCTTTAAAACATTCTCTTACAAAGCATAGGATCTAGAAAAGGACATATTTTCTTTCCAAATTACTTCCCATTCTTCCAACAAAATGTTATGTCCTAAATCTCTTGCCCAGTTTATCATGCAATCTTTCACAGTCTCATCCTTCAGGTTAAAAGTTAGTAATATTTTATACAATCTTGAAAGTAGGTGTTTTTCTCCTTTTAACATACAAATCTCAGATTCAGTGGGCCTCATCTCTACCCCGCCAGTCTGAAGATCTTTTTTAAATCTCTTTTTTATTTGCAGATATGGAAACCATTGTATTGGGGAACCTTCTTCTGCCAGTTGTCTTTGATCTTTCAACAAAACAGAATCCCCATTTTGTTTCAACAGATTTTTATAAGTAGTCCAGCAGCCATATCTTCTGAGCCTAATAATAGAAAATGCCTCTAGCGGTGATATCCATGATGGTAGTTTAGGGCAGAGCAAAGATTTGTATCTTTCCCAGACGGCAATCAGGGTTTTGCGTATAACATGGTTTCTGAAGGACTTCTGAACTTTTGACTTGCCGTATCATAGGTACACATGCCAACTAAAATGAAGGTCATGTCCTTCTAGTGCCAAAAGCTTTCTGTCATCCAGCAAGATCCATGGTTTCATCCATGCTAAACACGCTGCATCATAATACAGACTGGTATCTGGGACTGCAAAGCCTCCTTGCTGCCATGTATCTAACACTGGCTTATTTTTCATCCTGGGTTTCTTCCTATTCCATATAAATTTGGAAAGATCTTTTTTACACTGGTGAAACCAACTTCTGGAAATAGTCACAGGTATCATTTGAAACAAAAATAAAATTCTGGGCGAAATGCTCATATTGATCACTGAGATTCTACCCAGTAGAGATAAGTCTAATGATTTCCACATGTCTAATGTCTTCTGTATCATTATCCAGCTTCTTTGATACCTATTCCTAAATATGTGATTGTTATTATTAGACAATTCAATTCCTATATATTTTACTTTCTGTACACATTGTAATCCAGCCTTTTTTTCCAATCAAATCTTTCTCTGGTGGTTTCAAATTCCTTGAAAGAATCTTGGTTTCAGATTTGTTAATTTTGAACCTGGCTAGTTGCCTGAATTTGTTTAATAATTTATTAACTTTGACAATTTGTGGTATTGTGGCCTCCAAAAACAACACCAGGTCATCAGCAAAGGCCTTGCGTTTAAAGTCGTCTCAACCAAGCTTAACTCATTTAATTAAATCTTCCTTCCTTATATGTTTGAGCAGAACTTCCAAAGTCAGGATAAACATAGGGCAGTGGTTCTTAACCTGGAGTCCAGGGACCCCTGGGGTCTGTGGAGCCCCCACAGGGACTCTGTGAAGCCCTGCTGCTGGACACCAACAGCAGCAGTGACACGGACATGACAGCGGAGGGGTTGGGAGTGCTGAAACTGCTCCCTTGTTTGCAATGGACATATGCACACATACCCCCACTGCCACATGCTTGATGAAAAGGGGCACCGCGACAAGTGGGTGTGCACCCCCACAGTATGACTCTGGAAACCAGAGTTTGAATCCCCACACAGACTTCGAAACCCACTGGATGTCCTCAGGCAAGCCCCATTCTCTTAGCCTCAGAGAAAGGCAAAGGCAACAAATCTTGCCAAGAAAACCCTCATGATACATTTCCCTTAGGGTTGCCATAAGTCAGTTTTCAAAGGGGAGAGACATGATGGCTAGAAAGGACCTCTCCCTGTCAGCAGCACTTTGTTGTCGTGTGCCTTCAAGTCGCTTCTGAGTTATGGCAACTCTAAAGTGAGTCTCTCAGAGGGATTTTTTGCCACAATTTGTTGGACAGGGGGTTTGCTTTTGCCTTCTTTTGAGGCTGAGAGAATGTAACTTGCCCAAGATCACCCAGTATCTGAACAGGGATTTGAATCCTAGTCTCTAGAAGCTTTTAATAAAGAAATAAATGTTTGAAAAAATATTTGAATATTTCAATATAAATTTAAATATTTAAATCTTGAGTTTAGTCTTGGCGGTCCAGGGCAACAAATTATGTCTACATTGGTCCTTGGTAAAGAAAAGTTTAAGAAACATTGCTCTAAGTAGTTCTCCTGTGACTATGGTTCCCAAACTTTGTTCATCTATATGTTTTGAAGTTTGGCTCCCAAAAAATTCCTGACAAGCTGGATGGGGCTTTTGCAAGCTGTTGCAAAATACCAAGAGCATCAAATTTGAGAACTACTGTACTGTGAAATATGTGCTCCAGGTAAGACAGGGAAGTATACAAATCCATGATGCAGCTGGTTTGGATCCTAAAAACTGTGACTGGACTTCACCTGACCTAACAGGATTTTCTTGCCGTGATCTTCATAAACAAGACCCTATGAGCAACTCAAAGATTTTTGATATTAATCTGCAATTGTGGAGGAAAGAGGTGGTAGATCTTGTATAGGCAAAATACCTTTCCGTTCATCTTGGAAAATGATGGATTCCAACCAGTGCTTTGTGATACACTCTCGGCTATTTGTCCTTGAACTTGGTCCCTAGCAGTGACTGGGAGAGGATATCAGTGGTTAAAGATTTAGTTGGTTTATCTTTAAATGATTTAAATGGCTAAGCTCTAATATAAACACTGACTCAAAAGCAGAAACTTAACCAGGAAAGCAGACTATTTCTGTCACTCTTTTCATGATTTTTCAAAACTAATATAAATATCTTCTCTGTCCAAATGATCAATGAAATACATAGGAGATTAAAGCTCTTCCATTTTTTATGTATTTTCTAACAAAAGACCATTATTATGAGAGCATTAGTGATAATAAAATGAAGTTTGGATTTTTTACTATTTTGAAGCCCAGATGCATATGAACTTTTTATTTATTTATTTTGTTTTTGTATAGTGATAGTAACTTTGATTTTTAATGTTTCTTCTCATTTGCTTAAGTGTAGTACCTTGCAGTTCACTGCATGCATTTATGTTTGGTAAAAACTAAGTAAATTAAAGTTCATTTCACATATCCTTAAGTAAGCTTTATATGTAGTGCTTCAGATATTGAACACTTTTGAAAGATTGCACATCTGTTCTCTATTGTGTTTTGAATGGTCACACCAAATTACAAGCATCAATCTGATGAAGTTGTTCAGTAGTATTTAGGTGAAGGGCAATAACTACTTCAGAGCTCCCTTTTCACATTCAAGGACACTTTGTATATGCAGTCATTTATCTTGGTTTAATCACTGATGATTAGAACTGAGCAAGGGTAGCAGCTCTCTCATTCACATATTTTAAAGCAATACCTGCTGGTCTTTAGCATGTCAAAACAGTAGCTTAGTAAAAGTCATGAAAGTTAAGTGGATTAAAGGAGACACTTCACATTTAATTCTTTGTTGCAAGCTGAATGCTAATGCAAGATCGTTCAAATCATCATGTTCCTCAGCCAGCACTTCAACCTAAGATGGTTCCCTCATAGTTCTGATCATATGCAGTCTCTTCTTCAGTCATGTATTAGATGGCACGGATACTGGTAAGAATTGTCTCCTTTCTCAAGTTTTGAACAGAAAATTAGACATATTCAGTTGTGTAATACCCACATATTTAAGTTTAGATTGCTGTAAGTATAGTCATGCTAGTGCTCCATTTAAGATTTAAATAATTCCTGGCAAACTTGAGCCATACTATAATAGAGCTTGGAATCACTGCTTGTTCACACCCGCCTGGTAGAGTATCCAGTGGTCATGCTGGTTGGAAGATTTGGAGAGCTGGGAGTCCAAAAATGTAAATTTTCCAACTTCTGCAAAAGATAGTTCAGCTGTTTTTCCAAGAGAAGAACATAAAGAAGGACCAGGAAGCAAACATGGAAAAGAATATCAAGACTTGAGAGAAAACTATAAAGAAGGCCCAAGGAGCCAGCTGTGCAATTTGGCCTTTCATGATGGGGATTGTCATTTTTTTAAAAATCTTTTTTTGTACTTCAGTTCCAGGCTGGCATAGCTAAGGAAACTGAGAGTCATTGCTGGAGTGTCAGGCCTGGGCTGCCCTCAGAAGTCCCTCTCCTAGATGTAGATGGTATATATAGATGATATACATAGATGGTATATGACACCGGAAAGATTGCAAAAAATAGCTAAAAATGGGAATACAAGATGTTGGAAATGTGATGAAAAGAGGAGGTCATTTTATCATATGTGGTGGACCTGCAAGATAGCAAGGAAATTTTGGAAGGAAATACATGATGAAATTCAAAGCATTTATAATATAAACTTTGAAATGAAGCCAGAGTTTATTTGTTAAATGTACTAGGGCAACAAAGAGAAATAAGAAATTATCAGAAGACATTCTTATATTCAATAACTGCTGCAAGATTGATATATACACAAGATTGGAAAGAAAACAAATATGTTGATATAGAAGAATGGAAATTTAAAGTCCTGGATATGGTTGAGATAGAAAAGTTAACATTTTCTTTGAAAAATAAACCTACCCAGAACTTTGAAAGGGAATGGAGAGAAGTTTTAGACTGGATACAGACATAGAATGAGAGAAGAAAAAGTAACAAAATAAGGTTGTATGTAATGTAATGTATGTAAAAAGGTAATGCAACAAAGAAACAATGTAAGAATGTAAGATGAAACTAAGAATCTTCTCCTTTGAATATGTTGCATTTATGTATGTATGGTATGATAACAAGCAGATTCAACTGGAAAATAAGCTTAGAAGTGGGGAGCGGGGGATTTTTTATTTTTAATTATAAACTTCAATTTAAAAAAATTAAAAAAAGAAAACCCTCTCCTAGGATTTTCTATCTGGGTCCATTGTGGGCTTTCACATGGCACATTGGTCACTCTGTTGGCAGACCTCATGTCTGCTGATAAAAGGTCCCAGACGCCCTTCTCTGGTACATCCTAGCCCCTTTCAACCATCAAAAAGGGACAGAAGTAGGATTGTACTGCTAGTGGTTCTATTACATATGGTTGTCTATTGTTGCTGCCTTTTGCAGAGGTGGAAGAGAAGCTGGGCTTGAAATAAACCCTCAATTGTTAAATTAGTTTCTTCCTAAATTTGCAGGATATATATGTAAAGTCATTGTGTATGGGGGCTCATCTGCACTTCATTTTTGTATTAATTCTGTACCAATTTTAACTGTCATTAAAATCCTGGAAACTGTATTTTAGTATAGGTGCTAAGAGTTTTCTTTGATCTGTGGATTATAGTCCTGAAGAAAGGAGTGGCAGTTTAACAAAGTAAGGCGAAGCCCTAGAACTCCATTACCACAGAATTCAGTGAGATTTTGTGACAAAGTGATCTGACAACTTGGGCAGCTAGGTCTGAAGAGTTTTCTTGTATCCTTGAAGATGGAATCAAGGATGAGGAGAGAGAGCACAGTTTTTCTGACAGTTGGGATTTTTCGTTTGGGGGCAGACAATCAGAGAAGATGAGAGAGAGAGAAAGAGAGAGACAGAGAGAGGCCTTTTGCTGTTCAGTGCACAGATAGTTATGTGTGTGTATTTTCCAGATAATATCTGCTAGAAATATCTGTGCCCCAAAAAATAGAAAATTGATACATTACCAACAGAGGAAGAATGGCTGTTAAAACTGTATGACATGCAAGAAATGGAGAAGCTTATTACTTTGATAAATGATAGAAATGACAGAACAGTAAATTTAATGATGGTTAGGAATGCCTAATTAATTATATGAAAATTAAGTGGACCAGTATTAATAAGCATAAGGGGAAAATAGAAAAGAAAAATGGAAGAATGACTAGGAGTTAGATAAGTAAAATTGCTAAGGTATCAAGAAGGAAGGTTTCCATGGGATGTATTATTATTGTTATTATTTTTATTTTATTTTATTATTATTAATGTTTGAGTATGTTATGAGGGTGTACATATAATAGATATAATGGAGTATGAGAGTTCAAATGTTTTACTTGTCAAATGTTTTCTTGGTATCTTTGTATTTATAACTCTATAACTGTTGTATTATTTTCACTCTAAGACTGGTCTTGTTAGATAAAATAACAATTAAAAAAACAAATATGTGATGGATGTTAAGGAAATACTATTGGCTGTTATTTTTACTATTAAAACAGGGTGGCTGTTCTGGAAGTCTTGATTTACAGAATTGAGGCTAGCCTAAGTATAAAATGAAAATACATGTAGTATGTATATATGTAATAAAGTATATATATATTTGATTTATAAAGTGAATATAGACGATAAAGAAACATTAAATTCAGCTGCTCAGTGCATGGCACACTAATACCATTTTGGCCTGCTAAATTTGCTGCATCAGTGTCAATGCCATGTGCAACAGTACCTGACTGAGAAGTGATAGAAAGTTGTTTCTTATAGGCTCCAAACAGGAGAGAAGATGGGTGGCAGGGACCTCTTTCCTCACGAACAGCTGTTAACCCATAGGACAAAAAAAAAAAAAAAACCAGAGGAAGAAGCAACCAGTCACAGACAAAATCAGCTCCCAAAGTAAGCCAGGTATCTAGCATTACAAAAATACATGGATTTCTTTCCCCTGTCCTGTCTCTGGCTCACTCACACACATGTGCTTGTGCGCAGAGCAGAAGCAGCAGTAGCAGTTCTCAGAATGTTCATCCGTTGAGCATTTGTGGGTTCAGAAGGTCATGATGTGCTGATGGCCACTTGAAATGAGGCCAAGGGCTGCAGACCCTTTATCCAAGTCTTCATGGGGAGGATAACTATCTCTTAGGGGATGTTCTGAGGGTCGGTGATGCCTCTTCTGCGGTTGAGTGGAAAGCTGCTTTGGGAACTTTGTGTAAGCAGCTCTGAACTCTTTAGAGAAGAATGGGAGAGTGTGCTTTGATGATGCAGCGTAAGACCACTTTAAATGTAACACTGGTGCTTAAGGGGTTGGATGCAGGCTAATGTTATGTATTCCCCTCCTCCCTGACATGAACGGTCACTCTTTTTCCTTCCAGGGAATCATAGAGTTAAGCATGAACTTAAAACATTACACATCACATTAGCATTGGCCTACTGGTTCTGTCTTCAGCAGAGCTTCCTAACCAGTTCAGTCTTGTGCTTTAAAATTCTAATTAAGAAGGAGCCTGCTTTAACATTTGACATTGTCAATCATATAATTTAAAGTGTAATTTTGAGCTGTGGTCAGTGAATTCATGCTAGACTAGTAAGCAGATACTGGGCCTGCACTCATTTTCTTGTTCAAGGATCCACCAGTGCCCACAATAGGACACATGGCTAGGATGTCTAGAGTTTCTTCACCCATATTTCATCCTCTGTATTCTCACATACTTTTCACATTCATGGCACTTCAGGTCAAAGCCCTCTTAAAATGATTTACTTGTAAGTGTATGATATAAAATAATGTGTGTCGTTAAACTTAAGTTTCCATCCTTAACAACTGAGTGATGATCAGAGATGCTAATTGGAATTGGAATCTGAACAACATCAGACTGTGAGAATGGAAATGTCTTTGCCTATTGGTGAAAGACATTTGAGGGCATGGCACCCATAATTTACTGGGAAAGATTTTGTAGTCCCAAGCAGAAATTATTTGTTGTCACCATCTGAGACACAGAGAGCAGAGCTTGAAACGTTACCCAGGGAGGGGATACTTGATTCTGTTACTAGTTGCTGAATGCTGTAGAGGCAGCACATTAGCTTTACTAACACAGCGGCTTTTGTAACACACTAAGTTACATGTTAGTAATATCTTTTCAGACTTTTTTCAAAAAAAAATTGTGGAGAATTTTTCTCTCTTCTGTTTTTTTTTTCCAAAATCCAGTACAACATTCTCCAAAAGCTATCTCCCAGTTCTCTGACAATCCCAAAACCTAATGTTTCTTTCAGGCTTTACAATTCTCTTCCCTTTCTTCCCATCCCCTTTTAAAATTCTCTTGCTTTATTTAAAGCATGTTTTAAAAAAAAAACATGTAAGCCACTTGGAATTAACACTTTGGGAAACATGCTGAAAAAGGAAATTTGAATAGAAATTGTAATAAGGTACTTCCTTTCTTTTCCTTACTTTCTTCCACATGCTTTCTTCCTTACTTTCTTCGACACTATACTGTAGCTCTGAGGTTTATGGTGAGCATCACAGAGTCATGTTTAAAGTATTTTAGTAACCCTGTAGTCTCTTGGGTGGAAGGAAGCAATTAAAAACACATTCGTGCCTCATTCAGTCTTATGTTAGCACTTTCAGTTTCAGGAAGGTCCCAGAGTATTCATACAAAGTGGTTCTTATGGTTTAAGAAAGGGGGAAGAAAGTTTAACAAAGGAAGAGAGAGGCATGGAAACTGAAAGAATTTTTAGTTAGTTCTGAAGAATATTCGATTTTTTGTTTTGCTTGACTGAGGGAGTGTTTTCAAGGATAAGTTGGGAAATAACTTTGGGTGTCACACTATTTTTAAAAAATTAAGTGAGATAAAATGATCTCAAAGTCTTCTTGTGGTGATATTTGAGATAACACCAACTTTTGTAATGTTTCCTTTTGCTAGGAAGAGGAATACTTAGGGAATATCATTATGCATTCTTTCCCCACTACCACCTGATCTCACTAAATCCATTTCCCTCCTGATAAAGAGCATGTTTATTTTACCTTGATAAAACTGTTCAGTCATTCTGTGGTTTTGACTCATAGTGAAAATAGACTGAGCTGTTGTTTCTCTAAATTATACAACTGTTATAGTGATCTTCAGCTTTGGGGGGGGGTATATGTGCAAAGTTCTGTGTGTGGTGGGCAAAGCAAGGCCCCCTTTGGATGTTGTTGGACTTCCACTCACTATCAGGCCTAGCTAATAGGAATCTGACAGTATGGTGGGAGGCACACTTTATTCAGGTGACAGGTCTGGGTGCATCCACTGAATTTGGATAAAACATTCAACTGCTTTACTGTTTTCATACTCCAGTTTCAGATGGTATTTTCTGGCTCTCAGAGTAAAAACAGCTTTTGCGTTCCTAAAAAACTGCTTTACTGAAGTAGAGTGTTTGACTTGTCTGTATGGTGCTCTTGGACTGAAAAATGTCTCAGTGTTTCCATTACAAATTTGGAATCAAAGCAGAGCAGGCTTCATGCTTTGAATCTGTGTCTGGCTTTGAGTCTCAAGCAGCAGCCTTTTTAAAGAGATCTAGGGCCTGATCCAGCCCAAGACAAACTCTACTTTTAAAACACAGTGGAAGAGATTGCATCACGAAGTGAACTCATATGCTGGGAGTTAAAAGTATTTGGCTAGATATCTAAATTCCATTAACTACTTGATACCTTGTAGATATCGAAACGATTTTTACCTGGCAGAACAGCATATATGCCTCTTTGATATTAAAAATGTCAATTTGCTTTGATCTGAAAAATATCTCTGCTGATAATATCACGTCATGGGATAATGTATTTGGGTATAAAGATGCACTAAACTAGAATGGCTTTAAAATTATAGATATAGTGAAAAGTGCATGAAATCAAGTATTAGTATGGCTAAAATGCTTGCCCGTAACTGAATTATGTTTCTGATTATATGCATCATAGTATCTAGATGAATAAGGGCCAGGACAGCCTTTCACTTGAATTTTTACATTAGATTCTTTCCTCCTCTGAGGACTCCCACTCTGTTCTTACTCAGACCCAAACCTTGTGATATTATGTGATATGAAAAATGAGATATTATTTAAAGTGTGGAAGTTCAAAAGAAGACAAAAGACCAGATAGAGTAGACTATGATATCTGGACAAATAAGAGCCACTGGATTGGAATTGGCCTGAGATAATTTGTATGATTGATGGTGCCGATTTATTACCTATGCTAATTACAGGAAAGCAAAATACATGGATACCTTGCTAATATAGTGGTTTAAATTCCAGTTTGGTTTCAGACTACTCCTGTAAAGTGAATTTTGCCTTTAAAGTGAATCACAGCCCTTTTTTACTAGGCAGTGCACGTAAAAGCCTAAAAACATATGTATGCTATGGTTTATTAGATGCACAATATTGCTAGTCCTTAAAAAGGATGCAAAAGTACAAATAATTTCCCCCCAGAATATAGAACTGAAACACAAAGTGCATAAATGCTGCAAAAAGACTGAGTGTGGGTAACAAAATCATGCTGTATTATATAGTTGAAAAGTGCTGTACTGGTAAAGTGCTCTAAACCTTAAAGCGAGGTATGCCTGTACATAAATTTATATGGTAACTTCTGGGTTAATTGGCCTGTCAAACTATATACATTTGGGGCCCCAATATCCACTGTGGTTTGGTTCCAGGACCCCCCGTGGATACCAGCTTATATACAATGGCATAGTAAAATGATGTCCCTTGTATAAAATGACAAACAACTCAGAGAAGTGCAAGAGAGGGCTCAAGGATCTGTGAAATGCTGGGAAGCTACAGCAGGGTATGCCTCCTACACATCAGTGTGGTGCTCAGCACACAGCAAAATCAAGATTTGCCTTTTGGAATTTTGTTTCAGATATTTTTGTGCTGTGATTGGCTGAATCAGTGGATTTAGAACCTGTGGATAAGAGAGCCAACTGCATTAATTTTACTGTTCATTTTGTATGATACTTTATTTATAATTTATTTGTTTTAAATACTGCCTTTTTCCTGGCTTACAAAAAGGCTCAAACAAGATAAAGCTAAAAACCAGATAATAAAAAACTAAAAGCACCGTGAAACCGGGTGCCATGTTAAACACCATTACCTTTTGAAAGCATAAAATCATTTTTAAAAAACTATAATGAATTTATATAGCACACTTACATGTAGTATGCCCATTTTTAAAAAGACTCCTGCAACCACTTAATCATTAAATGCCTGTTTGGATAAAAAGGTCTTCGCCTGCTGGCAAAAGTAGAGCAGAGAAGGGACAAACCTACCTTCCTGCAGAAGGGCATTCCACAGCTTGGGAGCAGCCATCAAGAAGGGTCTGTTACAGGCCTGTTATGGTGGTGGGACTGAGAGAAAGCTCTCCCAAGAGTTTCACCCATGAACACTACATCTTGCTGAACAACCTGTTCTGTTTGGTTAATTGAGTAAATTTATAATACTTTTCAAAATTGTTGTTAAAGCATGTGTGTGCATGCATGTGCATGCATGTGTATGGACATGTGTTCCATGCATACAGAGGAAGACCAAATTAGGCTCCATTTCTAGAGTAAAAACCAACAAACAAAATCTCCCATGGATAAAAGGAACATGACTGCAAACTGTTGGGTTGTGGACTGGTAAGGGTTCCATATCTTATCTGAACACTGTGATAAAGGATATCATCATTGTGATAAAGGATATCATCAGCATTACTAAGAAATTCACTTGAAGTTTTAACAAGGTGGGTGTTTGGGAATAATGGTTGCAGTTATAGAAAAGGGAGACAAAGTTATAAGGAGTTAGTTTGCAAATGCAATCATACATACTGGCCTACTATGATGGAGTATAGCGGAGGTCATATCCTGAGTGGTAGAAAAGCTGCCTAGTGCAAGATTGTGAGGCAACTAGCAATAGCCACTCCAGAGGAAAACCCAGCCCTTTAATGGGAAGGAGGGGTGGAGGCCTGAATAGAAATGTATTTATAGCAGGCACTGACCTGTGTTTAGTTAGACTTCAGGAGAAAGTGCTGGGAGTCCTTAGCCATAGAAAGTTCTCACTCAGCTGGGGGAGGGGAGGGGAGGGGAGGGGAGTTGAATAAGAATGGGGTTTTCTCAAAGAAAGCCTACAAGAGAGACAGAAGAGAAACCCTCCACTGTTAAATCTGTTCAGAGAGGGTGGCCTAGATTTGGAAACAGCATTTGGCAAAGAACGAAGCCAGAGGGCTGTGTGTGAGACAGACCTGTGGCTTTATGATGTTATAAAGAGATAAGAAACTGATTAAAAGTATTCTAAAGATCTGTGTGAACTTGGACACATTTATAAAATCAATACTTTATTCTGTTTGCTGTTTTAATAAAGATTACATTAAATTTTCTTATACAGTTGGTCTCAACTGAATTATTCTCGGTGGTTATAACCATCGAGAACCACACTACCATATATCATTAAAGGAGTTTTAAATAATAACTGAAAGGCCTCACCCTAGTTACACAAGGGTGGTATTTTGGGGAAAGCCAGAGCTGTCTGTTGAGTGGCAAGGCACCTTGACAGACGGGGGTGAGGGAGCTGCCATTCCAGTCTGAGCAAAGAAAAAGCAAAACCAGGCCTTGTCTATTGTCTCCACACAGCATTAACAAGCACAAAGGAGTGGGTAACCCACTGTGACAGTATACAAAGTGGGGCAGAAAGGATTCCTATCACATTTTCCCATTTCAGAGAGAGTAGTAGGTATCCTCAGACCAATCTGAACTGGCAACTGAGCAACTTTTTCAACTTCCTCAAGTTCTAAGGCAGAGGCTGTACAAATGACTTTAGCTGACTGTTCATTTTACTGTAATAGGTTCATGTGCCTTTGTTCCTTTAGTCTATATATGTTTCCATTTAATCATAGAATGCTAGTCTGGTGTACTGGTTGGGGTATTGGACAAGATTCTGGAAGACCGTGGTTGGCATCTTTGCTTCACTGTGGAAATCCACTGAGTTAATTTGGGCAAGTCGGCCTCAGAAAAGGGCAAAGGCAAACATTATCTGAATAAATCTTGCCAAGAAACCACCATGATAGGGTTGCCTTAGGGTCACCATAAATCAGAAATGGCTTGAAGCCACACAACATCAACAGTAGATAATCTGGAAGAACCATGACATCAGATTATGTGTTTGATGTTCTAACATGGTATAGTGTACTAACAATAAAATAGCTAACTGTTGTGTAAGGTTCTAGTCCTTTAGCTTCCATAATCTTAAGACCAATAACATTTCTCAGGCCCATCTAAAGTGGATATTATTAGCTAAAATCGTGCCTGTTTGTTTCTGAGAATATCGAATAGGACTGGGAATCATGTGATGCTCCAAATGTTGTTGGACTGCAGCACTCAGGAGACCTACTCAGCGTAGACAGTGGTGCAATATGTTGAGCGTTGGAGGCTGGTGACATCTGGAGGGCAGCAACAATTCCCATGGCAGCACAAAGAGTATTACATAGGTGACACAGCATTGTGAGCTATGTAGTTGTCCAAAAATGTATTTCCACCACTTTGAGCTGCTTATTCAAAGGAGTTGCATCTATGCTTATGGTTGCATCTATACTTAGATGTCATGCCCGTGAATGCAATGGAGGTGGGCATATCTGATATTCCAGTGTTTTCCGCATGGTCAGGTACTCCTAAGGATGCTGTGAAGTTTCTATTTCGTGTACTCCCTGTTCTTTCTTCTGACCTTTCTTCGTTTACTTTGCAGCAGCCCATTGTGCCTGCGCACCCAATGGCTCCTCCCAGCCCCAGCATCACCAGCAGCAATAACAACAGCAGCAGCAGCAGCAGCAACTCAGGATGGGATCAATTAAGTAAAACAAACCTTTACATCAGGGGGCTGCCTCCAAACACTACCGACCAAGACTTAGTAAAATTATGCCAACCGTAAGTATTCGTCCAAAAGGTAGATTGAGAAATATCTTATGTATTAAAGTTAGATATTTTACTTCAGGAGGTAGACAGAGTTTAGTCTTGTGTGTTCTACTTTGTTCTTGTTTTATTTTGCTTGAAAGTCGAGACCCCCAGCAAACTGGTGTAAAAGGCAAACAGAATAAAAGTCTTCTGAACACAGGGGTTGTTTCTGTACCAGAACTGAAGGGTGTCCCGGCCACTTACTATCCCTGTTTTCTTTTTATCTCAACAGTAGGATTTCATGGAAGAAGAGACAATCTTATTAAAAAAAATTTTGAACACTGGAAAATACAATTCACCTAAAAATCTTCCACTAGCAAATTGACTACTGTCCTGTCTGCTTTCTGCTCACCCCTGCTTTTAGTTCAGAGGATACAGGTAGAAAAGGAAAAGGATAAAATCATTTTAAAAAAAAGAATCTTATTGGTGGAAAACCAAAGTTTTGAGCTCACCATGGCATGTTTCAGAGAATCTTGAGTTATGTATCTGCCAAGCAACTCATCTGGAAGGACCTGTCACTTGTATGTCAGTATAAGGCTGCTGTTGGTATACTTATTGGAAAAAGATTCTCTTAGCTTGGTTCAAGCTGTTGGAGTAAAAGCTACCACACACTTATACTATGTAAAGTTTTGATTATGTTGTGGGTTGGTTTGGATCCACAGGTGCCCTCTGTTTTGCAAAAGCTATTTTATCTCCATGGAAGGATTGCTTTATGCCTTGCACAATGTCAAATGGAAAAAGTAAGCCAATCCATTTCTGATCTTCTACAGACACAAGAGTTTGCACACAAAGAATCATAACTACAACAGAGTCTGTATATTAAAGTTCTGTGGGTGCGAATTCTTGCATAAGCATGTGTAGAATAGCAGTGCAAGTGGCAATTTTCCTTCCACTGAGAGCTCTTTACCCAGTGAGTTTACTGAATCAGTCAGCAACTGTGTAAAACAGTGTGTAGAATTCTGGGGAAGACCTCAAATAGTTGCCTTAAGCTTGGGTCACTGCAAGCAAACTGTGTCAGTCTGTGAAAGTTAACTTTTTTCAACATAATGAAGGAAGCAAATGGTTTAGGAAGATTTTTTTTTAAAAAAAAAACCTGGCTATCTTTGCCATTGTCAAAATGTTTTTATGCTTTTTTAAAAATGGACCATGGGAAATTAAACAAATGCCAAGTTCTTCTTCCTGTTTAGATTTGAATTCCTTTGGATATCCCTTTCCCATTTAATGGACCTTTAGCTGAAGTGACACAGAGTGTTTTGTACCACAGCAGCTGATTTTGCATCCTGTAAATGACAAGTGAAGCAGAGTGACAGAGAACTCAACGTAGTTTTATTTTGCAATGATAGAGATGTTGTGTTTGCAGTTCTCTTCTGTTCTGGCTTCCAGTGCAGTGGGAGACGTATTTCTTTCAATATGTGCGAGAGGATGGTACCCATTCCACTGTACCAGTGGAAGTCCAGCAGGGCCAGTATTGATCTTTTCAGCAGTATTAGGACTCTTACAACTAACGGTGTTATTCAAAATAATTAACAATCAGTTCCCTTCCCAGCTATCCCCTATTGGTCCTGAGGATCCAGTCCCTCTGTCCCTCTGCCTCTCTTCCCTTCTCTGCCGTCCTCGTCCACTCCAGTCTCTATTTCCACCTTTCTTTCACTATTTCTATCTCTCCTTTTAACCTCCCCAGCCTGAGAATCTTTTAACTGTTTGAACAACAAGTTCCAGAAAACCAGTGCAAACTGGCTAAATGACACCACTGCTTACACCGATTCATAGGATATAAGACTAGGATTCTCGATTTTAGTTAACTCTGCCTCTTAAGCAGAATTTTGTAATGCTGTAAAGTGGTTCATATTTTTTTTAAAATATATTTTCATTTGAATTGAAACTACTAACATCTACTGACTCTTGCTCTATTCTCAGTTCAAGAAAACGTGTAGACTTCAGTACATTTTGTTGACATTTATAATTATTGGTTGATGGCTAGAGCCATTCTGACATCTGAAAAACAGAAGGCACTGTGGCTCTGTGGAGGGTAACTGATGTATTATGGCATGAGTTGTTGCCTGTAAAAACTGATGCCACAATAAGCCACTTAGGATGCTGTATCTTACCCGTTTAACTTTGGAGTGAGTTCCGTTGAAATCATTGAGGTCTATGTCTGACTGGGTGTGCTTCCACTGTTAGCCTCAAAGATGTCAAAGTGGTTTTGCTGCCTCCCTACTTCTACATTGGGCTCCTACGATTTTTAAAAAAAATATTTTTATTTTTTTAAATTTTTGCTCTAATTCAAAGGCTGTTGTTACTTCCCAGTCTGAGGCTGGATAATAACAAAGTGATTGGCATTTCATTATTACATGATGTATATTAGCAATAATTGCTCATTGGTGTGTTCACCAGGAATGTCTTCTTACTCATAATTTTGGTCCTGTGTGCTGTTCTAAATAGACATGCGCTACTGCCTATTAATGAATGTTGGTTTAATGTCTCTAAAAACCTAATGGGTTCTGCACAAGATTCTGTGACCAGTATTTCAGATGGAAATAAACAGCTAACCATCAAATAGTTTTTAATTTGCTGTGCTTGTGTAGATCTTATGCTTCAGTTTAAATTTGCTTCCGAAAGTATCTCGTTGCTTTATTTTCTTGTATTCTGCTCAGTTTTGACATCGAGTACTGCAAGTGATAAACCTGAACATGTTTTCATTTTGATAATTCTCCTCCTCGGAAGTTGCTTGTGACAGCTTTTATCAGTGACTCTACATCTGAAATTTTGCGTACTTTTTTGTATTTCGTTAGGCTTAATGTGGGAAAAAATTGCTTCCATGGGAAAGAGTTGTCACTGTTTCTTGATTCATATTTAGGCTTACTTTCATTCCCCACCTTTATTCACCTGGTTTTGTTAACCACTGTACTATCTGTGTATTTCCATGCCAAATTGGAACAGACTTCCATATAGTGTGCATCAAACACTTGCCTAGGAAAACACATGTTTTCATTTGGAATTAGTGGAATTCTAACTATAAGTAGAGTGTTTTCAATTTGTTGCCCTCTTTTGAAACCAGTTTAATTCTTTGTTGGAAGATCTAGTTCAAGTCCTCGTGTCTTTTTCCGAAACAGCTGTGGAGGCTGAAGAATGGGTTTTTTTAATTCTGTTGAATTGGATTTTTATTTTTTTTATGTAACTCTATACAATTCTTTGCATTTTTGAGCTTATCATATTAAATCCTATTTATTTATTTATTATATTTGTATGCCGCCTTTCTCCTGGTATGGGGCCCAAGGCGGCTTCCAACGGCAATTTAAAACATCAAAACATTAAAAAGGACTAAAAACATTAAAAATATATAACATAATTTAAAAACCTAAAACAATATTCAGTTAAAATGAGTTCATAGATAAAGCTCCTCCGGCTTACAAAAAAGCCTGTTTAAAAAGAAATGTTTTTACCTGCAGGCAAAAGGATAGCAGGGAGGAAGCCCACCTAGCCTCCCATGGAAGAGTGTTCCACAGGGTGGGAGCAGCCACTGAGAAGACTCTCTCCCGTGTCCTCACCAGGCGAGCCTGGAATGGTGGTGGGACCAAGAGAAAGCCTTCCCCAGCAGATCTTAAGGCTCTAACTGGTTTGTAGAGGGAGATACAGTCTTTCAGATAGCCTGGACCTAAGCCATATAGGCATTATAGGTCATAACCAGAACTTTGAATTGTGCCTGGAAATGCAGGTAGCCAGTGGAGCTGTTTTAGCAAGGAAGTTATACGCTCACTGTAACTGGCCCCAGTGAACATTCTGGCTGCTGTGTTTTGTACCTGCTGAAGTTTCTGAACAGTTTCCAAAGGCAGCCCCATGTAGAGCATGTTACAGTAGTCCAACTAAGATGTAATCAGGGCGTGTGTCACTGAAGCCAAATCTGATGTCTCAAGGAACGAGCACAACTGGTGCACAAGTTTTAACTGTGCAAATGAATTTCTGGCCACTGCTGAGACCTGGACATTCAGGCTCAGAATTGAATCCAGGAGAACATTAAGAGTGTGAGCCTGAGATTTCAGGGGGAGTGTAAACCCATCCAGCACAGGCAAAGGTCCCTATTCCCTGATCTGCCTTTCGACTGACCAGGAGCAATTCTGTTTTGTCTAGATTAAGCTTCAGTTTGTTTGCCCTAATCCAGTCCATTACTGACAACAGACATTGGTTCAGGACTGAGACAGCTTCCTTGGAATCAGATGGAAAGGAGAGATAGAGTTGGATGTCGTCAGCGTATTGGTGACACCGAACCCCTAAACTCCGGATGACCTCTCCCAGCAGTTTCATGTAGATGTTAAACAGCGTGAGGGACAAAACAGAATCCCGAGGGACCCCACAGGCCAATAGCCAGGGAGTTGAACATGAGTCCCCCAGCACCACCTTTCTGAGTTTGTCCCTCCAGGGATGACTGGAACCACTGCATGACAGTGGCCCAAGTCCCATCCCAGAGAATTGACCCAGAAGAATACCATAGTTGATGGTATTGAAAGCTGCTGAGAGGCCCAGCAGAACCAACAGGAACACACTCCCCCTTCTTCACCGAAATAAATAGTTCTAGGGTGAGAACCTGTCATTGAAGCATTTACTGGGTTCAAAACCTAAGAATATATTGTTCTTGCGCTAAGGCTTGAACCTTTGGGGGCATAGTGCTTTTCTTGACTGCTCCAAATCTTCTTATATTTAGATGTCATAGAGTGGAACCATATATTATTACAACATGGGCTTGACACTAAAACACGGCATCCTGTCTTTTTTCTACTATGTAACATGTAGTATAACTTACCCACAACTGGCCAGGTGGGGGGCAGAGTCCCCCAAGTTTTTTCCACATCCCTTTTTAGTCTAGTCACATCTCTTTTTAGTCTGGCCTTGCGTTTTTCTGTTACAAAATTATGGTTGATAATGCCTCATTGTGTCTTTTCTATCTCTTTTGACTTGCATAAGTTTTTGGCAAGCCTATATAGTAAAGTATTGGGGAAGGGAACCCCATCGATGTTTTATTATACAGTTACTGTCATGGAAACTTTATAGACGTTACATTGGATTGTAGTTAGAAAAGCAGCTGGTTTAAAAAAATAAATTAGGGAACTTCAGAGCCCTGTACTCTTGCAGAGTGGATGGAACAATGGGTCCAGAGGCTTGTAAAGAATTACTTGGTAGAACACAAAATACAAGAAACTAAATATTTTGGTTGTGTCCTTTTATAACTTACAAAGATTTACAACTGATCTTCAGAAGGCTAATAGGAAAACTTTAATACTTTTTGTAGACAAATTGTTGTTATTGTGTGCAGTGGTGTAGGGATGGGGGGACGAAGAGGGTGGTGCACCCTGAGTGGCACTTTTTTGGGGGCACAACCACTCCTTGCCTTTCCCCACACATTACGGTGGCCCTCCCGTGCATGCCATAGCCCCTCTCCCACGTGCCATAGCCCCCCTATATGCTGTAGTGCCGCCCCCATGCACCATAGCCTTGCCCCCTGTGCTGTAGCCCCACCTCTGCCCCTTCCCTGCTTGTGCCAAGCTATGCTACTGATTGTGTTCCTTCAAGTCATTTCCAACATATGGTGACCCTAAGGCAGCCTTACCACAGGGTTTTCTGGGGCTGAGAGTGCGTAACATGCTGAAGGTTACCCACTGGGTTTCTGTGGCTGAGTGGGCAATCGAACCTTGGTCTCCGGAGTCATAGTCCAACACTCAACCCACAATGCCACACTGGCCTTCTGTGGACAGATAGTTTTTCAAAACCCTAAATGTAATCTGAAACCAGCTATAAATTCAAAAGCATTCCTGATGCTTTGGTACCTTATTTGGGTACTCTCACCAAAAATTGCACACATTTTGTAAATCATTATGCACTTGTGTCACTGACTTCTCTTTGACTAACTTAGTAATATTGGTGGTCAGGTGTACAGTAATTCCATTCAGAATGATATTCCTGATGGCCTGTGGTTATTCCTAATATGGGATGCTAGGTTTCACCACTAGCTTTTCCCTTTAATATATGCATGGTTCTTCAGTTTTATATCACCCCATGTACGTCTGCTGAGAAGAAAGTTGTATTTGGAGCTGACTTTTAGAAAAATTAGTACATAGTTCAGATTTTTTGTTAGCTGCCTTGGGTCCCACTCTTAAGAGAAAAGTAGCACATAAATGAAATAGGTAAATGAATGAAATATATGTTATATATGTATATTATATTTATATATATTATGATATATATATGTTATATATTTATATTATATTTATATATATTATGATATATATTAGAATTATAATCTATATATGTGTGTGTGTGTATTATTATATATATATATATATATATATATATATATATATCGGTATATATATGCACACACCCACATATTATATTATATATGTATATATATCATTGAAAACTGCTACTGTTCTCATTCTTTAAGACAACTGCAAGTCCATGTATTCCTGCATGACTTACTGATTCATTCATGTCCTGTGCTTGAGTCATTCTGATATCACTAACTCGTATAGAGACATATTGGCCAGTTTCTTCTGCAAACCAACGATTCTGCTGCACCCCTGGCAAAAATGGAATCAATCGCACTGTTGAAAAGAAGCAGCAGAATTACTTGGTCTGTTAATTGGTTGGATGGATTCTGGCTGAATAAGATGAAAACCAGAGCTATAGGTCACACAGACCAGTCATGCAGGTTCTGTGGGTGAACCTTTTAAGTTTACTTTTATGATTTAAAAGCTAATATTTAAAAGCTAATGATGCTGTGCGTAGGAGCACCCAGACTGTGAAACTCCTTATTCTGGAAGACCTTATTTTCTCTCCTTGCCACTCCTTGTTAGATGCCTCATGAAAACTGTCTTATTTCAGTAACCTACAGGAGTAATGCAAAAGTGTTACAGGGCGAAAGTAATAATCGCTACACTTTAACTCTACTTTGTGCCACTGAAGACAGGCTTAATGTTACAAATTAAAATGCTTAACTAGCAAGAAGAGCTCAGAGGATCTGACCAGGGTTTTTTTCCTCAATGGTCTGAATTCTTTTCATTGTCTTCAAGCTCATTAGAAGAAGAAAAAAGCTTGAACCTTCAGGTCAGGCGTGAGTGTTCTGTGTCAAACAAGCCATGAAGACTCCTGAGTTAGATTTAGGTTGAAATATAAGTAATGATTCAGAAAGAAACCCTGTTCATAGTTTTCATCATTGATGATCATACAGGTCTTAACTGAGTGGTTTGTTTCACACACACACACACACACACACACACACACACACACACACACACATATTACACAAATGCATCATCTACCACCTGTAGCAGGGTACATACTTGAATGGTAATGGACAAGTTGGTAATGAGAGTAGGATTTTCAACTAGTTAACACATCTGTGCATGGTTCTTCTTTGGTCTGATAAATGAAAATGCAGAAATATGCCTCTCTGTGTGTTACCCCAAAGGGTGGGTGACTCAGAGGCCCACTCATGGTGTCTGTGCTTCTGTGAAACAGTGGGGAATTACAACTCAAAAGGGAGGCCTGCAGTGGGGGGGGGTAACTTTACAGGATCTTTTACACCTGTGTATACTGGTACTAATGCAGGGACACTAGTTGGAGATTCAAATAATGTTTTATTTGGGAAAATCATAAACACACGCAAGATTTAAGCAGTCTCACAACTACACAAGGCTAACTGAAGGAATGGAGGGAAAAATTCGATAGCAAGAAGTTAGGGTGAGGGGGATGATATTTACCTATCCTGCAGAGAAGAGACGAAGCAACGTGGCTCAGACTAAGGATCTAAGTATAGTACAAGAGTGAGATTTGGAGGAGCAAAATGATGGCCTATGTCCAGAGTACTATGAGTGGCCTGGCTCAGAGCCAGGGTTTGAATACCTATTTCTGCCTTGAGGTGGAATGACTCTCTGGCAGAGCAACCAATGGAGTCTGGAATGGGCTAATGGCCTTAGCATAATGTGACAAAGCACTAATGGGAATTGTAATAGCTTTTTAATGTCTGGGAAGGTGAGGAAATAAAGGAGAATTTTGGCAGGAAGAGGGAACAGGTTGATGACAGTTGCTCTATTAAGACAACTTTGTGTGCTATTCTGTTTGAAGGTTGAGTTATAGAGGAGATAATTGCAAGCTCGTTAGCACTGAAGCTTCCTGACTGATATGACCTGGGTGTGCCTTGAGGTCCCATCTGACCTACTTTCACATATGTTCAGCCAGTCCTCTTCACTAGCATGCCTTTGCAGCCATAAAAGTCTATGATTTGTATCTTGTGCCAATTAAATAATGTTCATTGTGGGCGAAGATCTTTGTAGGGCTTCTTCAGGAGGAGGACTGTAAGGTGTACATGAGGGACACAGTCCAGGTCTTGAAGGGGAAGGACAGCAGCAAGCAAGGCCTGGGGATGCAAGTCATCCAGGAGCAGAACCAAGTTGTTCTGCAGGGCTTGAACTTGCATTACTGCTATCTGGGAAAGACCACCACCCACCTAGGGACCTATGTGCCCTGTGAAGCTCCCCTGTTGCTGTGAGAGGTCACCCTTGTTGACCTGACAGACAGGCAGCCCACAGAGGTGGAATGGTGCTACACAGGAGAGGGGGAGCATGTGCGAGTTTCTCTCAGGACTGGCCAGATCTTTCCCAAGCCAATGCAGCAGTGAGAAGATGGCATTGTCACAGAGCAGTGAATAGGTAGCCCCAAGGACACATCAGTTGAGGACTCCTTAGAGAAAACCTGTGCCCCCTCCCTGAAGACATTCCAAGAGGAAATAATGGAGCTGAGGGGAATCATGTAGATGTGGTACTTCAGGAGGTCCTACTGATATTAAAACTCCTCCTCTTCCTCCTAAACTGGGGCTGTAAAAGTTCTCCTATCTCTGCCCTTCAGACTGGGAGGCACTGTAATAAAGACCTTTCTGGCTGTCCTCAAAAAACAAAAACAAAAAAACCCATTGCTAATCATATCATGGAGGGGGGTGTATGGCATAGTAACATATGCACTGAATGAACTGCCTTGCATCAAATGACACTAATGGATTTCCTGGTATTGCAGGTGATTAGACTGAATGATGGAGAGCCAGTGTGGTGTGTGGTTTGAGCATTGGACTATAACTCTGGAAACCAAGGTTTGAATCTCCACATGGTCATGGAAACCACTGGGTGACCTTAGGCAAACCACACTCTCTCAGTTTCAGAGGAAAGCAAAAACAACCCCTTCTGAACAAATCTTACTAAGAAAACCCCATGATAGGTTCACCTTAGGGCCGACATAGATCAGAAGCAACTTAAACACATGCCACCATCACCACAACAATGGCTGGATGGTCTTCTGTAGTATCTCTTTTAACTGCACATATCTTTTGTATGACTATTTTGTATTGTTAATATTCATGTTTACTAACATAGACTTTGCCATATATTAATTTGCTTTGTAGGTGCATCAGGGGAAATATATAGCGTGTGCATATTTCTATATAGTAAGGCATGTACATGTATTTTCTTACAACATCCCTGTACAGAAAAGTCTGATCCTGTTTTGATTTTAATGAATGTATTTAAACAGTCTTATTCGCTTTTGCAGCTAATATTGAAGTGTTTGCTTGGAAGTTTTGACTGATTAATTACACTGGTCAATAAGATTCAGGGTAAAATAGATCACTTCCTCTTCACCTGATTAGAAATTACTTTTCTTCCCCAGACTGTGGTGATGCTCCTAAGTGGGCTCATCCATTAAGCATGCTTGTTTGCTGTTTGCTTCAGCTAATATGTTGTGATGTGGAAGTCTCCCCCCCCCCGCCAGCCTCTGGGTGAGGCAGCTGCCTGGATTACTGGAATTCTCCTTCAGCAGTAAAACCTAGGGGCTGCCATCTGGAGAAGTGGAAAACTGGGGTTGAATTCCTATCCACAGTGATCGTCAGTGGGTTGGTTGTATGGAGAGTTGAATTTTCCCACTACAACTTTAGCCCCTGCCCTAAGATACTTGTTTCAGATTTTCCTATTCAAGATAGCCAAAAATAACTGTCAGCTTGATACATTTAAAACATTATTCTGCAACTCTTTGTTTTGTCCCTCTGAACCACATAATTTCTTTTAAAAAAAATGCTGTGAGCCAGCCTTGGGTCCTGTGTTGGGAGCAAGATGGGATATAAATTAAGTAAATAAATACAGTCATTAGACACTGTTTAAACTTTGGAGATTTTTTTTCTTAACCAAAAGTATTGGCACTGAGTTTGTATTCACTCCAGGATTTCACTAGTATGGTTGCTGAGCAGTGAAGAGACTGGAAGGACCATAGTTGTGAATGTTGTAATCCAATTCTTATCCTTTCCTCTGCTGTTGTTGTTGTTGTTGTTGTTGTTGTTGTTGTTGTTGTTGTTGTTGTTGTTGTTGTTGTTGTTTTTCGTCGTCATCATCATCAACAACAAATTAGATTCTTCACCCTTATTTCAGGTAGTAACAAATTGTGTTATGTAGTACCAATTGACGCTTGAATTCTCCAAGAGAATTTCCTCCCCTTTCCATTGCATTCACCCCTTGGACGGACATCTGTCTGCATTGCTTGTAATCAGAGTCAAAGCTTGGCAATGATGCCAGATACTTTGAGGAAGACTTTTTGTACTTACAGCATCTTTCTGGAATTCATATGTAGCAAGTGGGAGAGAAAAACTTGCTAGGAAAAAGTGAGATCACAAAGTAGCTGCTGTCAGAAAAGAGAGCACTGACTAGGTTGATCTGATTGGTATGAAACTGGGGACTGGCATATCCCTAATATGCCTGGGACTAGTACAGTGGGCCCTCAGGATCCACTAGAGAGTGGTTTGAGGACCCCACTTGGATATCAGAATTCATTGAAGTTTAAGTCCCATTATATACAATGTTATAGTTAAATGATATCCCTTATATAAAATAGCAAAATCACAGTTTGCTTTTTGGAATTTTTTTTTTTTCAGAATATTTTCAAGCTGTGGTTGGTTGAATACGTGGATAAAGAATCCTTGGATATAGAGGGTTGACTGTACAATATCTTTGCCCATTGACTGCAGCTTTTTCTGGCTTTCCTGGAAATTCGCTGTGGACTGGTATGCAGTAGGTAGTTGAATGGCACTGGTCTACAGACGACCACTTTGAGTAGCACTGGTTTAAATAAAATCTCTATATTCGTATGAAGCTTGATTTCCCTCCACCCTTGCTGTTTAGGAAGACGAGTGGTGTGTGTATCTGTAGGGAGAACAGTTCATTTTGTTGTTCCTGAGCATTAATTTGCATTTTATCCTCTTAATATATTGATTTGTGGACTCTATCCTGTTATTGCAATTTGATAGTTTTCTGAAAACTTTAGATGGTGAGAGTCTAATTTTCAGGGACTGGGGTTTCAAGTTACTTTTTCCAGAGTCAGTTGGCCTCCAGAGTGACTTCCCTCTTTGTCCCCCTGCCAGCGTTTCCGTTGTACAGAGATTTTAACAGTAAGCAGGAAGAGCTGCAGCCTGACCTAAATGTAGATCCAACATTTGAGTTACGAGAGTCAGCATAGGCAGCCATTACTGGCTTGTTAAAGAAGCATTTCCTTTAGACTGAAGCAGGAAAGGCTTTTGTGATTTTTAATGCATTTCTTCTTAATCCTTTCCATACAATAGCATAAAGCTTTCCAGAAGAATCCATTCTATATTTTGAATGCCATGTATTCTGTCCATTTATGCTGGAGCATCTTCTGGACTGGAGATGGACTGATTTTCATTACAAAGCCTGAGATGTTGTTTCTTCTCTGACAACTACCTTTTAATCTAAACTCTAGTTGTAAGAGCAATGTTATTTTGTGTAAGTTATCAGCACTGTTGTAAATGCTATTGTTCAAGTCATTTCTGACTTATGGTGACCTTATAGTGAACCTGTCATGGGGTTTCTGGGGCTGAGAGTGTGTCACCTGCCCAAGGCCACCCAGTGGGTTTCCATGGCTAAGCTGGGAATTGAACCCATGTCTGCAAGGTCATAGTCCAGCACTCAAACCACTATACAACACTGGCTGGTACTACTCCAAGGTAATCAAGGAAGGAGGAAAATCAGTATGGGAAGCAAAATGAGGAAATGTCCATGCCTGTGGCACACTCCCAATCTCCTAATCATGGTTAGATAATGGCGAAAATTGCATCAGCACCAGGCCAGAGTAACAAAATATGTAGTTAATGTTTGCTGCATCCTTCCATAGCATAAGAAGTTCAAATTTAAAATTGGCCTTTTTAGGAAGTCTTTCTGCCCAACCACAGTAATTATTTGCTGTTAGTGTTGCAGAACTGTTATAGTAACTTGTTAACACTGTGTATTAAGTTTTCATGATCATAGTGCTTTTTAAAAAAAAAAAATCTGAAACAAGAAAATAGCTTAAAATATTTTTTAATTCTGCAAAATGCCCTGAGAGAGCATTTTCCCCCCACACAATAATGAGTAAATGTAAGAAGCAAGCATTGTTTGTGACATGGTAAAACCATACAGCATCACCAGTCATTCCATTACTGTAAAAGGACCATCAGTGTACTTTTGTTACCTCTCAGAGTAACATGTTGCAAGTTAATTTTACTTTTAACTTGGCATCCAAGCTCAGACACTCCTCCTCCCTTTTTGTAAATTGCAAAAAGTAAACAATGAAATTTGCTTCTGTGGGTGTCACATTGGTGCTTAATAATTCACTACAAAAAGTAATTGGCTCTTTTAGGTGTGTGTTTGCACTATCGATTTTGCTATGCCTATTCATTACCCAAAGTGAGGAATGGCTCACACTCATGCTGTTTTATTTTATTGGTTTTTGTATTCCTTTGTGCTCTGTATAGTAGTATGAAAAACTTATACTACATTATTGGGTTGTTTGACCTTTTGACCAGCCTCAGTAATTAAAAAAATAATCCCTTATTCTTATTCTTTCTGTACTCAGATATTTGTGTGCATATTTAAACACTTCATGCATTTAATGGTATGGGTTCCAGCCTATAAAAACCTAATCAAGATTAACCTTTAAGGTGCCACAAGACTTTGTTCCTGTTGTAACAAGCAAGCATGAGGCCATCCCTTTTAAGAGGCATATGTATGAAATCTTCTATCCTAGTCGTCAACAGTGGAAAGAACCTATTTGTAATAGTGCTGATTAATATTCATTCTGATGGTTAACTCTTGAATTTAATTTAACCATTAAGTTAATAATTTAAAAGAACTTCTTTTAGAAGGCAGCTGCTGCTTGGGCATTTCTGCTTCAGTGCTTCTGCTTAATATTGCTTTTCATTTTAGTGTGTGACAGTCTTGAAGATTTTCCCTGTATAAAATGTTTCACCTCTCAGTGTTGAGGACCGGTGTTTCTAATAATAATGCAAAATATGCAAAGTTGTAACTTTTCAGAGAGAGAAAACAGTTCATGGGTGTATGTGGATGGAAGAGGACATCTGGTATAAATTACAGTATATAGTTATGGAAGTTTAACAAGAAGTCATCCTTTCGGAAGAGTGAATCTGTGCTTGTGCTCAAATTCAGCACCTGCACATGCCAACATTTGAAACAGTACAAGAGAGTGTTCAGTGTTATCTTCCCTCCTTGGAGACTACATTAAAGTAGGTGCAGGGCAACTGTTCCTCGAAAGATAATGGGGAAGACCCTGTCCATGGTAGCTACATGACAAAACTTCTCAATACTAATGTGATGAGTGCAAGCAAGAAGTAGATCTGCTGTCCAGGAAACAATAGCTAACTGAGATAAATCCAGGCTATGCTAGCTACTGCAGTTGTCATAACTGAAATGATGCAGATGTATCCTAAGACAGAAGCATAGAAATTATGGCACATGAAAGCATACTGAACAAAAATGAATTAGAACAAATGGATTGTTTTGAAGAAAAGTGAATTAGAACAAATTCAGATTTTCTTTTCATCAGGAATGCTTGGAACTATTACAGGATTTTCTAATAATGTAACTGCTGTATTACCATGTAGAAATGCACACCCTATAGTTGTAAATGTCTTTCCATGGAGAGACTTGAATTTACTGATGGTACTTCACTGGTGTAATATCCGTTGTACTATAAGTAATGAAATTTCAGGGCTCATGGAACTGATTTCCATTGGACCCCATAAAGTTTTTTCCTTTGTGTAGCCAGCTGTGCAAGAGATAGTGTGTGTCTTTTGTGCTACCCACTTGTGCACAGATTAAATCCAGGTTAACTGCATGTTGGATTTAGGACAGTTTCAGTAGGAAGCTAGCCATAAAATGTGTCAAGAAAATCTTAGGTATCTTGTCAGGGTTAAAATACAGCTGTTGTGATAGCCTGAAATTCTTAAATGTTTCTCAAATAATTGTGATTTTACTAGGAAGAGCCTTATTAAAGTTTTCTTAACCTGCTTTTTTGTTTTGCATGTGAGCATGTGCATTATGATTTTCACAATTATAAGAGCAATTCTATAAAACTAGTAATTTTCCATGATATTAGGTAGAGATGGACATGATATCCCAGATTTGGAATGCATATGTTCATTATAATTTGTCAGGACCTTCAGATGTAAGTGCTGTGTTATTTCGACCTGCTTCTCATTCTGGAGCCTTACTGTCATTGAGATTCATGAGAATGGAGCATCATCTTGTAGCCATAGAGTAGACACCTTCCTGCCAAGTACAAGTGTTAGTAATTTTTCCCCCTTTAATAGTACACATGTGAGGTGTGCTACATTTAATAACAATCTATTAATATGTGAATGAAAGTGTTTGGACAGGTTTTTAATTGTCCTTTCATTCATTAATTCCTGCTGGTTATACCACTCTAGTACAGTCAGAACTCTACATTTGCTAGGGTTAGAGGTTCAGGAATCCTACAAAAGTGGGGAGGGGGGAGTACAAATAACAACGTGTATCTGTACGTGCGTGCATGTGTCTGTGGGAAGGGGGCTGAGGCGTATTGGGGAGATTAGGCACTCAGGTCAGGAAGGAGAGAGAAGAGAGAGTGGGTCTGCCTGGTGGCCCTATACTTCCTCCCTCTTGCCTGTCTCCTTCCTTGGTTGTGGGAGGGCATTGGGAGAGGTTTTGTGGTGCTGATAAATTGCGTCCTTGACTGGGCAGGCAGTGGCTGGTGAAGGAGGAGGCAGGTTTTAAAAGAGCTGCATGGCCTGATTGGAGCCACCGAGAGGAAAGTTTCCTCTAGAGAAGTGCCTGAGGTGTGGGAGAGGAGCAGAAGTTGAAGAAATTCACAAATAATCAAATCCATAAAAATCAAACCCACAAATGTGGAGAGCTGATTGTACTAATAAAGTGTTAAAAATGCATTTATTGAAACTTACAAATATTAGCATCTTTTCATGTCAGACGTAAAGTGTTCTGCAAAGTATTCAGTGTCTTTGTTATATAAAAGTTTTAGTCTTCTCTGGTGCCATGGTATATAGGGCCCAGTTCTTGCACCACTGTGGGAACAGAGGAGACTCTGTTTATCCATCCAACCCAGCACAGTCAGTGGAATAATCTTCTGCATGCAAAGTGTGTGCCATGTATCCTCTCAAGTGTTGCAAAATAGTGGAAGTGACTGTTTTCCTTCCACTCTTAGCTCTTTGGATCCAGCCCAGTAACCAGAATGTGGTGGTGACATATGCATTGTGTGTTTTCTCAGAGTACAGTATTCTTAAAATAACTCAAATATGCTTTGATGTGTCTTGCCAGCCTGTCGTCTTGTTGGAAATATTACATTGGATTCCCCTCTATAAACTTAAAACAGATCTTATAGCTGTGATTAGGAAATGCACTTTGATGTATTTATTCAAAATGTCCTAGAGATGCCACAGGAATAATTCTCCTTTTCAATCTGTCACAGTGCACTCCCCATATTGAAACAAGTAAGGATGGTTGTGACAAAAATAGCAATTCAAGGCTGACAGAATGCATGGGTTCCTGCACTCTACTAAGATTTTTTTTTTGAAGTTACAGGATGATACTTGATCTCCACAAACAGAAGGAAATAAACATTTCCTGATCTCTGAAGCAATTTTTCCCTCTTCTGTTGTTCATATTGCCTTCATTTTATAGGAATTATTTTGCAGCTTTTATTGCAAGCTTTGCATTGAAAGGTTGCTTCCAGTCTGTAGAAGCATAAGGAGCATGATTCTGTGAACCTTTGTGTGAGAATCTGGGGGATCTGGGGGACACTGTGCCTTGTACAACAATGGCTGTCATGCCACCTTAACATGCTGTGCAAGGATTATAAAGCATCTTGTAGAAGAGTAGCCATGAAATGTTATGCAAGAGATTGAGCAAATAGAAATGCACTTTTGGATTTCAATTCTCCCTCTTATTTGGTGCCAACATCTTGTGCAAAAGATGTAGAAGAGGGATTCTGCCTACAAAGCATCTTTCACTCATGGAATGCCTGTGTCATGAGAAAAATGAAAATGCAAAGAAGTTCGATGTAAAGTCGAAGGCTTTCCCGGCCTGAAGCCATAGATTGTTGTGGGTTTTCCAGGCTTTGAGGCCTGTTAGTGTTTGCTCATGGCATTTCACCTGCATCTGTGGCTGGCATCTTCAGAGGATCTGGTGGCATGGAAGTGAGACAGAGTATGTATATATTTGTGTAGTTTCCGGGTGGGAGGAAAGCAATTTGCATATGTTACAGTTGGCCTGTGTGATGGCCTATTATTAAATGAGATATCCCCCAGGTTTGTACTGTCAGTCAGGGGATATGTGTAACCGTGTGTTAAGTACATTAGCAACCCATTGTATTGTTCCCTGTAGAGGGGCCTCCAGAGTCTGGGTGTTGTTCATTGGCCTATTTTTGAGTCTTGATTTTAGTATTCTTTGGTAGTGGTAGCCAAATCTTGTTTACTTTCCAAGTTTCTTCTTTCCTGTTAAAATTGTCCATGTGTTCTTTCATGTTGAAATTGTCCATGTGTTCATTGTTCAATGGCTCTCCCCCCGGGGACTAACAAGTATATATACTCTGTCTCACTTCCATGCCACCAGATCCTCTGAAGATGCCAGCCACAAATGCAGTGAAACATCAGAAGAAAATACTAATAGAACATGGCCTCAAAGCCTGGAAAACCCACAACAAACTATGCAGAGTAGTTCTTCACTTGGGCAACATCTGCATGAATATTAAAGCATGAACATTGCTGGAGAATTTACCTTTTATAACTCTGTGAATTCATGGGTGCTTTGGAGTCATACCAGTTACTAACTTTTTTTGTATCTTTAAATTCTCATATATGCTTCCATACCCAGTCTTGTCAGAATCAATTTTTAGAGCTTAGATACTTCCTTTAAATGAGAAACCCATATATGACTGGCATGCCAATGTAATTCACCATTCATATGGTGGAAAAAATAATGATTGCTTTTAATGTAGCATGAAACAATGACACGTGTAGTTAGACTTACTGGATTATTGAAGGGCCAAGTTGAGTAACAACTTTTGAGTACAATTAAAACATTCTAAAAGAACACTATAGAAGCAGAAGGAAAGAGCAGAGCTCCAAGAGACCCCAGTGGGTGCAATGTAGGGGCGGAAGAGCTTGTCTATTGTCTTAAATAGACAGTAATCTATTTTGAATGAATGCCTCTTAAAGCCTTTGAACAGAGTAATTGCACAAGTGATTTTTAAACTTTTACAATGTATTTGAGACATACTTCGAAATGGAATTCTACAGGGGGTTTTTTCCAGTAATGCTCCTGACCTTTGAATGATAGAGACATTCCCATTCATGCAGTGCCTAAACCTCTTTTCCTCCTTCCTCGCTCTTCCCTCCAGCAGTACAATTCCCCTTCCATTCTTTGAGCATTGTAGAGAAGTTGCTTGCACAGTATTATTCTTTGACAGCATCGGAGACAGTGTCAAGAGCATGTACCAGTTTGTTCCACCCAACAATATGTGAGTTCTTTGCTTCTTTCATTTCTTTCCTAGGACCATGCTGACCTTCTTTCTGTGACTTCTTTTGTCCTACTGTTTTCTCAAGAGGCACTGAGGCATAGTTTTTTTCAAACAAGGGTCATGCCTGGAAGCTGTTTCCCCTAATTCCAGAGAAGTGGGGACTTTTTATTAAAAAAACAGCCCTGAAATGCTTCACTTACTCTCACCTGCTAAGTCTTAGACTAACATGTGCCTCTTGGTATCTCATAGTATTTGTTTCATCAATTTCTGTGAGACCAGTTAGAACACAACCTGTTTCCACAAAAGTGATTGAAGCAGGGAATTGTCATGAATCATTTGGCTTCAGACCTAAGCTCTCTTGGGGTAACATGTCTACGAGTACTGGGTTTTCATTGTAAAACACCAATTCTTAGCCTCAGCCCTACCTGCCTACAGTTTGTGGATATTAATAGTTGAGGATATCACATGGTTGCCACCATAAAAATAAACATGAACACATGTGTGTGTGTGTATATATATATATACACACACATATATATACATATATATATACATACACATACACTTACTATTGGAATAATAACGAGATGGAATAATTACCAGCAGGTCTTCCATCTTCTCCTCCTTGCTGGGAGGATAATGCAGGACAGTTTGCTTCTTCCCTCCTAATGCACAAGGCATTTGCAAGCATTTTTTTTCTTTAGGGAATAAAGTGTTGAAACTTTCTCTACTAAAACAACAGAACTTTGAACAAGGCTAGAAAAGCATACTTTTGTTATGTGCCCCATCCATCGGTCTGTAGTAATAGTCCTAAATTTCTGTGAGCAGAAGTTACTACTGGAGCAGGAGAGCCAAAAATACAAAATAACCAGGAAATCCATTCTGCAAACAAAAGCAGTTTCCTTCCTCTGACCTTGATTCTAAGGAGTGAGAATAAATACTGAGAACAAGATAATGCTCATGCTGCCTCCCAAGGTTCCCATTGCATGGATCAAGACATTCCTGCCCCACCATCCCATCACTTTCCTCTTGTGTGTCATCTCTTATTCAAATTGTAAGCATGAGCATGTGCTGTTGGGCATCAGCTGGCTTGCAAACCTCTCTGGGTGCCTTTCTAGCCGATGGTGAGGTGTAAATGCTATTAGTAAATAAGAGAGAAGTTTATTGCAGATTTATTTTTTAATTTCCTTGTTCAAAACACTTGAAAACATTTTTATTCTTTTCTTGCCTTGTTGGAATAAGGCTACACTACCTCCTTCCAGTCTATTTTTGATAGGTTGCAGATAAAATATGTTGGAGTACTTTAAAACAACAAAACAAGGACACCACATCCATTCATTCATTCATTCATTCATTCATTCAAAATGGCCCAGATGCTGTTTAAAATTCTTGTGTGGAATTGTGCTGGCATTGATTTAACTAGATAAACTCCCTCTAGAATAGTAAGGAGTTCATTTCTTGTTTCATGGGAATTACATCCTATTCTTCTTAGTTGTAGGCCCAGTTCATTTCTCTGTTAACTTCTGAACTATAGACACTTCTCCCAAATTTTCGTCAGTATGGGTGTGGCTTTAGAGAACTTCTAAAATTTCTCCTCTTCCTCTCACAACTTGCCAATTTGAATTTACACAAAATGCCTCCTTTATCTGAACTTGCTATACCTTCTTGAAGGTGATGCAGAATTAAAGTCTTACGAAGGCAAGCAACAGCTTTGAGAATAAATTGACAAGTATGTTAACAAGACACTAGGTTATATACAAATTGCTTATGGCCACTATTATGAGGACCAAATCTCAAATGTAGGGAGACTGCTGGCTGTTTTAGGACATATGGCAAAGATGTGTTGAGAGTTGAAGAGTCTATTTATACTTTCCAGTTTACAGAATGTCTTGGGTGGTGCTTGCAGTACTTTGTGTATTCAACCAAGGGGCCAAGGAATGTTTGGAGCCTATAGTTTTGAAATTCAGGCTCAAATCCTAGTTGAGCTGTGAAGCTCATTGGGTAGCCTTGGATAGTCAGCCTAATCTGTCTCATAGAAGTGTTGAGAAGGTTAAAGTAAGAGGATCTAAGTGCAGTTGACCCTCCATAATTGAACGTTTTTATTTCGCAGTTTCGATTATCTGTGAATTTCTCCAATTCCTGTCCTGCCCCCCCATCTCAAGTGCTTCCTTTCCAGGGGAACATTCCAACTCATCAGCTCCAAGAAAACATTTGTGTCCTTCTGCAGATTAAATTTGTGAACAATATACTTGTCTTTATTTATAGAGTAATTCTGTAGATGGTGAGCTAATATTTTAATCGTGTATGTATGTGTATGAGAGAGAAGAAGTATAGGACCACCCTGCTGATCCACCCCTTTTACCTCTCCTTTCCCTGACCTGGTTTGGACCCTGGGTGCCCATACTCCCCACCATGCCTTGACCTCTTTCCCACAGATACACACACACAGATTTTGATATTTGCATTTTTCCCACTTTTGTGGGGGGTCCTGCACCCCTAACCCTAGTAAATATGGAGGGCCAGCTGGACATCTCTCTAAATTCTTTGGCAGTGAGAAGGAAAAATATAAAGCAATTCAGAATATTTTACCCCCATCAATACGCTCACAATTAGGCCTAACATTTCTGCTGGTTTGTTGGGGCAAAAGGTATAGAAGTTTACATCCATATACATATTCCCAATGGTTTATTTTAAAAGGGACAGCCAGGATGTGGATCTCACCTAGCGACTTTGCATTCACTATTTTAAATCAGAAGAATCTAGTTCAGCTTGTATTTCTTGGGTATGATAAATCCATTCTGAGACACTATCTTTATTAGAAGATCTACTTTCAAGTTAAATGCCCTCGTTAATGTTACTTAAAAGGGATGTATACTTGAAAACAAAGATAACATTTGTAGAAAGAATTGTGTATGAAAAACATATGCTGTCAAAATTCTTATCTTCTACCCCCCCCCCATCAGTCATGTTCAAAAACGAATTTCTTTTCTATAAATAACATCATGTTAATGATTTATGAAGTGTTTTGGCTCAATGCTTTTGTTTCCTCCCCAGCTGGTGGAAAGCCTAAAGCTGAAATCCTATATCTCCTTGCTGGGACTGCTCACCGTTGAATTCAGGGGGTCTTATGTCTGGGGAGACATGAATCACCGGAAAAGACAATAATGCTTGGGAAGGCAGACAGCAGTAGGAAAAGAAGAAGATTGTGTTACAAGTAGATAGACTCAAGAAAGCCATGGCCCTGTGTTGGAAATCCTGAGTAGGACTGTTAATAACAGGGAGACTAGGAAGCATCTCATTCATAGGATCACCATAACTCAAAGTTAGCTTGACCAGAAAAAAGCACAACAATGCCCTTGGGCCAGAGGTGTTGCTTTGGGGGGAGGGAACAATGTTGAGTTGATGGCAATTAACAAAGCATATATAGGGGTGGTGTTGTAAGTTAAGTAACTGCAATTGTGCATGTCCATACCACATTTTCCTTCTCTTTCTCATTCTTTCCTTGCCTTGCTTATCTCACCTTCACTAAAATGTAGGTGGTTAACGTTTTTAGGTAGGGGCCTGTCATTTTTTGCTCATGCTATTCTGTAAAATAGCACAGGTATTGATGCTGTATAACTGAATAAAAATTGTTGTGGATTGCAAGGCTTTACCTCCTAACAGAGTGGTCCACAGCTCTTTTTTGTGTGTTGTTAATAAAGCTGTTTCCAGCACTGTATTCCTCATGGCATACATGCTGTGTAATATAAAAGCACTGGTGTGATAATTAGAGATTCAGCTGGTAGGATAACTCATGTTGTAGGGATTTAGATCCTGTTCTATTCCTGCCAAAAATGTTTTAAAAAACTGATGAGAGAAATGAGATGTATCACAGTAATCATGGCAGCAGGGTATTTGAATGGAAAATACAAGAGTGCATGAAACAAAGTGTATGAATATGCTGCTTTGGACAAAAAAAATCAATGTATTATGTAAAAACTAGAGAAAAGGTGTTGTCTCTTCTTTTTAAAAACAGTATTGGTAATTTTTGGAAGAATCAATATATGACTGCCTGTAAATGCTGGGAAAATGTTTGGTCAAGACACTTTAGATACACTTTGTGGACTCTGAAGAATTTTTTAACAAGTAAATGAAAATTGTACTCTTTTGGAACAGTGGTGTTAACAGGAGTGAGTACCACAGTAGCTGGTAGAGTCATGTGACGGAAGCAAGTCTGTCACTACCAGTGAGAGGGAAACAAAGAAGGAAGTGATGGTGTGACCCTGATAATGTCATAGTGACCTTTCCCTCAGTTGGATTTTGAGAATCAGTTTTCTACTTCTTTAGTACCACATCTCTGATTGCTGTTGGATAGAAAGCCCATTTGAACGTTTACTGAATAAGATAACATCTGAATAGCTAATACATAGACCTCAGTCAGATCTGTATTCAGAACTAAACTGCATAGGCCCATACTAGTGGGGTGGTGGCTTTTCCTTTAGAATTAATTGCCAGTAAAACATGGATCTCAAAAATTTTGGAACAAAAATAAAACTGCAGAATACACTCACAAATTCCCAAATGACCTCTTCCACATAAAATGAATAAGCAAAATTGCTCATCACTCAGTACTGTTGTCATTATAAGACTACTTAAAAAAAAAACATAGGCAGTGGTTGCTTTACAAAAAGTGACACATTTTCCTTTTAGATAGCTTCTTTCAAAATTTTGCTATTAACACAGTGTATATTTAACTCTCTTACCTGCTCATGTTACTGAAATTTGATTGTGTGGAAAGAAACATCTGTGCAGACAAATTTCTGTACTATCTAAAAAGTTTTATAATTCCACTAAGTGTGTATTTCTGAAATTATATGTTTTGAAATCGTTTTAAGGGTGAAATACCCACATTCCGAAGATGTTCCTTGCTCCCTTCTCACTCACTCTCCTACTGAAATCCAGCTGAGGAGAGGAGTGAGATTGAAAGGTAGCATAGCCCTAGTGATAAAAGTGGGTGTGTAGTCACCTTTAAGGTCTGTCTGAAGAGAGCAAGGCAGGCCCTCTTTTCAATAGTGGGTGAGGGTCTGCGTGACATAGAAGGAGGCAGTGATCTCTCAGCAGACTTAGGCAATGACTGGGAGAGTAAGTACTGACTGCCTCTTTCCTCTGGCACAAGGCTAGGAACCATGTGGGCCTCCAGATGTTGGTGGACTATAGTTCTTGGCAACCCTAGCCATCATAGGTAATTATGAGAAATGGCTGAGCATTGCAGTCAACAGCATCCAGAAGCCCACATAGTTCCTACCCTTATTCTGGTGCCTTCTTGCTGAATCTCTACTCAATTTCCTGTCAACATCCTCTTGTTCCTCCATCCATCCATTTCCCTCCCCCATGTGCACACATCATACCTTGAAAGTGCTTTTCCTTCTGAAGGTGAGATGGCCTACCAGTTTTGAAATATATGCTTAGACTGTTACACTATTAGGAAGGTATCAAAGGAAGCTTTTATTAAACTCATAGCATGAGATTCTTTCAATGAATACCTATCCTTTTAACAAACTGAAATTTGGATTGTTTCATTCTGGGTACTTGCTGCACAGGATTAAAGAAAACACCACTCCTGAGTAAAATACTTGAAAAAGTGTCTACTTATATTCAGATGCTCTTGGGTATTTCTGATTGTGTGGATTCATTCCATTTTAGTTTTGCGGTATGGTTTGGAGAAACAATATTGACTGCTCTAGTGTTTGATTTATGCCAGTGAATGGATGGGAGGAATGCAGCCCTATTAGTTCATCTGGACCTTCATCAGACTTTCTTATCATCATCAAACCACATACTGTAAAACAAAGATATTGTCTAGTTTGGGGAAGTTCTGTAATGAGTACATGGAGTCTGAAAACTAGAAACCAGAAAGCATTCATAACCCCTGATGTATCTGTTCCACATATAAAATTCAAGAAAAGAATCAATTTAAGTATATGGGCATTTTTTTCACATCTGAGAAGAATATCTCTTCTCTTACTATGCACAGATACCAGAATCTTTCATTAAACTTCCAGTACGTGTTCTGTTATAGCATTGGTACAGGGATGAAATGCAAGTAATAGCTGTTGCTATTGCTCTGGTGTGATCTCTTTATAGTGGGAAGGAGCAGTGGTGCTTGGTGTCTCCCATGATGAGAGCAAAGAAAGGAATCCATTCTGAGTTTTAGTTCAGACTTTAAAGAAGGGCCAAGCACTTTAGATAGCTGCTCTAAAGTTTTGACTAAAACCTAGAATGGATGCAGTGGCATACTACTATAGGAGCTGCCAGCCACCACCACTGGTAAGGAGTGAATGGATGTAATGTTTCTGCTGGCACTTTGCTTATCATACAAGGCCTCCTTGAATAGTTTGCTCAGAATACATAGTGCTGGTGTAAGATTATGTAATCTTAAAATGAGTGTAGGGTGTTTCTCCACCCCCAGCTTAATAGAATATAGACAGCTCTGCTCCATTGGCCTCTTGCCACTATATCTGCTTTGGTGCAAATCTCTGGTTTGTACAGCTGTTAGAAGTAGGGGTAAAATTAGGCTCCTATACTAAATCATCCCTGTCATCTCCCCCTTCTTTTTTATGATTAAAGTTCACATAAATATGTTTTAACAAATGCACATTTACCTGATAGTATTGCAGGTTTTTACTACTGGAATATCAAAAACATAATTTTTTTTGCTTTCTTCTTTTTTAAAAAAAATAATATAGATACGGGAAAATTGTGTCTACGAAAGCTATTTTGGATAAAACAACAAACAAATGCAAAGGTATGTTTGCTATTAATTCCTTTTTTTAAATTTTGATGTTAAATTCACCTTCTGTATCCTTTTCTAAAAGTACCTTAGTCTTGCACTACATTGGAGCGTTTGTCCTTAGAGGAGTTGGAATATACCAACCACTAAAAACAAATGCAAAACTTCTGATGACTGCATTCAGATTTAACATGCATGGCACTGTTTGGTGCTTAGTCTCTACTTCAAAGAAAAAAAATGGAGTTCAGAAATAGTTTTTCGTTGCTTGCCGAGATGAGAACTCTTTACAAAAGACTGTTCAACTGCATGAGGTATCTGAAAAGATTACATATTGTGTAAATTGGCTTTATTAATTAGAATGGACTAATGTTAAACAGTTCTTAATTGCATGTTTCAGTCCCCTAATTGTGTTTGTGTTCAGTTCCCCCTGCCTTTTTTTTTCCAAAAAAAAAGTATAATAGAGTGGTAAAAGGGTTTCATTTTCACTGACATAATTATAGCTAGGAAAGAAATAATAAACTCATTTCAGAGATACTGGGTGCATTAATTTAGTTTTGTGACTTTGAGCGTTCAGTGTAATTAAGATTAGATCATTTCCTAACAAAATGAGTAGTGGGCAAAACATAAAAGTAAACACTGTGACATACCAGGTTTTAGCCCTTTTTTCCAAGCAAGGAAGATGTTTTCTAAGCAAAGAAGAAACATCAGCCAATTTAGCAATGTTAACATTTACTCTTCCTGTGACAGGGACAAAATTGACAAACAGGAATAAAGAAAATTAAGATCATTATCAGTTCAGTAAAGACATTTTATTCAAAGACTGTTGGTGTGCGACCGGTTTTTCCTATGTAATGAGGATCAAAGGAGATATTAGTAGTCTAAAACATTTGTACACATGATTTTTATGCCTAATGCTTAAGTGCATTCACTGAGGGAAAGGGCGGAAGTGTACCTATTTTCTTTGAAAGGAAGCCCTGCTGAAGCCAATTAGCCTTACTTCAGAGTAGATGCCAAAGGATTGCATTGTCAGGGTCCATATTTGGTATCTCCTTTCTCCTGAGAGGTTCATTTGAGAGGTTTCCTTAAGAGGTTCACACCAGATTTTATACTTATTACCTACTGCAATTTTGTACATTTCCCTGCATTGCTCAGATTATCAGACAGACAGCCAATTTTGCATCTTATTGCAAGTCCCTTGCAAGAATGAAATGTTTTAAGTATTCAGTAAAATATTATAGGAGCAACTCTAAAAGAATTAAGAAAGAGCTTTTGTCAAATGTCACTTTCTATGTAGAGTGAATTCATTAACTGGTGAAGTATATTGTTTGTTTTGCACTGTAGTTCACAATGGAAATGCTATAAATCAAAGCCCTGTTTTAATCTATATAGTGTCATCTGCTACAAACAACATTTAAATATTATCATGAACATTTTGAAAAACAGTACAGTGTGGTTGCTGCTTACATTCTAATATCTCAGCCTCTGTCTTTTACCCATCTTTCATGTATCTGCACAACCCTGAAGTTTAACTGCTTCTATCATAATGCAATGGGTTCTCAAACATTTTAAACTGAAAAGAATTTAGGAATGAAAAGAGTTTGTTAGACTCATCTGTAATGGTACGCAGATTGATAACATGTCGTCATTTCACACAGATGGTGACACATAGACCAAACTAAGCAATCTATTATGGCAATGATGCAATGACGCTGCTTCGTCTTTTCTGTAGAAAACTGCCAGTTTCCAAAAATGAAAATGTCTGTTTTGCTTATCCAACAAATGAGCCCTGTTTTGGATTTCAGGTTACGGTTTTGTAGACTTTGACAGTCCGGCAGCAGCTCAAAAAGCAGTATCTGCTCTCAAGGCCACTGGAGTCCAAGCACAGATGGCAAAGGTAAAATCAATATGAAGTATTGATATGGAGTAAGAATGGATTAAATATACGCATTCACTCTGGGAACAGGAGCCCCTGTGTCAGAATAAGCAGTCATCCATGAGAGGTATAAAATTAGTCTGGTGAGGAGAAAATGGCCAGGGAGGCATTTTCCCCTCTCTCATAACACTAGACAAAGATGAATGGTAGGAAGATAAAAAGGAAGCACAGCAAATACTTAAAACTAGGATATATATTAAAAATATAGTACATTTTTGAAAATCTATTTTTATGGAATAAAACTCCCAGAATCCTCAGTGATCAGTAGTCATATTGATGGGACAAGTAGTGTTTGGCAGTTCCATTCTCCCCCACCCCGCCAAAAAGCAACACTGTAGGTTTTAGTTGGTGGTTCACAGATAATAAGGATTAAAGTGGCTATTGATCACAAGAGCTATACCTTACCTACAGTGTCAGACGCAATACAGTATGCTCCAGGACACAAAGAAGAAGGACAGTGGTGCTGTGCTCAGACCCTGGCTGAAGGCTTCCTGTTTAGATATGTGGTTGACCATAGCATGAACAAAGTGCTGAACAACATGTGTCTTGTTGTGATCCAGTGTGGCTTTTCTTATGTACCTTGGAAACTGAGAACCAGGGCATTAAGGCAGCAGCCGTCCCCTATTCATCTCTACAGCTGTCAGTACACTGTGAGTATACTGTGCCTGAACACAGAGATTCAGCAAAACTGGCTGACTAATTTTCGTAAACCTGAAGTATGTGACTTGCCCAAGGTCACCCAGTGTCTGAGTGGGGATTTGAATCCTAGTCTCCAGAAGCCTTTAATAAATAAATAAATATTTTAATATTTAAATCTAAATATAGAATATCCCTCAGGATCTGAACTCCTGTCGGTAGAAAACCTCTGCTTTCTGGAAAATGTAGAAAAACGTATTTTGCATCTAGAGAAGCACAGAAGAGGATAGTATAGCACAAAAACAAGATGGAAATTACTTTTCAAAAAGTTCCTGTTTTAGGAGACCTTTAATAAAAAATTCAGTGAGAACTAATCTTACCCTCTCACACTGTTCTTATATTTCTGTACAGCATCTCTCCCAGGTCCCCCAGATCCAGTTTATATTTAGCTATGGGTGTCTATAGCAGGGGTGGGAATCATGAGGCTTTCCAAATGTTACCAGACTAGAAATTCCAATAGTTCTAAGGCAGGACAATTAATAATGCTAGAATTTGCAGTTCAACAGTATCAGGGAACACTACATGATTGATCTACAACAACAGTTCTTAACCTGAGGTCCAGGACCTCTGGGGTCCATGGAGCCCTCTCAGAGGCCGATGAAGCCTTGCTGCTGGACAGCAACAGTAGCAGCAGTAACTGGGATGTAGCAGTGGTGGGGGGTGCTGAAACTGCTCCCTTGTTTGCAAATGAGGGAGCAGTTTGGGTGTGTAGGCACATGATCCCACTACTCCATCCTTGATGAAGGGAGCAAGGTGGGGAGTGGTGTGCGTGTGCCCAGACTATGACTCTGGAGACCAGGGTTTGAATCCCCACTCAGTCATGGGGACCCACTGACTTGCCTCAGGCAGATCACATTCTCTCAGCCTCAGAGAAAGACAAAGGCAACAAATCTTGCCAAGAAGACCTTCATGGTAAGTTTGTCTTAGAGTCTCTGTAGCTCAGTTTTCAAAGGGGAGAGACACGATGGCTAGAAAGGACCTCCCCCTGGCAGTGGCACTTGTTGTTTTGTGCCTTCACGTCACTTTTGATTTATAGTAACCCTAAAGTGACCCTATCTTAGGTTATTTTTGGCAAGATTTGTTCAGAAGAGGTTTGCCTTTGCCTTCCTCCAAGGCTGAGAGTATGTGACTTGCCCAAGGTCACCCAGTGTCTGAGTGGGGATTTGAATCCTAGTCTCCAGAAGCCTTTAATAAATAAATAAATACTTTAATATTTAAATATAAATTTAAATATTTAAATTGTGAGTTAAGTCTGTGGGGTCCCCAGCAAAAAATTATATTTACCGCGTTCCTCACATGTACAGCATGTACAGTCAGCCCACCGTATCTATGAATTCTATAGCCACAAAACCACAGCTTGAAAATATTCCAAATAAATAAATAAATTCCAAAAAGCAAACTTTGATTTTGCCATTCTGTATGAGAGATAGCATTTTACCATTGTACATAATAGCACTTGAGTATTCGCGAATTTTGTTATCCATTCGGGGTCCAGGAACTAAACTCGAGCACGTACTGAGGGCTCACTGTATAGTGAAACAGGTAGAAAATGGCTGAAGCATACAAATACTTGTAAAGTGAGCCCCAAATTTCATGTTGTTTTTAGTGTATGCCACACATCTACATCAAGAGACCTTGTTTTGGAGAGTTCTAACATGTGGAAGGAAGATATTTGTTCCTCTCCAATCTGTGATGTTCTGATCCAAATCAAGCCCTTCCCCTCCACAGCACTCAGAATTTGCATTTTTTAGAAAGGTTCATCTCACTTAAATGGAAGCTTTTTCCTCTATGCAAACAGCAGCTGGTGTGTGAGAGTGATCTGTTCACTCTGTCCCAAAGTTAGAGTCCAGATCCAATCAGGTCTCCTACACTCATTTCTGAGTAAGACTTGAGCCTTGGTATAGTTGCCAGTTTGAGGCATGCAACTAGCAAAGTTTCTTAAGGCCAGTCCCTTACTTCTATGTCCAGTTCTCATCTGATTAATGAACAATGGTAAAGAAATGACTGTGCTGCTTTGTTAGAGTCCTTTTATATTGAATCCCCTGTTGATAAGGTGGTTGCATCTTAGGCATACCCTGCAGCTATTCTTTAAAATTTATCATTCCTGATTTGAAAACCTAGTAGGAGTTAGAATACTGCATAGAATATTCAAGTGTTTAAACACAAGAGAGCCCAGTTGCTCTTAAGTATTGTGTAAGCCAAGATGTCTTTTTCAGCTGATTTTTTCCCCTACTTTCTCAACTGGGGAACAGTGGAGCTAATAACCTGAAATGTCCTTGGATGAGTTCCAGGAAAACAAAATGAAAACCATATGTTTATTACTTAATGCACATTTTATCACATGCATAAGCACTTGATCTTAGTGGAGTTAAATGAGATGTCTTTCCTAGATTATGGTCGTTCTTTGGGTCTCCGTATTACTGATGGTGTCATAATATTTAATATCTCTGTTCATGTGACACAAAACAACAACACAGAAATATTGCTCACTTCTCTTCATTTATGATCAGCCCCCCCACCATGTGACTGCAGATGCAAAAGCACTGAAGAGCAAAGAGTGTGTTTTCTTTAAATATAAACATTTATATACTTTCAAGAAATAACTTTCAAGAAATATACTTTCAAGAAATAACTTTCCTTCCAAACTCATTGTTGACATTATATATTAGTGTATAAATCTAAAAACCAACCATGGTGTATGCATGCATACATTCATTTATATGTTTGCACAACTAAGGCACAAAAAAAAAGTGTTGCATTTCTGTGTTGTCATGTCAGGATACATGGCATGAAGTATAGTACTGCAGATGTTGCTGAACTACAACTCTCAGCATTCCTCATCATTGGCTGTGCTTCCTGGGGCTGATGGGAGGTTCAGCAACATCAGAAGGCCTATGCTTTGCCCCCCACCTGGGCTGTATAGTGGTTATAATTCAAGTGAATCCATCATGTCTCTAGCATCAAAGTATTAAAACAGAAATGAAGAATGAAGTTTCAACAGATGAAGTGTTCATATAGTATGTGGGAATTGCAATGAATTATGAAGAATTCTTTTACACAAAAGCAATGCCTATGTAATTCAAGTTTTGCATTGACTACTACATAAGATAACTAAATCGAAAGTATATGGCCTGAACAGGTTCCTACCAGTAAGGACAGAGAATGGAAAGTGTATATACTTTTTATGTGAAGAATGTTATTTTGGGTATAAAGTATAGCATACATGGTTCTGGCATGCAAAAACAACTTTTCTAACCAATATGTGGCTGGGTTTTCACTCTTGCTGAAGTGAGAAACTTATACCTGTTCTGTATCACTTCATACTGTGGCTGAGTGCCCACAAGATTTAATTATGCTTTGTTTGGTTATGGTTTTCCTTGTATAATATGATCACAAAGGAAGCCACTTTGTTAGCTGGGAGGTTAAACTAGAACTTGTCCCCATCTGAAGTCTCTAATGGTATAGACAAGATACAGGTTTACCTTCTCAGGCCTTACTTAACAGTTATTCAACTGCAATATCCGTTAGAATACATTAGAAGTCCTTGGAAACTTTCCAAAATACTTGGTGGCACAGTTAGCCCTCCACATTTGCTGGTTTAACTTTCAAGGATTTGATTATGTGTGAGTTTGTCCAACCTCTGCCCCCTCACCTCAGGTGCTTCTTTTCAGGGGGAACTTTCCCTCTTGCTGGCTCCAACCAGGCTGTGCAACCCTTTAAAAACCTACCCCTGGTTCCTCTTCTCCACCACCAGCTGCTGCCTAGCCAGCTGAGGACAGCTTGCAACCCAGTTTCTCAGCACCATACCCTTTCCCAATGCACCATCCACACCCAAGGAAGGAGACAGGGCCGCCATGCCAACTGGCCCCCTTTCCTCTTCCTTTCTCTGACCTGGTTTGGATCATGAGTGTCCCTTCTACGCACTATGCCTTGGCCTCCTTCCCACAGGCAGGCATGCACGCGCGCGGGCACACACACACATTGTGATATTTGCAATTTTCCCACTTTTGTGGTGGTCCTGTGCCCCTAATCCTAGTGAATGTGGCAGGCCAACTGTATCTGTTATATGATACCTCTGTTCCTGGTTTGTTCAGATACTTAAATGGCAAAATATTTCTGTCTTTTCCTGAACTGTACACAATGACCCTGCTACATTTCATTCCTAAACCAGCACTATATATGTTTCGAGAGTAGTGAGGATGATGAGATGAGAATCTGGGGCTTTCCCACTTGGATTGGGGCTTTTCATGTTATCTTATGTGATACTGAGTTAATGTAATAAACCAGTCAGGCAGAATAGAATCTAATTCTGAAACTTATTTAAACTTTGGTGGAGTGATGATGGACAGGTGCCTTGCCTGTGGAAACAATGTTCTCACATTGTGAATATGTTGACTGGGATACTAATCAAGTGAACTTGTATGGCCGTGATTGTAGACCTTACAGTCACCTTTAAGTTTGGAAATATGATTTACTAATAGTGAAGTTGTGGGGAGCTATCTTAAGCTTTGGGTTTGGGTTTTTGTTTTGTTTTTGGGTCTCAGATACAAACAACCAATTTCTAGCCTGTCGACTTGTGTCAGTCCTATGCATTTCATAGGGTTTGCTTTGGTAAAGAATATTCAGAGGTGGGTTTGCCAGTTCCTTCCTCTAAAATATAGCCTACAATACCTGGATCCCTTGGTGGTCTCTCATCCAAGTACTAATTCTGCTTAATTTCCAAGATCAGATGGTGTCTGGTGCCTTTATGATATTTAGGCCCTTCTTATGAAGGTAGACAGAGAGAGAAACACCAGAAAGAAAACATCATTTTAAAAGGTTCATATTTCTCAGAGAAAATGGTGTAAGATGCTTGCTCTGGGGTGGAGAAACAAATCTATCTTTAACAGAATTATTAATACTGTGCCTTTGGCCAATGATATCCACAGGTGTGGTATAATTTCCTTCTTGGAGAATATCTGTTATTAGCTTTATAAACCATTTAGTTTTGGTACTGCTGCTTACATAAATATGGTGCTGTCCTAATAATTAAACCTTAGCAACTTTAGTTCCTTGGCTTCACTTTCTTGAGCTCCTTGGTTCCCATCCTGTGTTCTATGTTACTTCCTATAGACTAGTCTTATTTGGAGAAACATACATTTGTACAGCATGTCAACTTTGGTGCTGGAGATTTTTCACAAGAGTATTTGCCCTGGAAAGCTCCTTTGTTTCCAGAGTATAAGGACAAAAGAAGAATCTTGCTGCATCATACTGAAATTATATCTAGCCTAGCATCTCAGTGCTACAATAGTGGGCAGCCAAATGCCTAGGAGAAACCCCAGGCAGGATATGAGCACAATAGCACTCTGCTCATGTGCCCCAGAAACTGATATTCAGAGGCATTTCCCCTCTGATACTGGAGGCAGTAGTTGTTACGACTGCTAGCCACTGACAGATTTTCTCTTCCATGGTCTGTTGCATAAACTCACGCATCCTAGCAGAATGTACTTCCAAGTGTACATTTTTGGTCTGTCTGATCCACTCTTGGACGTTCATCCATATTCCATTCAAATGGGGTCTAAATATCTATATTTCTTCTTGTATGTGCCCATGAAAAAGCTGCTAAATTAGATAAACTAAATTAAATAAAGCTACTTTTAAAAAAGGCATAATTAGCTCACCAATTTGGTGTGGTACCCTCCAAAATGTGAGTGCAATAGATCTAGAGCTTTTTTTTAATTATTCTTTATTATTCATTATAATATGTTATAGTTTATTATAACAGCAAAAGTGCAGCTACAGACAAATGCAACCACCACCACAACAGCAACAACAGAAAGGAAACAGAACTTCATTACAGATAACACCAAGCAAGATTTCATTCCAGTTGAGGGCAAAGCAAGCAACATCAATATTCAAGATGAAAACTAACAATTCCTGAAGTTGGTCATTCCTTAGCAAATGCTCCTACAGAATGTAGACACAATCTACGTTCTGAATCTAGAGCTTCTAATAGGTTTCACTGTATTGTTTTCTTAAAGCTCCAGAAAATGTCTTCATACAAAGGATTGGTCTCTTTTCCACATGGCACTTAGGAATGTCTCCATTCTTTGAATTAAAAAGAAACGCTGTTTCAGATTGCTCAACTATGTTCTTGTACCCTGGTATGACAAGAAATAAAAGCTCCTTTCAGCCATGCTTCTTGTCTTGCTTGAATGCCACTATAATCAGGGAATAAAGCCTGTTGCTTTTCTTACACATATAAATCTAAGAGCAGCCTCAATAGCATACCATTTTTTTCTTTTAACATGAATCTTCCCAGAAGTAAGCCTGGAAATTTCATAATGAAATTAGATGGAGAGTTTTGTGTGAAACACCATGAAGCTGAGACTTCTCAGCAGTATTACAATGGTCAGCACTGAGTTAAAAGCTAAAGAACAGTTTGCTCATAATTGCACCAGTGTGTCCCATACCCTACTTTTAGTGAGGTTTGCTTCATGCATTTTCCCCATGTGAATACTCGTTATCACTGGGAGTGGGAGGCAGTGAGGATTTCCAGAGAGACAACTGTTCTTACTCTGACAGCATCTAGACTCTGTGCAATACTTTTAAAGGCTAACAATGCAATTATGGAGGCAGGGCCTGCAGTCCCACTTCATTAGTTGGATGAGGTGTTGTTCTCGATTGACACATATTGAAAGGTTTGCCTAAACACCTTTTCATGTCAATAGATTCATTGGGTTACACCTTCCTCTGCTGGGAAGGCAAGTAATGTACTGGGCTTTGCTGCATTGTACATCAAGAAGCTATGAAGATACAAAGCATTGGTTTCTGCCAATTCTAAGTGTCTGTCTTGGTTATTGGGAAAAAAAATTAATTAAAACACCCTTTCTTTTTGTTCGCATTTTAAATTGTGACCTGACATATAAGTTGAGACTTCTCTCCTATGTGTAAGATTTGAATTTCATTTGATTGCCACAATTTACTTCCTCTTCAGTTGTTGCTTACTGCCATCAAGTCAATTTTGATTTACAGTGACCCTGTGAAGGAGAGACTTCCAAGTCACTGTACCATCAACATCCCTCCTCAGGTCTTGCAAACCCAGGGCTGTGGTTTCTTTGATTGAGTCTATCCATCTATAATGAGATCTTCCTGTTTCCTTACTGCCTTCTACCTTCCCAAGCATTATTGCCTTTTCTAGTGAGTACTATCTTCTCATGATATGTCCGAAGTATCACAGTCTCAGTTTAGTCATCTTGGCTTCTAAGGAGAGTTCAGACTTGATTTGCTCTAGGACCCATTTACTTGGCTTTTTGGCAGTCCAAGGTATCTCCTTCTTTAGTACAGCATAGTTAAAAGTTAGCCATTAAACAGGATCTTCTTGACAATTTCAGATTTTTTAAAAATAGCCCTCACTTTCTCCAACTGCTTGGTACATGATTCTCACTAAGATTGTTCTGTATCCACTTCCTTGGAAGAGGATCTCATCAAACTCAGTTGGTTTTACTTTTTAGTAGACTTCAAACCAAAATTAATGAAAAGCAGGGAGAGTTTCTCCTTCAGTAAACCTCCTACCATTGCAGAAGAATGTTACTGTGATAGAACATACACACACCCCTACAATTTTTGGAGAAACTGACGACTGTTAACATGTATTACCTTAGCTTGCTGGACTTGAAAGCTGAAGGAGAAGAATAGAATTGCAGAGCTGGTTAGGGCCACAAAGACCATTTCGCCCATACCATGCAGGTATCCACAGCTGAAGCATTCCTAATAGATGGCCATCCAACCTCTGTTTAAAGATCTCCAGAGAAGCAAGAGAGTCCCTCCCTTTCCAAGGCAGTCTGTTCCACTGTTGAACAACTTACCACCAGGAAGTTCAGATGAAATCTCTTTTTTTTTGCAATTTTATTGATTGAGCTCTGGATTCTAGAGCAGAAAACAAGCTTGCTTCATCTTCTATGTGGCATCTCTTTAGATACTTAAATATGGCTTTCATATCACCTTTTAGTCTTCTTTTCTCCAGACTGAACATACCCAGCTCTCGAAGTCATTCCTCACTAGGGTTTGGTTTCCATGCCTTTTACCACCTTGGTCACTGGATGGTGTGGACATGTTCCAGCTTGTCAGTATTCTTTTGGAGCTGTGCAGCCCAGAACTGGACATTGGAATCCAGGTGAGGTCTGACCAAAGCACAAAAAATGATGCTGTTATTTCCCTCATTCTTGCCACTATAATCCTGCTAATGCAGCCTAGAATTGCATTGGCTTTTTTGGTCATAGCATCATACTACTAAGACTCCTATATCCTTTTCATATGGATTGCTATCAAGCCAGGTGTCACCCATCCTGGATTTGTACATTTTCTTTTTCCTGCCTGAATGTAGTACCTTACATTTATTGCTGTCAAAATTCAATTTTTTAGTTTTTTTGTTTAGTTCTCCAAACTGTTAGGAGAAGTGGTCCACTGCAACCTGTGGCACAAGCGTAGGAGAGAAAGTGAGACTTCAGGGTAAAATACACTATGTGGTATGTGTTGTTTGGGCCTAATTTTCTCTCTCTAAAAGATCTTCTGATTTAAGAGGTGGATTTTTCTGCTTGTTGGATGAAAGAATGGGGAGTGTGACAGCATCAGAGATTAGCTTCCTCTCACCTCTGTCATTAGATTTTCACAGTTCCCTCCCTTTTCCACTAATCTTACTTTGTGTTCTTCAAGAAGGAAGGAAGTAAATAATGAGGAATGCTTCCAGGCAAGCCTTGTATTATGTGCTGGCCCTGCCTCATTCACTGAATTTTTATGCAGGATTCAGATGATGTCACTTTCCATTTGTAACCCTCCTGTGTTTTTCCATCATGTCTTCCATCTTCTTTCTTACCACAGAAAATCCATTAAGAAGGGAAAGTCAGAACAGCTACATGGTATCTTTTGACCAGTAGTGTGAGGAGATGTCCATCTGGAAACACTGTGTTGCTGTGTTAACAAATAAACAGGCCCTTCATCCATTAGAAATATTGGGGGATTGTAGCACAATGTGCAGGAGATTATTTCAGGTTTTTCCTACGTAGAACTGTGAGATTAAAAACCAGAGCAGAGTTCCCAAACGCAGGCAGAAGTTTTTCTTCAGACTCTGGGCTTGCTGTGCTTTGCCTAACAGCAAAGGATATGACCTTCTGTTCATCTTGGGATGGAGGCAGGAAAAAACATCCTGTTTTTCCTGTATTGTGTTTTCATTATTTCTTACTCCAGCCTCCTTTGTTTTCTTTTTCTTTTTAATGCTGTAGCTTGTCATGGGCCTCTGGAAAATCAGGATAAAAATGCACATAGATAAATTAGGGTGATAAGAAGTTCCTGCCACTACCTTTCCTCTCCCACTTCCCACTTCCTTAAAGAAGCAAGTAGAAATGCATATCCTGGTTCCATCAGGTAGGGATATCATTTCACTGCTGCCAGCATAGGTGCATTCTTAGGGTGTAGCTTGTTAAGCAAATCTGAACTAATCTCTGTTAATCCTTTTTTAATTATCGACGGATCATGGCCGTGTAGTTGCCTTTATTTATATTGTTTTTGTTTGTTTGTTTTATTTTGTTTTGCTTGCTACATAACAAAAAAGTACACCTGTATAGCATTTACAGGTGTAAAAATAATACAAGTTAAAACCAGTGCTGGTAAAACAACAGCAGCAACAATGTAAGAGCAGTCCCATTATTTCATAAATCATTTTTGGGTTAGGAAAAGTCCTCAAAAATATTCTTTACCTATCAAGAGGAGCACACATGCACACCAGTTGCCAATATTCTGGTTTCTGTAAATGTGAGAGTATAGACTTGTGCTCTGTCCATAGACTTCAGAGGACAAAGTTGATGTATCCAGGTGACTGAAATTAATTCATTCATATGAATTTATATGTACATAAGAAATGAATTCTCTCAGTAATATAATATTCCTAGCTTCAGCCCTTCTTGACCATTTTGTGCCTTTTTTGCTTGTCATAGGCCTAATACAGTTAATGTAGGACTGAGTCTAAATCAAAGAAATGCCAGCTTTGATTTAAAAAAAAAAAGATTTTGGAAGTCTCAAGTCCTGTACAACAAACTGATACCTGTTCACAAAAAGAAGAAAGGGCTCTTCTCATTATAGAGATTGTGATTTTAGGACTGAACACTGTATTCTAAGCAATCTTGAAACACAATTATTTCATCCTTCATCCTTCAGGTAGTTTCTAAACGAGAGGCAGGATGTTCATAAAGACAAGAACCATATAATTAAACAATTAACCTTGCTTTTAATATTACTAAGAACAGTTCAGTGTAGTTGAGATTACCTTTAAAATATGATCAGTGAGCACAAACACCCACACTATTTTGGAGAGAGAGAAAAAAAATTGATAATTAATTAGCTAGCTAATGTAGTTTTTTGTTGTGTGTTTTTTTTCCTTCCTGACTAGAAACAAGCATTAGATTTTGATATATGCCAGTACCTAGATCAATCTAGTGAAACTGTGCTGAAGTCAGGGCAAGAACTGATATTTCTACACTTAAAGCAGCAAATTTATACTTTAAAAGTAGGTGAAACTCCTTCAGTGGTTCCTGTAGGAAGCCAAGCAAACCAGAACTGAATCTCTTTTTGCCAGTGGATCTTCCATGCTGTCAGCAATCCTAATCACATGTTTTTGAATAGTGATCTGTTAGCTGTGACCCCTTGCAGAGCAAGAGAAAACAGATGTCTCCTCATGCTGCCAAGTTGCTTGGTTCCCCGCCCCCCACTTGCATGTTAGGAACAGTTCCACACACAGAGTTTTTGTTAATTAGTTTCAGATGATGACTGGGAATTTTACATCATGTAGGACCTTCAGTCAGTACTTTTTCTGCTCTAGTGGATGCTTGTAGCTCCCATTTCCTAGTAATTGCTGAACATAGCTTTATGCTTATTAGATACTTAATTCTTCAAATGCCTAAGGAAAAATAGCATGTGTAGCTTAAATCAGCCTTGTTTCATTATGCTTGAGGACAAAGTGAATTCAGCAGATTGTGAATCTTGTCACTTTTGATACCTTTTCCTTTCTGAAGTGAAAAGCCCATAACAGTAGCAAATGTCTTATTTTGTTGCTAAGCACCTAAAAGTGTAGCAGCTCATCTGGAGCTTTTCTCCATAGCAGGACCAGCAACAACTTGCTGGGCCAAAACAGAGAAAATCTGAATAGTTTTGTAGGGTCTGCTTAGTTTCATTGCCTTGTCCCTGAGGATAGATACTCGTGTCTCATATATCTCAGGACTCTGACTTCATGTTTATGTTTACATCATTAGAGATGTGCCATTCTGTTTTCACAGTGGGATTCATAGGTCACATCTTTATAGGATTGTATCTAGAGGAAACTGCTTAGAATAGGACTGGTGAAGGCTGATTCCCTCTCTTCCCCCAGCCCCACCCATAATCTTCCCTAGAGGTTGGGGAACCCTGCTGAATGGGAAAGGCTTTGGCCCAGGTTGTTCAGAGGGAAGGGGGCTCCCCAGAATCAGGCACTGGGAATTTCTGCAAATGGAAGGAACACTATCTTAGTTTTTTTCCTGACAAGCAGAGTGGGTGCCATTTTGTTTCTAATAGTTTGAGCTCCTAAAGAAAGGAAGGAACAGGAAAAGATTAGGAGAACACAGAGGTTTATGAACAGGTTAGGATCTCAGGATTTCTTTCTGATTGCCAGATTCCTTTTCTATTTACAGTTGCCCCCACTAGCTTCAGAGACCCCTGAAAGGATTGTCAGTAATGAAACCATAGATAAGAAGCGTATTTCTGCCTGCATACCACAGTTTTTGAATCAAAGGAGCATAGATTTTGACAGACTTTGAACTCATGGTCTGTCTTTCCTCAAAGCCACTTTCCTAGGTGAAATGTAGGTGGATGACCACATCTGTTACAACATTCTTTCTTGGACTTCCAGGGGAATCAGTTTAACTAACTGGCTGTGATTGAGAGAGTTTGGGAAGAGAAAATGGGCAGCAAGAAAAAGAAGGGGCATGCCCTTCCATCTTTGATTTCTGCAGACAGTGTTCAGCAAATACTTGCACTTTTATTTAGTTGCTTCCCTTTGAATGTCACTGTAGAAGTGGTGATGTCTATGTTGTCAGAGGTAGAAAGAGTTTCATGTGGTGATGCTGTTAGCACTGAATGGATATAATCATAATGCTGAGGCCAGAGCTGTTTCTCTAGATGACTTTCATTGATCTCCCAGTGACGTCTGAGAGGCTGCTGTTTAACTACCGGTACTTCAGAATTAAAGGTTTATTGGTTACAGCCCAGACAGTTGTTCGAATCACTTTATTCTGAAGGCTTCTGCTAACAGAGTAGGCTTCACAGATAATGTTGTATTTTCAAAATGTCCATCACTCTTTTGAGACCTAATGAAAAAAAATTTGATTGCTTTCCAGCAACAAGAACAAGATCCAACTAATTTATATATTTCCAATTTGCCACTTTCAATGGATGAGCAAGAGCTTGAAAATATGCTGAAGCCATTTGGACAGGTTATATCTACTAGAATACTTCGGGATTCCAATGGCACAAGTCGTGGTGTTGGCTTTGCAAGGTAACATGAGAGCTGCCTTTCATACATTTTCCAAAAAAATGTGCTTCATATATCATATTGCTGTTTGCAATAAATTGAAGAATTGAAGAGTCTTTTCTTCAACTGTAGAAGGTATATCCAACCTTGCTATAAAAAGGAACTTAAAACAAAGATGCTAAAGTCAATAATTTGACCAAAATATACTTGCTTAATTAATTGGCCCCCAAAATGTTCATATATATGTGGTATATATTTATTACTACTGTAATAAATAGAAGTGGTTTTTTTAAAAGTAGGTGTGATTATAAGGTAGAAGTGGGCAAATGGCAATGCACAGGCAGCAGTTCCCCTCTGCCATCAAGTCCTGAGGGCTCCAAGTGCCCTGAAACTAGAAAAAAGTTGTCCTCCAGATGAAAAGTTGCACTTCTCTCAGCAAAACCTCATTGGAGGCATGGTTTGCCTTTTTTTTTTAATTCTAAGTTTAAAAATGCAATAAAACTTACATAAAATAAAAAGGGAAAGAGAATAAGAAAATTCAAGAAAGAAAAAGGAAGAGTGAAGAAATGAAAGAAGATGATTTCTAATCTTCCTTAGGGCAGTTACAAGTACATACATCACTCTTCTGATAACAAAAACAACTATTTTCTTCTTCCAGTAATTGGCAACCCCAAAATCACCAGTTCTTCCCTTTTTTTTTTTTTTATTTCTTCCCAAATCTTAAGGAAACTATCATCAACAACTTTTCTCTAACTGGATCACTTAACAAATCCATTTCTGCTATATTTATCAAACCCATCCCTCCTTCCGCATAAACAACTAAATTCCCTTTACTCATTTTAAACTTTCTAATCAATAATGTCTGATTTATTGTATGATAAACTCTATGATCTATTATCCACTTCAAAGTTATAAAATATTTCAAGCCCACCTATGTTTCTATTAATCTATTTTCATATTATAACCAAAGCATTTTATGGTAGCTATCATTTACTAAAAACTAGTTCTAGAAACATTATCTTCAAAAAACATGACATTGTCCATTTTTTATCTCTTTAGTCACATTTGTTGTTGTTGTGTGTCTTCAAGTCATTAATGGAGACCCTAAGACAAACCTTTCACGGGGTTTTCTAGGACTGAGAATGTGTGATACAACCCAGATCACCCAGTGGGTTTCCACGGCCAAGCGGAGAAACAAACTCTGGTCTCCAGGGTCATAATCCAACACTCAGATCACTACACCATGCTGTCTCCTATCACATATCTTTCTATTAATCCATCAGTATGTTACCACCAGAGTTCATAACCCATTTACCACACTTGCTCAAATAGCCTCCATTTTATATTTAACTTTTGGCTTCTTCATCTGATTTACAAATTTAAACATTCCCCTTTGTTGTTGTTCAACTGGTGCATCAGTTACCATTACAGACACTATTTCCAATGATAACATCACTTTCAGAAAAACATTCTCTTCCCCAATGTGTGCCCCCATCAGCAACGAATTCCATGATGATTTGTCATTTAAATGCAATTCTGTGTTCGACAGGCCCTCCAGAGGCACTGTGACTGTACATGACCATTCACTTCCTGTTTCTTAAAAAAGAGGGGGGAGTGTGGCCAAGGATGTGAGATGAAATCATATTTAAAGTGATTTAAGGGGGCTACAGTGTGTATGTGGTGCACCAAGGTTGTGGGAAGGGCAATATAACCCCCAAGATTGTAGAAGTTGACCTTCCCTGATGTAGGCAATGAGGTGCTTATTTTAATCAGTGATTCTTAAACTTTGGTCCTCTAGAAGTTGGGGGTTTCAGCTCCTAAAATTCCTGATGGTTGGCCATGCTGGTTGGGGCTTCTGGGAGCTGAAGTCCAAAACATGTGGGAGACCATACATAAGCAGCTGTGCTGTAAATGACTAGAAGGGAAGCACTGGCTCCTAAGGAGGAAGGGACTTTCTCACGTTCCTCTGCCGTACTGAGAATCAGCATAAATGTCACTGCTGCTTTACAGTTGAAAGCATTTACATGTTGACGACCTTGCAGTATTCACCAGTGTTATATGACAACTTTTCAATCAATTTAAATCTTAGCCTAATCTTGTTTCCTTATATTGGTACACTTTTATTACCTGAATATTAAATTTGATTTAGTACTTTTCCATACTGAAATATAATTCACTTTGTTGTATGGATAGAACCATAGTGATGTAACATATATCAAAATAAAAAGGGAAATGTTATTTATACATTATTAGCTATAATTTGGGGGAGGTTTTAGTGAGATGAGCCTAATGAGCAGAAGTTTGTGTTTGGTTATCTTAATAATAATTTTGCAAAAGTTAGGTTTGTTAAGCCAGACTTTGTTAAGTCAGATCAGTAACTTATTTAACTACTGTTCTTCTACAGCAAAATGTCAGCATTCAAATATTATGAAAAAGAGGGAAAGTATATATCCAAACACAAACTTCTGCTCACCAGGTTCATCAATCTCACTAAAAACCTCCCCCAAATTATAGGTAATAATTTATAAATGTTATTTCCCTTTTTATTTTGATTAGCAAGATTCCTATATAAGAGATTACTAATTTAATTCAACACCATGTATTACGTCACTATGATCCAGATAGTCGCTCCCTCCCTCCCTGCCTTTTTATCAGAATATTGCACAGTGGTCCTGTACTGGAAAGGAGGGGTTGCAGTGTATAAATGTGAGATGGAGTTTGAAAATCCTAGGCTTCCTTATGTAGTGCCAAGCCTCTGATTTGGCATAGTGCCTGGAGTGAGCAAGAGGTTTCATCCATGATGTCCTAATCAAAAAGTACAGACACAAAACATGTGCAACTTCATAGTAGGCAGGTGTCTCTTTTTATCTTTTTATGCAGAATGGAATCAACAGAAAAATGTGAAGCAGTGATTGCTCATTTCAATGGAAAGTTCATTAAAACACCCCCAGGAGTTTCAGGTAGGTGTCTTGGATTCCTTGTTAAATATGTGACCAGTGATTCTTGTTATCTACTATATAAAAGTCAAAGTTTGTATGTTTGTTTGTCTTTGTCAGGGGAAGACCTCTGATATGATTGGCTGTGTGAAGCAAAGACCTCATATGATTATGATTCTGCCTGAGAAGATTCTGTGGAATCCTGGGGTTTGCAGTTTAGGAAGGGGCTTTTAGAATTCTCAGGCAGAGAGCTCTTGGATCTCTCCAGTTGCTATGGAGATGAGGCCTAGCAGCAAGGAAGAGGGCAGCGTATTCCCTCAGGAACCCAACCTGTGTATGTTAATAACTCTGAATACAGATTGGATTGGGGAATATGGGGAAAAGTTACAGATACTGGACAAGACAGTTTGCGGAATTAGAGGCACAGGATCTCAAATGTTTCTAACAAGTATTACCTATAAGAAAATAAAATCCGGGCAACACCAGGTATATACCCTAGTTATATGATAAATGGCACAGTGGTTAGCAGCTGAATCTGCTTTCTAAGCCATCTGTTCCTGATCAAGACTTAATCCAAGCTAAAACCTGATGGAAGGAAATTTCAGCAGTGGAGAGAGGCATCTTTTTTTACTTCACCACTGTTCCTTCAATTCCCACTGCTGTCATGCTAGAGTGTTTGAGAGCTACTAGCCCCAAGGCCAGTTCCTGTAGTACTCCTTGAACACAAAATCCATCCTGCCCATTCTCAGCACAGTGTAGACAAACAGAACATGAGGCTTGGGGAATTAGTTGAGAATGCCTGGCCATACTTCAGTGGTCACAATAGCATTTATCCCTTCCACACATTTTATGAGGATTTCTGTGGGCTAGGAAGAGTATGGGGAAAACTGCAGCCAGGATGAAAGAAAGCAGTTTGTCTCCTCAAATTGTTATTCTGCAAGCCCAGCCCAGAGCTGTGTATGAACAGGAAAATTAAGGATGCTGTTGCCTCCAGCCATTAGCTACTCTGTTTATTAATGCAAAGTTTGGCTGTTGTCAGGCTGAGGAATTCTGTTCCACAGGAGGCTAAGTGGTCCCTTCTATTTTTCAGCTTCTGCCAGCAAGTAATGGTCCTTTTATTTAAAGAAGGTTTTGTGGATTACCTGACTATGCAGAAAGTTCATTTAATAAGTGTGTGTGTGCATGTGCACATGTACCATACAAAACATGAAGATAAGAATAAGAAGTTCTTTCATAATGCTTTAAATCACTCATGCTTTAATAGGATAGTTTAATTTTTTTTAAAACCTTTTTATCATCATAGTTTTTCTTAGCTGTACTTTGCTGAGCCATCTTGCCTCCCATGCTGAGAGAAAAATTAGATATAACTTAAATAAATGAATAAATAAACATTGTCCCATTCATCATAAAACAAGGGATGGGCAACTCTGGCAGATCTAGGGACCAATTTTATGCTTCACTACCATGGGGTTCATCAATTCTGTGAAGCCTTAAGTGACCATAAATTTACTATAAATGTCTTTTTTAACTTTTAAAAGGGTGTGTGTGTGTAAAGTGATTAGAGGGTAAACCACACTTCCTGGAGGCTTCCAGGAGTGTGATTATCAGTTCTGTTTAAAAAAAGTGTGAGGGGGCTTTGGGACCACAAGATCACCTTGGAGTGTTTGAATCCCATAAGCCATGTGCCACCATGTGTGTCTGTATGTGACTTCAGGTCACCTGTCAACTTATGGCAAATCCATGAATTTCATAGGGTTTCTTAGTCGAGGAATACTCAGAGATGGTTTTGCCAGTTCCTTCCTCTGAAATCTAACCTATAGCGCCTGTTACTCATTGGTGGTCTCCCATTCAAGTACTAACCAGAACTGACCTTGTTTAGCTTCCAAGATCAGACATGATCTGGTGCCACTCACCCCTACTATAAAACAAGTTAGACCAGGTTAAATACTTGAATGCAGGCCGTTGCCACTTTGAGCACTACAGTATTACAGTGCTTTAAGAGTAGATTACAGCAGGTAGTTATTAAAGTTCAGTGTAAAGATACTCATAAATGCAGTAAAGAGGCTGGGATAGGAGAGAAGAACTCATTCTACTGTATAATATTATTACTATACTATAATCAGTACTAATAAAATATTTAATTAAACCCTCTTCCCACTGAGTTGGTTAGTTTGTTTAGTATTACTGAAAGTTGAAAGAGAAAACTTGATACCCAAATACAGAATGAGATGAAGCAAACCATGTAGGATCCTTGTTTTTATTGTTTTGTTTTTTTAATTTACCTGCCCAAATTTGTTTTGTGTACTGTCAGTGCAAATCTAGCAAGTAAGATCCTGCTCCAGTGCTGTTTAATTTAGTCATTGGCTTTTCACGCTAAGACAGACCTCTGTCAGCTGATGATAATTAGGGATCTAATTATCATTAACTTCTGTGGTGGTCCCTTTCAAAGCCAAGAGTTAACACCTTCTCGCTATCAGTTTCTGACAGGTCGAAGCAGCTTGTTGCTGCATAGGGTTAAATTAATACAACTTAGTAAGTCAGAAGTGAAGTGCAGCGTGAGAGAGACATTTGTCATAACACCCAAAAGTGGTTCTTACATTTTCTTGGGATAGTACAGTTAATGCTGTTGAGGAGAAGAGATTGAATAGCCCATACATGGCAGGATATAGGTGAAGGGCTTCAAATGAAAGTAGTTTATTAATAATATTGTGCTTCCTCTTTTGGATGTGGATGTAAGATGCATACTCTTTGGGAGGGGGCTCACCAGTGTCAGCTGATGCTCAACAGCATCCATTCAGTCTCTTCCTCTCAACAGCAGCTGTTGTTGTTTATTTTTAAAAAAGTATCTCCACTTGCAGTTTTCCATATTGCTACAATCTCTTGCTGCTTTGCTGACTGATGCTTTCTTAACAGCGAGCTACCTCTGATGTGTTTGGCTCAGATAAGCAGGATGTGTTGGGGAAAGGTGAATGATTCGCCATTGTGTCACAGTGTTCAGTAGAACTACTGAACACTGCCAACAAGATTGCCCCATCAAATGCAGACACTGGGGATAACATGTATTTCACATTTAAATGACATATGCAAGTAGCACATGTCCCTTGCCATTTCTTGCCTCCTTGATGCCAAGCAGATTGACCTTCAGAAATCAGTACAGATGGATGGTCAGTCTGTCTGTCATGCCCATCATGTAGTTTAGCGTTGGGTAATATAAGGAGCATGAGTGCAAAGAGGAAATTCTAGCATCCACATAGGATATTAAGAGTTAAACTTGTCTATCATTCCATACTTAATATTCCAATTAAATTGAGTAGCTGTAGGGTTTGAGGTGCTAGTGTAAGAACTGAGGCCTAAATATGGAGGGCGAATTTGCATGACGCAAGAAGCTTGTCATGAATGAGCAGCTGAGAGCACTGTGTGAGTATAGAATTCTTGACCAAAGTAAGCTAAGCTAACATTCCTGTGTATATCTGGCTAATGGTACCATGCAAAGTTTTCAAATATTATAAAAGGTAACTCCACAGTGTAACTTCGAATGCTTGGCTGTTTCTGTGTGTCTTAAGCCTGTCAAGTGATCCACTAGGAAGCATATTATCCAGCACTAGTTTTTCACCCATGCAGGGTATCAAAGGCCTTTTCTGTCTTTAGAGATGAATACCAATAATTTGGTGCTCATCATTAGGTGGCTAGCGGCAAAAATTGCTTGTTCAGGTAGATAGTAGAGAAAAGTGGAGAATTTACAGCAAAGGAAAGGTGCAAGTATATATGTTGCTTGGCCAGTCTCTTCTCAAAGTAAAGCTAAAATTCTGCCCACTGTGCCATGAGGACCTTTTTTCTGAACTCTGTCTACTCTGCTTCTTTCCTACTGTACCACAATTTCTCCTCCTTTCTGGGCTTCCAGTGTTCCATTAATACTACAGATTGTTAACTTTTGCTGCAATGTTCCATCTCCTTGTCTCCTGCACAGCCCTTTAGATTAGGTTCTCAGACATGACACAACATTCCTTGCACTGTCTGTCTGCACATGCATGTACGGCTATAGCCCATCATGTTCTGCCACTGATCCTGTGACTTCAGCCTTCTGGGTTATTTATTTTTTGTTTGTTTGTTTGTTTCATTTTCAACACTACTTCTTGACCTCTTGGGAAGGGAAGGGTTTCCTTTCCGCTCAAGTTCCAGAAAGCTGAGTGGTTTGCCAGGTTTACTTCCATTAGCAAAGCTTTCCCTGGTAAAGGACAATAAATAAATAATTTTCAGTAGAAACAAATCACCAGTAGTGGACCTGTGACCAACAGCCACAGAAACTTTTGCAAATCAGCAAATTTGATTTGGATAGGGGGGAAAAAAAACATTTCAGGACTGAGAAACCATAAGATGGCAGTGAATAGGTGTCAGAGAAAGAACATCTGTTTAAGAAAAGCATGCTGTCATAGCGCAACTTAGCTGCAATAACAGAATTTTTGGAATCAAATATGGAGTGGCTAAATAGCTTTATAAAAAAGGGAGCTGGGCCTCCTAGATAACCTGAAGTAGATCAGGAGACACTTCTGAAAACTGTCTTGAGTAGGCTAGACTAGCAGGGACTTTAAGTATATGTCTTGTGCTAGAATTTCCAAGAAACATGTATGTAGACACTTTTGCTTACCATTAACAGTGCATGAGTTGTTAATGTCACTGGACAGGAGGGTGCTGTCCATGTAGAAGAGGCTTCTTTCTTCAAATCCAGCCCCCCATGGTGTACACTCCATAGAATGGTGAGCTCACTGGTCTCCCTCATGGTAGCATGGAGGAGACTGTACAAAGAGGGCTTGGGTACTGCAGCAGAGAATTCAGAATTCAAAAATGTGTCATGTTGTCTTTTAACAAATCATTTTACTTACTTTTGTGATAATAGGGTGGAGCAACATAAAGAAAATTGTTTCTCCTACCCTTATTTCCAAAACCAAGTGTTGCATTACTTGTAGATCTAGTTGTGTTGGAGCTTGCTTTGAGTAAACCTCCCATAACTTACGGTGAAGAGAGCCAGCATGGTGTAGTGGTTTGAACATTGGTGTATGACCCTGGTGACCAGGCTTCAATCCACCTGTCACCCATGGAAACCCATTGGCTGATCTTGGGTGTGTCTCAGATACACACAGCCAGAAAACACCATGATAGGTTCATCTTAGCATTGCCATATTGGAAACTATTTGAAGGTGCACAGACTTACGGCAACCCTAAGGTGAACCTATCAGAGTTCACTGAGAGTGAGTGATGCACCCAAGGTCACCCAATGGGTTTCCATGGCTGAACAGGAATCGGACTCTGGTCTCTAGGGTCCAGTGCTCAAACCACTACACTATGCTGGCTCTCAGGTCTAAACATTATAAAACATTATTCCTACTCAGCAAGCCAGGTATAATTTACTTCTGCTTGCAATTTAAGAAATTCACCTTGGGTGAGCAAATTTGCCTTGAAAGCTTTACCGAGATCTGGAAGACACACAAAGGTATCCCTTTCCTGCCTAACCACCAGGGCTCCTTGTGCATAAACTCCTGCAGATGCATAAACAGAGAAGGAGAAACCAGATGGTATAAAGCCAGTTTGAGCCATTTCAAAATACTTAGTAACTGAGGGGATCAGACCCATAGTATTTATGGCTGTTTTTAAAATATTAATCCCAGATAAACCAATTGAATTGTTACTGTCTAAAAATTGCATTACTTTTTTCTTGTTAAGTAAAAAACCCAAGAAACTTCACATTTCCTTCCTTTTATAAATCTTGTTATGGGTAGGGCTTGCTCTTTTTTCCCCTTTTTTTCTTTCTTTCTTTTTTTATTGTTGGTCCACTGGTAACTCTCATTAGGTCTCCATTGTATTGCTTTAGTCCTTACTATACAATCCTGTCTCTGTGTTTTGAGTATTATGTTCATCTGTGTTCCAAAATGCAATGAGAAATAATTAAGCCAAGGAAACACAAAAGCATATGAATACCCAAACCTTATTTAATTATGCAGTCTGTTGTTGGCAGAACAGCTACGAGGATGTTTTTCCAACTCTGTGCATCCTTCCAATCAGAAACTGTCTAATAATGTACAGTTTGAATGATAAAAGAAATGGAATTGCTATGCTCTCTTTTCCTGAGACATCTTCTGATTGTGTTACTCTGCATTTAAATCCAACAAAGGTTTTGCTCATAGAGGTTTCCTCAACATACTCACTAAGGAAGAGGATGTTATTTCTAATCAAAGCTGCATCAGATTTGTTTATGCTGAACATGTCAGGATGCTACAACTAGAAGCCATTATTGATGTTGCTTGAGAATAATCTGGGGGAGTTGGGACATGATGTGCAGATAATTGTATCACTAGGTGATGGAGTTCTGTAAGGATACATATTCAAGCATCAAATAGGTTGACATTTGTTTCTGATCAGTAGGGGCTAAAAAGGCAGCTGGAGCATAGCTCCTTCCAATCCCTGTCTTTATTATATTCTTAATAAGAGTCAAGTGAGTCTTGTTGTGATGTTATAAAAGTGAGTCATTTCTGGAACTGATGGATATGGAAAAACTGTAGATACCGTGCAAACTATTTTGGAAAATTTTGGCATTGTTCACTGGAAATTTTGTAATAATTTGGAGTAATTCTTGTCCTAAACATTTTCTACTTGATAAAAATTATATTCAGGCTGAAACATAGCATGGAATGTCTGTTACTGCTGTTAAGGCATCCCACACTGATATCAGAAAGGCAACAGGTATTGAAATGACAGGGTGTTTGAGCCCATTGTTTGATTCTCCATCATGACGATGAAGCTTTCAGAATGGCTGTGATCCTGCATTGGGAGACATATCTACAGTGGTCTTCCATCGAGCTTCCCAACCCACCTTTTCTCAGCTGCTGCTGAAACAAAAATAGTGTAAAAAAATAATAAACAACACAAAGAATTAGTTCTATTATACTGCAACAAGTAATGACAAATGTATCACTTTTTAAATTCTGTAATGAATAATGGGGCTGGATTACTCTTTGAAGACTCTGAGAATAACAAAAATTAGGAGAAAACATTGAATTATAAGTGTCAGTCTTTGGAATTAAAAACAGACAGCTTGTGACCCTGTAAATGTTGTTCGGTTGCAGCTCTCTCACCGCTGGCTCTGTTGTCTTGGACAAATCCAGAGGGTGACTTTATCCACCCTATTCTATGGCCTCCTCCAGTCCCTCTCTTAGCAACATTTTTGAATTCACACCCTAAGCATCTGTTATGTAGGTGTCTGATTTATTCTCAGACAGTCCTTTTCTGCAGGAATCTGGGTTACCAGATTGGTATGTAGGTGGGAGGTGGTTTAATGCAGCTGAATCTCTTAAGGGATGTTTTCATTTATGGAATGGACCAGACATGGTAACCACAAAAATGATTTTAAATGGCTTCAGCTCATAACATTGCTATTTTTTCTTCTTCTTTTCAATAGCAAAATTCAATCTTCCAAAATTCTCTTGGCTCATAAAAACATGACATAATTGCACCAAAACATACATGTTGTATTGTGGAGGTTGTTTATTGTGTCATCATTTAATATTTAGGTGTGTAATTTAGCCTGAGGACTTCAGTGCACACCTGCATCTAAACTAGTTTGTATGTGTTGCATGAAGTGGCACTATAAATGAGAAATTTCTTTGAACACTCTCTTAAACCAGTTGTTGCTAGCAGCCCACTTGGCTGCAGTCCCTAGATCTTCCCACACATGTTTAAGTTCAATTGCAGTCACTACCACCTCAGTCTGAAAGCTGCTTGTTTGGAAGGAACCCTCACTCATTTCAATAGAACTGTCACATACACTCATATCATCACTTTACTGACTAGCATGCATGAATGTGTCTAGACTGATTAAGCACCAGGGCAAAAAATTGTAATTCTTGCCTCAAGTATAATATCAACTGCTGATTAGCATAAAAGTGTGAACCAGTACATAATTGATCTAGAACCACAAACTTATCCATGGTCATAATCCTGTTACTGTTGGTCATAATCCTGCACGTGCTCTCCATCTTCAGGAGGAGGAGAAGGTGGCAGCAATGGGCACAGAATGTGGTAACTGCTACCTTTGATCTAAATGCCTGGCTCTGAAGAAGATATCCTTGGAGCCAAGGCAGTCCAGGAATGGTGGCTTAGACAGTTACTTTCACATGGCATAGGCAATTCTCTGAGCCACTACTTCCAGGATTCTTAGGGAACAGTCATTCAGAAATAGGCAGCTCAGAGACACAACCAGCCATTGACTTTGTCATCTTCGTCCTACCTAGGTTGTCCTTTTCCTACACAGCTTTTTTCTTCTTGCTGCAAAAGATGCCTTTACCTATGTCATTATGCCAGCAGAGAGCAGAGCTAATACAGTTCAAACTTACATGTAAGGGAAGAGATCTGTAATATTATTTATTTACTTAATTATTTCTGTCCTGCTGCTTTCCTCATTTGGAACTCAAAGTGCCTTAAAAGTGTTAAAAGAGTTTAAAAAATTTACATCATAATTTTTTTTAAAATATAATTAAAATTATCAGTACAATTAAAAGCAGTTAAGAGCATAACCACTAAAAAAGAATAACAGCAAATGTAAATAACAAAGCATATGAAAGGCTCTTTGGCCATGTGCATTCAACCCACAAAGACCTGGCAAAACAAAAGGATAGCAAGAAGGGCATCAGTCAAACCTCTCTAGAAAGGACGCGGCACAGCCTAGACCAGCAGCAAGTGGAGCTGTTACAACAAGGGAGTTTTGTGCTCCCTGTAGCCAATTCTTTTCTTTCCATGAAAACCAGTTGCCCAGCTCAGTTCTTAAGCGATTCACCACTGCAGCCTCCTGTGCCACTCTAGAGCTTGTTGTGTGTTCTGATAACCTCTGTGGTTCTGAAGTGAAAATCCACTTCTTCAAGTAGAAGAGTGCTTTTTTCCCCCAACATTGCAAAATGATTGTGTAAAGCATCTGAATTCCAACAATGTGTTTTCATTAAAACAAGGCACTGCACAATCCCTTGGTGAGGTTCTTTTGCGAGATCTACTAGAACAGTGCTTCATGTATAATGCTACAAGATATATAGCTTACATAGTTTCAGAACAGCACCACTGTCAGAAGTTCCGTCACAGATACAAACACTGACTTTTTGGCTGTACCTGATGGATAGGTACCATGTGTATTCCAGTGTCCCACACTTTTTTATATAGTCTAACAAATGATGATGCTACGTCTGTTCAGTGCTTGAAAATGTGGTGTATTTAGAATGCTCGGTACTATCCGATGTATATAAACAGTGTGGATTCTAAGCAAGATACTTTGGGAAACTGTGCTACACGGCAGTGTTATCTTTTATAGGCAACAACTTTTAAAATGCATAATATTGTCCACTTCCAGAAATGATTGCGAAGAGTAATTCTAATGTTTAGACTTTTTTTTTTTTAAGCTCCTGCAGAACCTTTGTTGTGCAAGTTTGCAGATGGAGGCCAAAAAAAGAGGCAGAATCAGAACAAATATATACAGAATGGAAGAGCGTGGCACAGAGAAGGCGAGGTGAGACTTGTAAGTCCTCATTTCAACCTTTCTGTGTCTGTGTGTCTGTGTCTGTGTGTGCACGCCCACATGCACAAGCCTGTATGTGCAGTAAGAAAATAATAGTTGCATAAGTACATACTACACCTTGGCACTTTCCTATAATGTGACAGGATTTTACCACTTTCATATCACTTCCTTATTTGATATTTAAATATTTAGATCCATATTTAGATGTTCATACATATTTTATACTTTCTAGGAACATGTTTAATTTATTTGCATTTTCATTATTTATTTATTTGTTCGTTTGAAATTATCCTCTTAATGACTCAGAATCAAACTCAATAAAAACGGAAAACAACATTATGCATCAGCCAAGACAGTAGAAAAATAGTCCAGTAGCTATAATCAAGTCAGCAGACTATAACCTCATCAGAAACAGCATAATGAAGCAGGAAATCTTCCATATCATATAATGACAGGAAAGAGGGGATCACTTATCCCAAGAGCCTCCTAAAGTTTATAAACTGGCATCTGAAGGAAGTAAAGAGTTCTGGCAATGCAAACCTCCTTAGGGAAGCAGTTGTATGCAACTGGTCCTGCTGTGCCCTGTCCCTCCTAGACAGCTTTCCTCTTCCTTATGCATAACACACCAGTTCTACGCTGTTCTTTTACAGAGACTGTTGAGACAGCAGTTCCTATCAACCCTAGCCAGTAAAGCCACAGGTATAGGATGATGGGAGCTGCAATATCTAGAGGGCCCCTGTTGCCCACCCCATTGTACATATAGTGGGTCCTTGGTTTCCACTAGGGTTTGGTTCCAGGATCCCCCATGGATACAGAAATTTGTGGATGCTGTAGTCCCATTATGTACAAAGATGTAATAAAATGGCATCCCTTATATAAAATGGCAAAACCAAAGTTTGCTTTTTGGAATTTTTTTAATATTTTCAAGCCATGGTTGGTTGAATCAGTGAATACAGAATCTGCAGATATGGAGGGCTGACTATAATTACACAAGCACTTCTGTGTATGTTGGTCTGTTTACATTCTAGGTCATTATGACTTCATGATGAATCCATTCAATGAGCTAGTCTTTTTAGAGATCAACACTTTGGCAAAATAGGTAAATGAAGCACACACATACACACCATTTCATAGTTCCAAGGGTAGTGGAGTGTCTACTTGCAGAATGTTCAGTGTTGTGCAACAGGTGGAGCAGAACTATCCCTGAGATGCTAAATGGGGAGGAGCCCTTGCGTGCATGGACACAGCTCCAGATACAGGCAAGAAACTTCTAGGTTGGGACAGTAATCTTTAATAAAGAAAGGGACCCCTAAACAGATTCTTTGTTGCAATCATTTATGCCAGCGAAGTCTCATTAAAACATAAGGCTATGCTGACAGTGCAGCAGCTCCAACTACTTAAAGCAGATGGGTTGGTGCTAATGTTTTGGTTGGGGGTAGCAACCAGTCTCTTCATTGATCGTGTATTTTCTCCCTTCCCTTAAAGGCTGGAATGACACTTACTTATGATCCGACTACAGCTGCTTTGCAGAATGGGTAGGTAGAAACAGATGCTTAATGAATATAAGAGAGTCTGTTTTAACTTACAAAAAATAGTATTAATAAAGACATTTCTAATTTTCTAGATTCTATCCTTCACCATACAGTATTGCAACAAACAGAATGATCACTCAGACGTCTATTACACCATATATTGCTTCTCCTGTTTCTACATACCAGGTTTGTATTCCCAGGTTTAGCAGGGCAAAATACTTAGGTTTTGTTTATTTGGCAAAATTAGCCTTGGCTGCTTTTCATATGCAGAATGACAAAAGTGGTGAGATAGTGCGTTCTACAAGGCTTTAGTATAAAGAGGACACAAACTTATGATGAGAATTTAAAGTGTTCTTACACTTCTGCAGTGTTCATAGTTTCCTATTGCATAGAGCTTGATGTGTAGTGTATGATGAAGCAAAAGTTGCTGGTGCTGCTTAATTTTACTGCTGAGGCAGAGATGATGGATTGTGTTCCTGGGAGCCCTGGGAATCCTCAGATACTTACCAAGGGTTCCTCAGTGAAGAGATGACAAAAAAAAGGCAAGCAAGCTTCCCTGAAAAACAGCTTGCTTACTCCTCTGAAATCACTCCTGCACGTGTACAGAAATCACTGCTGCCACCACCCAAAAATTTGTTGCAGGCCAACACGTGTACTGTGTGTTATCTCAGCATCTTTTCCAACAGTTTTCTCCGTGAAGAACATTACATAGGCACAGTACCTCAACTGATTAGGACTGGAAGGTGGCTGACTGGAGAGGAGTTTGCTTTCCTTCCATTTTGGCCAAAGGCACCACAAGAAATAGAAGGGCCAAGGGCAAGGGGCATGTGTTCATCCGCCAAGCCCAAGACAAATCACTGTGGTGGTTCACATCCTAAAGAGAAAGTCAGCAAGCTTGCTCACAATCACACACACTGCATCTGGTTGACCCCCAAAGCCATCTTGATGCATGAGAGATATGGGGGCAGGAAGTAAGGGGAACTCAGAGTCCAAGCCTTTTCAGGACACTGTGGCAGCCTTTCCAGAATCCATTGCCAACCAGGTAAGGGAGGAAGGCAAAAATTCTTAATACTCTGCTTCTCTCTCCTCTTCCCTGTGAAACTCTTTGTTAAGCCTGTTGTCTTTTTCTTTCAAAAAGTCATAGTGTGGGGAAGTAAGATAGGGTAAGGAAAGGTTTAAGAAGTGGAATTGAAATGCTGTGGGTGCATACCTCTTTGTGCCACCAGGGAGAGCTTTCTCACAGGTGAGGTCAAAGCACATATGCTAATCCTGAGCCCACCAGCAGAGGAAACTGGTTGCATAGAAAGGAAGGGAGATGTATTGAGCCAACACAGTATTGTGTTTAGGGCAGGGAAAAGTTACGTTTTCATTTGATCCGGGTGCCAAGGATAGCAGCCTGTCCTCCTGCTCACCGACTTGTTGAAGCTATCAGATAGAGGACCTTTTGGAGGACTATGCCATGTCTAGTTGAGATTTAGGAACAACTTCTCCAGAGTCTTTCTGGACATCAGTTTCTAGGATCCATCCAAATGGAGAAGAGAGTATGAAATGAAGAGTGAGGTCAAAGAAGAAAGTTTCCACTCTGGCTCAGCCTCACACCTAATCTCTAGAAAGTAGTAGATATGCAGTGGTTATAGGATTCTTCATGCACACACCTCTTCTTAGTGGTCCTCATGTCACTTTTTCCAAGGCAAATGCTATTCACAAACTTGCTTCTTCATTCAGAATCTGAGCCTATAAAATATCCAACACTGAGCTGTTCAGTATGCTATGCTAGTACCAGCCATTTGAAAAGGAAACCACCATTTTAAAACTTAGACTTTATTCAGAGTAAAGAAGGATCAAAGATAGTGGCTGTATTTTTGTGAAACATTTTGTTCTAAGATTTTTCCCCCTCAAAATCTCCAGCTGTTCCTTATCAGATCTGAGGAACAGTTTCCTTCTTTTCCTTGCATCTCTAGTTTTCACAACTGAATGTTCCTTCAAGGCAGAGTTCACTCCTCAAATAAAAACAAAAGAGCTGCCGAGCATAGTTATGAAAAGCTTCTAAAGTTAACCTGCTGTTAAAGTTGGGCATTCTACCAGTGCTCAAACTCTCTCTGGTAATGCAAATCCCAGCCAGTCTGAGAAGAAGGAAACAGATGTTACCACTTAGCAGAACCACTCCTTTTTCTTGCTTTCTGAGAGAGAAGATCACATCCTGTACTCTTGCTGTCTCTATGATGTCAGTTTAGGATTGTTGGTTTGCTGCCTGCTGAGTAAAAATGAGCATCAGACTGACTAACAATTTCATTCTAGTTCTTCAAGTAAACCTGAAGAATCGGAGGGAAGCCCCGCTGAGGTTTTCTCTTCTACACTGTGCCACCATCCAGCAACCTCAGAGCTTTCACAGAATTTATCATCTGCTTAACATAGACTGCAAATGGTGATTGAGTAATGCACACACAAGTTTTAAAAGGCAAAAAGGCTGTAATCCAGTAAAGAATACCATGAATCAGTTAAGCCTTTCCACTGTAATGCTACAAAAAGGATTAAGGACCTACAGTGCAAGCGTGATTAAAGATAGCTTTTCTTGACCTTCAGTCCCTAGAAAGTTGCAGGACTTGCAGTTAGCATAATCCTAGATGATTGGTCATGCTGGCTAGGAGTGGAAGGAGTTGTTCAAGAGCATCTAAGAATGCAGGGTTGGAAAAAGCTGCCTTAAGATCATATGAATCTGGTGTGAAATATATGCTCTTAGTTATTAATGGTTGTTTTTATAAATGCCTTTTTTATTATCTAGGTGCAAAGTCCTTCATGGATGCAGCCCCAACCATATATAATGCAGCATCCTGTAAGTATGTAATTTGCTCATATGTCATCTGGTAATTGTTTTGGATTGGTCTTTCTTTCCTTCCTTCCTTCCTTCCTTCCTTCCTTCCTTCCTTCCTTCCTTCCTTCCTTCCTTCCTTCTTCACTGATTCAGTGTTGCTATGGTGGCCAGTAGTTATTACTAGTTCTAACTGCCCATCCAGTCTGGTTTTGTATGCCCCAGAAGTAGCTTCCCAAAACTCATCTTATTCCTCATCCAATGCATGGTTTGTGTAGCCTGAACAGTAAACTTAATTGCAGGTGGCTGATAATTTGCTTCTGGCCAGGCCCAGTGGAATAAACTACTAGGTGGGTGTGAGGGGAAGCATAGAGAGCTGTGCAGGAAGGATTATATTTTAAGGAAGAGAGACAGGTATGAAGAGGTGAGATGAAAGAACCGAGGCATTTAGAACTTTGTGTTGAAGCCTATGCCTGCTCCTTACAGAGTAGTTGAGGGAGAAAGTACAGTACCAATCTGTGAATGTCACATATTTAGTACTCATGGTAGAGTCAGGGTTGAACATCTGAACTTTCTCAGTAGCCACATGCTGTCATTTACAGCTACCATATCTGCTCTACTAATAATCTGCTGCCCAACTTCCTTCAATTCCATGAATGGTCTCTCTTTAGCCGTAACAAATACATATGAGCATTGATTTCAGTTTCTTGTGCATTTTCTCTCAATCTGTCTCTCAATCTCAATCTCTCTTTTTTTTTTTCCCCATCACCTATGAGCATATATGTGCCTTGTTGACAAGCAGAAGTTTTGACTGCAAGTGGGTATTGCTAGTATACTCTTAACATATTATCATGATTTTGCTATCAAGGAAGTAGATCAGTAGCTTTGCAAACAAACAAAAAAATAGATTTACATTCATATGTACATTTTTATTATAATAATCTGAAATGTCATTCTTTCACTTTTTTAGGGTGCTGTATTAACTCCTTCCATGGAACACACCATGTCATTGCAGCCCACATCAATGATCAGTCCATTGGCACAGCAGATGAGTCACCTTTCCTTGGGCAGTACTGGAACCGTACGTAGCAATTCTAATAAGGCAGAATAAACACCGCACGCAAAAAAAAAGTATATATGTTTTATCTGCAAGAAAGTCTTTTATTAGAGTATCTCATCTGGCATGTTGAGTTTTCGCTACCCAGTAGTTGTTAATTTACTAGAAATCACAACAAATCCATTCACCTCTCAAATGATAAAGTTGCATTTTTATTTCATTTTTAAATTGGAGGGAGGCATTGCTATCATTTTGAGGAGTAAGAGACTGAATCTAGCTGTTCTTTCTCCTTCTGTCCAAAGAGAAGAGAATGAATTCTTGCATGTGTTCTCTTTCTCACCAAAACATTTGATCCTATAGTGTTGAAGCCTATAGCACTTTCCTGGACAAATGTTCTGGGTCACAGCCTGAATCCTGTGATATACATTCCCTTAAGCTGGAAACAAGAACTGGGACTGTTAGATGGATCCTCTGTCTTAAAACTTGGGGAGATGTACATAAGCACTTAAGAAGAGCCCCACTGGATCAGAACAAATGCCTAAGGGAAGGTCCAAAGCAGGTCATGACTACAGTGATGCCCTCTTACTCATAAATGCCAGCACACTGCCTTTGATAATGGAGGTGAAAATAAATGCCATTATTAGTAACCACCTATAGGCTTATCTTCCATAAGTTTGTCAAATCCCTTTTAAAGCCATCCAAGTTAGCAGCCATTTGCCTTATCTTACGGTAGCTATTTTCCTAGTTTATGTGTTTTTAATCTGTCTGCAATCTCCCATCATCTGTCTTCACTGGATGATCCTGTAGGTTGCAGTGTTAGAAAAGAGAGTCAACACCTTTTCCCTATCCACTTTCACCATAGTTTATAAATTCATTTTTGCACTTTATATGTATGCTACATACACATCCTTATCTAGTGTCTTATCAGTCATATTTCTTCTAATGTGAAAAGCCCAAAATTTCTTATATGGGAATTTGTTTAGCCCCTTTAGCATCTTGGGTTGCCCAAAGTGCCACTGGTTTGATTGCTTTGAGAGAAATACCATAAGGCTGTTTTGAGAAAGCTAAATGATTTTCTTCAGACATATTAAAGCAAAGCAAAACCCAAACCTGCATGGCTCCTATGTTTTGACTATGCCTGAGTTGTACTCAGAGCTATCCTTCTGAATATGGAAAGCGTCCCCTACCACACCCTCACTGTATTTGCCCATCACACTGAAGGGGATGTAAATGCTCACTGAATTTCAGCAGTTCCGGAATACAGTTTTGTTCCCCAGAGACTCATCATAGATGGTATCTCTTCCTCAGAAATTCACTCAGAACTGTAAAGTAACCAGAGCTTCATTTCTCTTTTTTGCTGGGAAAAACATAGTCTGCCTGAATTAAGCCACTGTAAACCTTAGGTTAATACACTCCTATCCCCTCCACCTCACATGGCAACGACGAGGAGTTTGGAAACTTCTGTCTTTATTTAACTGGAGCTTGTAATTTCATCTGATTTGAATATCTGTGGCTAACATTAACTATGGCTTTAAAAAAAGCATGGTTAAATTTAATCAGTTTGTCAGACTGGGCAAACTAACAAACAATGATCAAGCACACAAGGGGAAGAGGAGCTGTTAAACCCAAGCCTTGCTGTGGTTCACTCACACTGCATGGCCACAGAAGGGCTGTTTTGCCTTTCATGCTTGAGCTTTGCATGAAAAAAGCAGAACTGTATCCAAATAGGATGATTGCTTGTCTTGAATCTGAACCTTTTGGCAAAACGTAAGCAGAGTGGTAAGTGCTTCTCTAGAATATCAGAGTGTGGAGAGCTGTGTCAGTGGAAGAGTATTGTCTTCTATTTATCTTATCTTCACATTTCGGAGAGAATCCAATCCTGTGTTGCTTCCATTACTTGCATTTAACTGAATACACTTTTCTGCCTTCCTTTGTAGTACATGCCTGCCACAACAGCTATGCAAGGAGCGTATATACCCCAGTACACACATGTTCAGACAGCAGCTGTTCCAGTTGAGGTATGTAAGACTTTATTAAAGAAAGAGTATTGTGAACAAAATTCCATAATTTTTTTGCTGTTAGGAAGTTGTAATGTATCATTTCCATTATAAATAATCTTCCAAAGTGATGGGAATGCTCCATATGATACTGAGCCTTCTTCATATATTGGATGCATTAAAAACAGACCAGCTTCTGTAAAAGCAATGAGGTTCAGACAAAATTTGCAAACTCAGATCATTTTCCTCTGTACATAGAAAATAAAGGAATGTGTATTGTTGCATTTTCTTGCCAAAGGCAATCTGATATCCCAGTAAAGATAAAAGTGTATGTGAGAGAGAGAGAGAGGGAGAGGCGAGGGCAGAGATAGATCCCTATGTGTTGTAGGCTAGTTTGAAAACAGTGATGCTGTTACTTAAGTCTGATGAGATCCCCAGAATTTCTTCTTCCATATACATATTTTCTTTTACAGGAGGCCAGTGGCCAACAACAAGTTACAGTAGAGACGTCCAGTGATCATTCTCCATATACTTATCAGCAGAACAAGTAATTGTGAGGTAAAGTTGATGTTATATTTCTTTGAACATAAATTATGAAAGAAACCCCTACGTACAAATTCTTAAATATATATTTTTTTGAAGCTAGAAGACACTACCAGTTGTTTTCTCAGGCCAGTTATTTAAAAAGAAAACTTGAATATTGATGTAACACACTGAGAAAATGCATGCATGATCCATGGATATCCCACATGATGTACTGAATATCTTCTCAGTGTCTGTAACTTTCTTATTCAAATTTCTTAAAAAATATCAGGATGTGGGAAAAAAGTTTTCAATTTTATTGATCATAACTGTATGATACTGCAGCAAGTTTTCACTTGACATCACTTGGATATCTATAATTTTCATTGACCTGTGTGCATACATCTGTATGACAGCTGTTTTAAGCAGTGGTATAATTGAATTTAAACATTCTCTTGGACTCTTTAAGTTTCTTTACAATAACACTTCAAGTACAATTAACATTTGTTACCATCTGTGCTTTAAAACCCATAGCATACTTTATTTTTGTTGTAAATGGCATCAGTCTTTTCATGCTGTGATGAGGAAGGGAAGCTTAGTGGTATTTCTAACTGAGAAATAGTAACTTTGGTTTCTCTGTTCAGAAATACAAAAAATTGCCATCAAATGTTACATAGCTTTACAGATGCCTTAAGTAAAGAATCTGTGGCACTCCTGTTATGGAATGCCTTCCTCTTAGAGGCCTAATGGGTATCTACACTGCTGTCATTTTGATGCCAAGTGAAAACATGGTTGATTATAAAAACCCTTTGGTGCCTAACTGGTTTTATGCAAACCCTTACATGTATGTAGTTTTAAATTGTTTTAAAGTTGGTTTTAATCTGCCTTCTTTTAGCAGTTTAATATGTTTTTAGCCTTCTAAAATCTCTTGTACTTTAAACTGGTCACATTATTTTGTTGTACACTGCACTGAGATTTTTAGCTAGGGAATAGGATATAAATATTTCAATAAATAAAATAAATACCTTCAGATTCTAAAAGCAGAATCTAGCACATACCAATTAAGTGATCAGAACTTGCATGCTTGAATAGTTTTGGATTTACAGCTAAATAAAATCTTACCAGAGTCAGGCTACAGAAACTTCATGTTAAAAAAGAAGGAAATGGAATTGAAATTTCTTTGTTTCATTCTCTTTTCCAGGTATGCGGTGTTGACCTTGCCTAGAGAAGGATGCAAAGGCTGAAACAATCATGGGTTTTACTGATCAATTGTGCTTTAGAAATTATTGACAGTTTTGCACAGGTTCTTGAAAACGTTATTTATAATGAAATCAACTGAAACTATTTTTGCTATAAGTTCTATAATAAGGTGCATAAAGAAAAAAGAAAAATCCTTAAATTCATCCTAGTAGCTGTTCCCCTTCCCCCTTGAACAGGTTTATTTTAGTAAGAAATTTTTTATCAAGTATTATGACGCAAAAAACAAGAAAAAAAAAGAAAAAAGAAAAGAAAGAAAAAAAATTCTGACCATGCACAGATTGCAATGGAGGAGACATGTTCATGTGCATGACAGAATTTGTCTCTTGGGGGTTTTTTTTATTTTGTTTTAATTTTTTTAATTGTATAAGATTTTTATTTTAAATTTAAACTAGTAAACATCCATGCCGATGCTCTGTGCTTGCTGTGTGAGTGTCGCTATAGTGCAGTGTTGCAGTTGTTGTGTCTGTTTCCATAGCTTTCTGGGTTTTTATTTTTTATTTTTTTTCCTTTTAAGGTAGTGTGAAGTGTCTTATCCTTTTTCTATCAATTCCAATTTGCCTTAACTCTTTTAATGCTGTAGCTGTTTCAGTACGTAGTCCAAACTAATGGTGTAGAATGCTTCTGACCAAATGAGCTGGTCTGTTATGCCTTGTAAAACAGCAGGATAGGGCTTCTAAGAAGTAGTCAATTAAAATTGCTGAAAAATCTGGCTTTTTAAAAAAAATGTGTAGTAGATGTTTTTAAATGATTTTGTTTTTCCTCACATAATAAATGTAAGGTTGTGAAATGCAAGATTGTCGGGGTGGGGTGGGCAGGGAAATGTTTTGTGTGAAACACATTTTTCTGATGGGAAATTTTAATAGGATAAATTGTTTGTAAGGCCTTATGCCGAATTAGTTTTTCCTCTGCTAGTTAGGAACTCTGCTGTATGATGCAATGTAAAAAAAAAAAGAAAAAAAAGAGAAAAACTTTTTGCCTTTTTCCAGAAGCTAATTGTTGTTCTAGTTTTAGGGTGCGGGGAATTTGGGGGAGGGGGGAAATCTGCAGAATGTTTCTGTCCTTCCTTTCTAGTAATGAATAGTGCTTTAGAATGATGCTGTACTGAGACCTAGCAGATAGAAGCATTTGCTTTTACAGCAAAGGCAAAAGCTAAAAGACCTTTTTTTCCCCTCAAACATAAGCTGAGATGTAAGTAGAAAACCTACTAGATTGGGTACTAGCTCTCTATATTAGGTAAATAAAGACTTGGCACTTTTTAAAGGTAACTTTACCAAAGAACAAAGAGCCAGTAACCAATAATTCTGATTTGTCTCAGCAGTTACGTCTTCTGTAATCTTTATTGTTATTATTATTATTATTTTGCCGGACCAGTTTGCGGTTAGAAGAATGTGCCTTTTTTTGTACATTTGCATTTAGGTTTTATAATTTTTAATTGATGTATGGACACAAACAAAAAAAAGCATGAAGGAAGACTTGGATCCAAGCAGTGCCACACTTTACATCATCACTACAAGTGTTAAGTGTAAAGAAGAAGAAAAATAATTTTGAAACTATGAAATTCCTGATTTCACAAATACACTGTTATTTGTACTTTTTACATATTAGATGAACTCACTGCTATTAAAGCTCGTTTTATTATGATCGCATGTGTATTAAATCAAATGGTAAATTAAGTTGTCTTCCAAAACTGTGTACTTGTCTGGTCAGCTGTGTATGATCAGTTATCTACCTCAAGCCTTATTTCCTTTTGTAATGGGACAGGTTGCTGGCCCTCCCTGTTGCCACAGACCAAATCATCCTAGCTCAGGAGCTAGGCCTAAGCAATTCTTTTCTTTTCACTTTTTTTTTTTAGTTATTAAATTTTATGTATTCAAGTACAGATGTCAGTGACATTTCATAGTTTCAAAAGTCAATGCTGCTCTGAGAAGTGTAGATTCTAGTAAATTACATAGTCATAAGAAATGTGTTTTGTTTCTTTTTGTTATTTTGTTTTTTAAAGAAAAAAAAGTTGTGGTATTATTGGTTCTATGCTCCCTGGAATTGACTGCTTTGTCAAAGTTCAGACTTCTTGCAGCGCATTCCCTGTAGCCGGTGTGTTTCCAGATGTAGAGGAGAGAGAGAAAGAGAGAGGTGTTATTTGCTATTGGATGTTTTCATTCAATTAGCTAAGCTTTAGGTTAGAGGAAGGGAATAGATGCTGCTAGAAAGTCTGAACTTAAGTGCCATACTCATTATCTGGGTAAGATTTGCAAAATGTAACCTCTGTACATAAAGAAATAATCAGTTACTTAAACATCACATAGTAGACAGCCATTAAATTATAAAAAAAAATAATTTATGAAGAAAGACCTTTTGTACAGATTGAAAAAAAAGATTTTCATAGAGATATCTATATGATCAAGAGAGTTAATTTTTTATTTTTGTTTTACTAGTGCCACAAACTTGCCAGTGGTAACTTATTTGTCCGGTTCAAGATAACTCTGTCATTTTGTTTCCTAGGACTTGTTGTTAAATGCCAAAAGACATTTTTGAACTGTAAATTTGATTAGATTGTTAGCTTTTTTCTGTTTTATTTCTTTTGAAGACTTTTGAATAAAAAAGATCAAAAATGCAACTTGGTTCTTTCTCCTGTTTTTTCCCCCACTGTTGGTGAAACCTAGCAGTATATAGATGAGTTCTAACATTCTCAAAGGATCAGAAAAATATATTACTTTGATTAGAGTTCTTGTACTTTACTGATATTAACTTTCTCAAAATTGCACTGTGTTCTTTTTAAGGGAAATAATGCTTGGGTATAACAGAAGAAGATGGCCAGCTGACATAATTGAAACAAGCAGTGTTTACAGTTTTTTAACATCCAGTCTTGCGAGGCCCACCAGTATGTCAAAGATGTGGGCCAAGTGACCTGAACATTAGTCGTTTCCAGAAGCAACCTGTCAGTATTACTAATACTAGTGAACAAAATTGCCCTGAAGATTTCAGGGGCCAAATGTAGGAGGAGCTCTTCTACCACTTCCAGACTGCTGCAACTACATCCATTGCCTTTTATACCCTGGGCGAGCTGGCCCACTACCTTCTCCCTTGGCTGGCTTCTTGAGTGGCCTCATTTTTGCATCAAGTTTATGGGCCATCTTTGCATATTTGTCTCACTCAGTAGACAGCCCAGGCGGGAAACGCCTGGTGAATTCTCCAAGCAAATGTAGAGTGTGCGCCACAAAGCAAACCCTGACAGGCGTTCGCCATTTGCTTCTGAGCTACAAAGTGGGAGAAAAAAGTATTTTTAATTTTCAGAAATGAAAACAAGATGCATTTCTCTTACTTTCTCCCTTTCTTGCTCTGTTCTTGTTACCTATCCTATGGGTGATCAAGAGTTCTTCTCTTAACAGTCTACATACAACCATAGATTTTAATTCCTTGTGAGGAACAGACTTGTTTCCTTTTTTTCTTCTTTTTTTAACATCTCTGCCTAATTTGGCAGCCTGGAAAGTGAGTATAGGAAAGACCCATGGTAAATTCCATTTGGCTGTCCTAAAATCAGATAAAGTGTTCAGCCAGACATGCCTTGGAAGGATGTGGGGAAAATTCTCTGGAACCCAAATCCTATTGCTCTGTGCCACTGGTTCTATTGGCAGCTTCCCCTTATTATAAGATAGTGCTTTACCTTTTTTTTTTTTAATGAGAACACATGTCCCCTACCTACTCTTGGCTACACTGGGGATAAGAAAAAAAGAAAGGCAACTGGTATAGGCCAGGAGCGGAATTGTTGTTGTTTGGTACAGCTGTATGCATGGGTGGGATGGCAGCACATAACTGGCATTTGTCATATAAAACAAAACAAAGTATTAGCGAGCATTTTGGGACACCTAGGTAGACTGAGAACACCTCCAATTTTACCTTCTTTTCCCTGCGTTCCTTTCCCAACTTCTCATTCCAAGGCATTGCAGTGGCAAACTGTTTTCTAAGAAAGCCATTGTAAAGTATAGCAGACTTAAATCAGTTCCTGCAACAATAAAGCCCAGCTGTTCTCTTAGGACTCTACCACATTGCAACATCAAAAGGAAAATTGTCTCCTGGGGTTGCAGTCCTAGAACAAGCACTTCATTGGTACAGCGTTTTCTTTAGCGTTGCTGCCTTGTGACTTTCCAAACCAAGGTGCGTGTTACTGTCCCACTGGATATCTTATGCTTCAACTTACCACAATAAGAAAGAGATCTTTCCAGTGCATCCTTTGGTTTTTACAATAAATTCCATCCTAACTTGCTCAGATCATTGCAAATATTTTAAGTGAGCTGTAGGGCAAATATATCTAGAGGAGAAATCAGCAAGTGTTTTTTATATTTATTTTCTGGTCCCAAAACTATTAGGATGCATAGAATGCTTTGATAGACACTAGTGCTGAACTGTGTACGGTTTCATGTTATAGCTGTGTGTACACACACACACACACTCCTACACTGATAGAGTGCACTGACAATTTCAGACCTTGTGCCTCTAGCTGGCATCACTGAGCATGTGGTGGCATCTCAGTGCTGATCTGAGCTACTAGGATACCATTCACCAGTGGTAGAGTCGGCAAGAAAAAAGTGACAAATCTTTGCTCTTGCAAAGGCAATACATCAAGTGTTTAGTAGATGCTGGCAACGTAACAACATATAGACCAGGGTGGGCAACTGTGGTGCTCCAGATGTTAGAATGGAATACTCATGATCTCTCATTATTGCATTGCTGGCTTGGGCTACTGGGAGCTGTGGCAAAGACTATCCAAAGGATTACAGTTGCCTGTCCCTGATGTAAATACAGTGGATCCTCCACTTTTGCAGGTTCAGCCCTTGATTATTTGCAGCTCATTTTATTTATTTAAACAAATCTTTTTCTATTTGGCCATGCCATGGAAAAAACATATTCTCTCTAGGAATCTTTGGGCCCTCAGCTGGAAGTGGGCCACAGAGGTGTACTGGAGAACTTATAGATTCATAGAGACAACACTTCTCCAGGCATTGCGAGGTCCTCCTGTGGGACTCTGTAGTCCCCTTCTGCCAGAGGTTGACCATAAAGTCATGCTAGAAGACCTAGAGATTCCTAAAGAAGTGTTCCCAGGTTTTTTAAAAAGCATATGTGATTTTGATTTGTGTCTTTTCCACTTTCTTGGGGGGTCTTGCACACCTAACTCTCCCAAAAGTGGAGGACTCACTGTAAACACATTCTATACATATGTGCTTGAAAGAAGACCTTGCTGAATACAGTGGGAATTTAACCAAAATAAAAACAGATTAGCTCTATGCATCTTATTTCTTCAATTTCTGCTATCACAGCTAGCTTTTTGTTACACTTTTGAAAGGTTTTGGGCTTGGACACTGGTAATCTTTTCATGCAGGTTGTTCACACATCAACACAACTGGTGCTCTAGCTTCATATTTTGTTTTCTTGGAGAGTGCATGTAAAGATGAGTTGTGTTTTTCTTTCCATACTTGGGATGAGAAATTGTTTTAATATTTCTGGTCCTAGAATCCAGGCTTACAGAAAATGAAGCAGGTTAATCGTGCCCTGCTATAACTTCTGAATGGATTGTTCTCCTCCTCCTGTCTTGTTAAGCTATAAGATGCATGTAAAAATGCCCCACTACAGTGCTTAGATCACAGAGTGCTAAGAGATAATCAGGTTCATCACCCATTGTTTGTGTAAGCAACCACCAAGCACAAATATAATCTTTTCCATTCCATTTGCTATAATGGATGGGAATCCTTATCCTAAAGACTCATTTGAGTTGTCCTGCAGTGTCTTAATGCCATGAGGATGATACCTCGCTCTGCTTTTCAACTGTAGGACAAGGGCAGAACGCAGATGAGTCTCCAGATGATGTTGGACTGCAGCTCCCATCATCCCTTAGCATTGGTTCTGCTGTGTCTGGCTGCTGGGATTTGAAGTCCAGGTTCTCAATAGATAATCCCCATCCCACTTATACAAGATGTTACCTCTTCTTGTGTTCCAAAGGAGAACATTATATACTTCCATCCCAAATGAGAACATGACACTATGCAGGAGACAGCTTTGCTATTTGTTCACTGTGTGCCTTCTGGTAGATTTAAATAGTACATTAGGGGAAGTTGTTTGACTGTTAATATGTAATGGGCGTATCCCAGTGACCATTTGCTCAGCACAGTTACTTGGCCCAAGTTCACAAATGCTGGGTTTCCTGTCTGTAGAGATACACAGCTCCAATGTTATGGGGACCACTGGACACAACATCATAAGTAGCAAATTCATCTTCTGCATGAATTATGGGTTTCGCCTCCTAGACCATGATGAAGGAAATATATTTTGTATGCGCTCAGAGGCTCTATCATCTGGCCAGAGACTTTGTGCTGTTACTGAAAAACTTGATCCAAACACAGACCATTCATTCATTCAAGGCAGTATTAGAAAATGAAGGATTTTTTGGCGGGAGGATACTACCTTGGCTCAAAAGGGTGTTGGGAAAAGAAGCTTCTCATCAGTTCCAGTCAATTCCCTTCCTGAAAATATTTTGCTGATGAAATAATACACCAGTTTATCTCTGGGAAAAACAGTTCGGGACAAAAAAAGAACACAGCCCAGCCTGTATTCCGGCCAGTGAATGTGAATCTCATTGATTCCAGATGGCAGTCACATGACCAGCACTAAATGCAAAGATGCTAGCAGGGCAAGGCAAAGAGGGGAGGGAATGCATTCTCAGAAGGTCTTCTTCACCCTCGGGGCTTTGTGTCCCATAACAGTCTTCATTTGAACAGCCGTGCAGAGAGAAAAGTAGAGGGGAGGGCATTCCCTTCTTTCCCAGAACAGAAATTGGGTTGAGAAGGCTTTACTCTCATCAGCCACTAGAGGGAAACTTCATTTTATTAATATGCAACAGTTTGCTGCTACAGTACTTGTGCATTTATATGCCTGAAATACATATTTAGAAGCCTGTCATTATAGGGAGAAATATAGAACATTTCCACTGTCTCCAAAAGCTTGAGTTATTCATCTAAACTGAAAAGAAAAAAGGTTGTCTTGGTGATGTACTCTTAAAAGAGAATAGGACTAAATTGTTGAAACCACTTAGCTGATTTGGAGCTTTTGTTTTTGTTTCCCTGGTTTTTCATTGAGTTTTGATCTTGAAGCAGAGCAAAAAGGCCAGGTGCCTGGTTTTTGTTGTTGTTGTTGTTGTTGTTGTTGTTTTTGCTCCAGAAAAATAAATGCCTGAGAAACATGATGGCATGGTACTAAATATATATGCAGAATGTAATACCAAGATTCCCATTATACAATTATTGCAGTTTTAACGTCACTTTAATTGCCATGGCTTCATCCTATGGAATCCTGGAGTTTGTAGTTTAGTAAGGCATCAGAACCACTAATACTTCATGATGCTACAAACTTCACCAGGTACAAAGCCCATTCCATAGGACAGAGCAATGGCAGTTTAAAGTAATATCAAACTGCTATATTTTTTGTAGTGTGAAATGCAGCATTTTGAACCAAAAACTATTAATCCTGCACCTTCAGAAATCCATTAAAAGACTTTCCCCAATCTTCCTAAAATAATTTAATTCCTAAGATTTGTGTACTTTTTTCAAATTGTTTCTACGTCAGCTAATCAAGGCCATCACTCTTAAGCAGTGGAATAACAGACAGCTCCACTTGTTATGTCCATTTATAAGGCTCACAAGGAAACCTCCAAAATCAACATCATTCCTACACTACTTTTATACAGATAGATAGACAGACAGACAGACAGACAGATATATTCTCATGCTACCTAGACACAGCACTTGAAAAACACAATTCATCATTTACCACAAAGGTAATGTAGTACATTTGTAAAAGTTATGCTATTTTTAGGGGTGTTTGCCATTCTCTAACTCTTCTACATGTTTACAGTTATTCCTGTAGCTATATCCATAACAGGAAATACTGTTAATGTCTCCCTTTAGGCAACCATGATGCAGTGATGTTGCATATATGATGTTGTATTGATGTTGCATGTATGAAATGTACTGATCACCATTACATGACAAGAAATATGGAGCCAGCTGCACAGATGCATGGACAGAAATTCTGCATAATCTAACCCAATGCTACCGATGTCACTGTATGAGCCATCAGCTGCCAGTCTGTGGCAAGTTTCCAGGAAAGAAAAAAGAATTGTAGTCAATGTACATAAATAAGTGTATTGGACACCCTCCCACTGGAAAAGAATTACCAGACCTCACATAAGATAACATGATGAACACTGATCTAACCCATGCTCTCATTGCAAAAGACACAGTAAAACCAGCTAACCAATCTTATATGTCATATTGTCTCTTAATTCATTTCATATAAACAATCAGATTGCTTCTTACAATTGATGTGGTTGCTGCTGTTCCCCATTCAAACCCTAGTCTTGTTAGAAAGCATGTTTGCTTTGGCAGGGGTGATGGAAAAGAATTTCTGAACAGGTCTCACCTATACCTGATGACAGAGAATTGAGCTCCTAGAAGGGAACATTTATTTGTGTGTGTGTGCGTGCATGTGCCTTCACAAAACAAACCAAGGAGTAGTTCTGTTGGCCCTTAGCAAAACATAACAACAGCCAAAAGCCACAAAACAGAAGATACCTTTACTGGGCCAAGCAAAAATGCACAAAATACATTATTCAAGCTTTCAAAGTTCCACTGGCTTCTTCATCAGGCACAGATGTTAAAAATCATAGAAGAGAAGAGGGGGAAAAAACCCTACAATGTTAGAGTCACAGGCCTACTTTTTGTCAAGAAGTTGTTGTTATTGTCAGTTAAGATGGTCTGGCAAGATGTCAATGCAGGCAAATGTTACTCCCTTCTTTGGGCATGTGGGCACTGAGAGAAAAAGTCCATTTCCTCACTAGCCTGTTATAGCGTGATGATTCCACTTTCAACATCCTCTGGAATCCTGGGGTTTGCAGTTTGGGGAGGGGTCAGTTGGCCCCTCCTGAAACTGCAAACCCCAGGATTCCAAAGGACGTTGAAAGTGGAATCATCACGCTATAACAGGCTAGGGCAGCAACAGCCAAAGAATTGTAAAATCTAGTCAATAAATTGCAACTCCATTAGCAACAAAAAAGTAACTGCCCTTGAGATCTAGGCTGTTTCTGTCCTGGGTGAGGCTGCCCACCTCTTTCTTAGGCAAAGAACACTGAATTTCTCAAGAAGCCTCTGTACTGTTGCCTCTGGAAAAATCTGTCAGGTAAAATCTGCCAAATGCAGTCCCAGTGAAAAAGTTTTATCTTCACTGGAGATAGAAACCTCAAAGAGTTATGTACCAGCCCCTTGTCTCCCTCTTTCAAATTCTGCTCCTCTTTGATTTTTAACACCTTTGCCTGATGAAAAAGCCAATGGAACTTCAAAAGCTTGCGTGATGTATGTGCCTTGAACTTGCAAGTCAACTTACAGTGACCCCATGAATTTCATAGAGTTTTCTTGAGCAAGGACTATGCAGAGGTGGTTTTGCCAGTTTCTTCCTTTGAAATATAGCCTACAGCATCCGGTATTTATTGGTGAGTTCCCACCCAAGTACTACCCAGAGCTGACCCTGTTTAACTTCCAAGGTCAGATAGGATCTTGTGATTTTAGGGTATTTATTGATTGAATATATTTTTAAAACCTCTTTTTTTTTCAATGAGTGCTTGAGAAAATTTGCAATAAAACTGTAATAAAATGCAACACTCATAGAACCAAAGACAGATAATACATGTTATGAAACATACAAGCATATATGTGATGAGATAAGATAGACATGCATGGCACAACACAGGTACCAATATTGTAATCCTAGGACAAAATTCTCAGAAATATCTCAGTCTTTCTCCCCGCTCAATGTTCCTCTGGCAGGTTTGTAACTGCTGAGCCAGTTCTGAATAGAGCCAAGGAAAGGCCCACTGCAAGTCAAGAGCACAGTAGTTAGCAAACCTGGGCAGAAGGCTTAGATCCTCTGCTCCATGATTCAAGGAACTTTGAAAAGGCTCAGACCAGGGTTGTAAGATCAGTTTCCATATTTGTTGGAAGAAACAGCAGCTTCTGCACTTGTTCTTGCTATTCCTTTGTCTAGTACAGATGAACCAGCTGAGACACAGAGGGCTTAGGATCTTTTTGCCTTCTTTTCCTGCTCACTTTTCCTTCTTCTGTCAGCCACCCATCCCAAAAGCACTACAGGCAGATGACATTGTTTGGTTCAGTCAGGGTTAACTGTCCCCTGTTGTAAAGAAAAGAACCAGCCCAGATGGAAAAGAACCAGCCCAGGCGGAAACCATCCACTCTCTTCTCATCTTCTGTTTGGTGAGGGAGGACATGCCACAACGTGTCACTCTCCCATCCTTTTCTCTTTTTAGATTAGTTTATAAAGAAGCAGACTATTTCTGTCCAAGAATATATTTCCTTAATAAATGTTTCTCCTGTTGAAGATTCTACACTTATTTTTCTGCCTGCAACTGGGTTCTTTCAAACTCACCATCCTAAGATGGGTACCTCCACTGTGACTGCAGTGAAACTCTTTTTATTTTAAAGCAATTAAACCTTTGCTCTCATTGATGAATTTTAAGGCAAGAGAGATAATTTTCAAATCTACCTACCTACCTACCTACCTACCTACCTACCTACCTACCTTCTTTTTCCTTTCCTTTCCTTCCTTCTGGAATATATCTATCTTCACGGTTGGAATATTACTAGTGATCAGGAGAGATAGAGGCTTCTAATTAGTAAACAAAAGCAAGAAATACAAGAAATTAAGTTAGGCAAATTAGTACAATCAGCTTCCAACACGCTGTTGAATGAAATCAAGCAAAATGGCGTGTGAGTGTGTTTGTATGCGCTTGCACTAAAGTTCCACATTCCTCAGTTTTTTAAACTCTGTGTATATGCCTTCAAGTCACTTGTCAACTTGTGATCTTTGATGTGGGGCTGTCAAACACAAATGGTTTGGAAAACCTAGTCATACCATTCTGCACAAATTTAACACCAAAGTATCGATCCCTTAAATTAGACACTATGGGAATTTAGAGTTTTATCATTCATTCATTCATTCATTCATTCATTCATTCATTGTCTACCTTTCTTCCAACAGTGGGGCTCAAGGTGACTAACCTGATTTCTCCACAGTGTGTGATGGTATAGGAAGACTCTTGTCTTTCCAAAAGATTGCTGTATAGTCAGGTCCCTATGCTTATACTTCCAACTACCTCACAGCCTTTTTCCTTTCAGCAGCCACAGTGATTTGATTTGTGCAGGGATGCAGTGAAATGAAGGAGAACAGAAAGAAACAGGGTAAATAAGAGTGAAGGACATGATTGTGGAGAAAGGATATGAGAGAGAGAGATTGGTCATCACCTTCCCCATCTTGAATACTGTGTCCAGTTCTGGGCACCCCAATTCAAGAAGGATATTGACAAGCTGGAGCAAGTCCAGAGGAGGGTGACCAAAATGGTGAGAGGCCTGGAAAACATGCCCTATGAGGATAGACTGAGAGAGCTGGGTATGTTTAGTCTGCAGAAAAGGAGGTTAAGAGGGGACATGATAGCCATGTTTAAATATTTGAAGGGATGCCACGTAGAGGAAGGAGGGGGCTTGTTTTCTGCTGCTCCAGAAACCAGGACAAGGAGTAATGGATTCAAGCTGCAGGAAAGGAGATTCCACCTGAACCTCAGGAAGAACTTCCTGACAGTCAGGGCTGTCCGGCAGTGGAATCTGCTGCCTCGGAGAGTAGTGGAGTCTCCTACCTTGGAGGTTTTTAAGCAGAGGCTTGATGGCCATCTGTCGGGAGTGCTTTGAGGGTGTTCCTGCATGACAGGGAGTTGGACTGGATGGCCCGTGTGGTCTCTTCCAACTCTACATTTCTATGATTCTATGATTCTATGATTCCCCTTCCCTCTCTATTTCTTTATCCTGTTATGAATGTACACTGTTTCTCTTTGTATAAAGTTCTTAACAGAGATACAGATGGAGGTAATTGGGGTGCCAATTATTTTATGAAAGAGTCAGGGGACATGTTCCATACGCTTCAATTGTCACAGTTTGGGAGTGTTGTTAACTCACCCTCTGCAGTCAGAAGACTCAGACACAGAGCCTGAGTACCAAGAATGCCAGGGATTTACAACTCCTGATGTTGGTGGTCTCTCTAAGTCAGAGGGGCTGGGGGCTGAGACGTTGGAAGCTACTCCCCAGTAGAAAGCTGAAATGCAGTGCAGCCATTTGCTGAATATTGGAGCAATAAAGACAATGACCAGAGGCTCTTAAGGAAGAGACACTGACTAATTAAGCACCTGGTGCCTTGAAATACCTGGCTATAAATCTCCAGCAGTTCACTGAAGGCTTTGTTGCTTACAAACGTCTGTCTTGGTAACTGGAAGTACTCTTTGGTGTTTTGTGTTCTCTGGACCTTGGAGTGGCTACTTTGTACAACTCTGTTTTAGTCCTTGCTGGCTTTGTGTATTTGGACTACTGACTTTCTGCATAACTTCTGGACTGTTGACAACCACTCTTTTGCTTCTTGTTGCATTTTGCTAGATAACCTGTGACTAATCTGGACTGGCTTAACTAGCCAACAGCTCTTAAATTCCAGCCACCTGCTTCCTGGGACACTTGCTGACTGGAGCTTAGGATAGGGAGTGACATTCTCAACTAATCCTCTTTTTTCACTCCCTTTAAAATTTCGCATTTTCTCTCTCTTCCTCCACTTTCCTCCTTTATCCACAGCGTACTTCACTCAGTTCAGCAGGGGGGAGAGGAAGAGGTAGAATCTTGCTCTTCCCAGTAAGCTCACGCAAAAGCAAACTGCTGCAGCCTTTCTGAGTTTGTACATTCTTCCTCATTAATATCGTTTGCCATCTGAGCCACACTCTGACATTCCTTAGTCACATATGGCCCAATTTTCATCTGTGACATGTTGGAGGATATGTCATTCTGAACCTACTTACTAATATGTAGCCTCTGATATATTGCCTCCAAGGAAGGGGCAAGGGCAGGGATAGAGAACACCACTTTCCTAGGTAATTTCTGTTTAATGTAGTGTTGTCTGGGAAGTTCTAAAGGGTCTTAACCCCTTTAAAATACACTTCTGCCTTAAAGCAGAAGTATGTGGGAAGTATGATCAGTCTTGTGTATGATATGAACTGCAATCCATATTTGATCAGGTTCCAGGACTGAATAACATGAATAATGCAGTGTGCAGGTTTTAAGAGCTGCAAAGGTTTGTAGATGAACAGATCAAGCATGCCTTTTTAGAAAGCTTTGTATTTGCCTGCTGGTTGAGGTGATATGTTGAAAAAGTATGACTGCATTTCTGCGTTTTGTTTTGATTTTAAACAAAGCCAAGAATCACAGCACAAAAGTGGACGGCCAACACTTTTTCATCACAGCACCATGTGTCCCATTCTCCTCACCCGGGCACTCTGCCCTCAGATTAGCAATGCAGCCACCGGCACCATCAACAGCTTCCCCCTGCAGAGGGAGCAACAGCCTCCAGGCATCTTTTAGGCAGGACTGTGGGGACAGAAGTAGAACAAACCACACCTCATGTTGCAGTATGCTCCAGACCAAAAGGCTCTATATCTGTTATAAATAAAACAATCTCCCCTCCAAATGTGGTTGTGAGTTTTCAAGGTTTTGACGCTGTGTTCTATTCGTATTTTCTCATGACGTTTCGCCTGCATCTGTGGCTAGCATCTTCAGAGGATTCATCTCCTTCAGAGGATTCATGTCCTTTCCGGGCCTCACAACCCAGAAAACCCACAACAACCTATGGATTCCGGCTGTGAAAGCCTTCGACTTTACATAAATCCCCCCTCCCCCATAAAAACAAAAACAGGGCACTGTATCCATGCACAAAAATATGGATTCCTTTGGCTGTCCTTAGAAGCAGCACTGTAAATAAATATGTCTCATTTTTCTCAATATATGTTATGTCAGAATGATGCCACAAGACAAAGTGGGGGAAAGGAACAGCATTGTCAATCAAATGTGCAAACAATGCAAACACTATTCCTAAGGCCAGATGGGCTCTTAGATTAGTGGGTGGAGAATGGATTGTATGCGTGTGTGTGTGTGTGTGTGTGTGTGTATTTGACACCCAGAATTCCCCAAGCAGCATGGGCACTGAGTAGTAACTTTTTCAAACTGTGCTAGGAAGCTGTAGCAGGACCCCTTACCTTCTCCACATTTCTGAAGTCACAGATATTAGGTTTGTGTGCATACAGAGATAGAGTCAAAAGGTCCTTTCACATCACACAGCTATAGCACCAGCCATTGCAGTTATAGTGGAATAATAGCCCTATAATTAGGTAGTGTGAATGGGCCCTAATCTCAGATAGCTACACTGGCCCAGCCTTCCCCTCATTCAAGTCAAATCCCTGCATTAGGGTTTGTCTACATGCAAGGGGCATTTGTACACACACACACACATGTATCTGTATACCAAAGGCAGGTAGTATTGGTACTAATGCATTAATAAAAAGTTATGAATCAAAGCACCATGAAAACTTGTTACACAGACCATTCATGTCATTGTTATTTATAAGTTTAAATAATGTTTTTTACAATTGTCTTTAGAAATAATAATGAATTTTGGATAACAATTTTGTTTTAAAAATTGATTGTAAGTTCTATAATCTACTTTTTTCCTACCACCAGTGAAATATGTCCCTCCCCCAAAAAATTTCAAAAATGGTTTTCTGATTTGTCATCCTAGTTAGAATGTTCCTTGCTTGGTCTCTCTTCAGTTGGTGACAATTGAACCCAAATGTCAGAACTAGTGTGGTGGGAATAATTGTGTTTGATGTGCCACCCGTGGTTAAGAATCTATTATTTCCCCTGATACATACACTTTTATAGGAAAGTTTAGCTGATAACTGAATTTTAAAATTCAAAGTAATATGCAAGCGGAAGGATAAGCATTATCCGATATGTATATCACTCTGGTAGGTGAGAAATAGGTCACCACTGAAATCTGCAGACCAAATGGAATTCTCCTCCGTCTCTGTCAGAACTGATAATAAAGAGTGGGGCTAGTTATGTTATAGCTCAAACCATTATTCAGATACCAGGTCACCAATGTGGAGCTGGGAACTGTCTCTTTCGAGGGAGTATAGCTCCAAGAATCTCCAAACCAACAGGGACACTGGTTCAGAATTCCAGGTGTTATAGTCCAAAATGGCTACAGTGACTGTCTGAAGCACTACACCTGTGTAACCAACCCTTCATGTGTCCAGAGCAGGGAAACACTCTATCATTTCTGTGCATTTTCAATATTCTGTTATAGCCTTGATCATTAAAACTTCAAATCAAATTGCAACTAAACCCCCATACCTATTTATTGACACCACCGGGGGAAAAAAACTGTACAGAATATTCTGAAAAAATGCTGATGCCAAAATCTGCCGCACAAGATGAGAAACACCACCCTGAGCTTATTCTGGGTGCCTCAAGAACAAGAAAGGACCATTAGTCATAGCAGTTTCAGAGGAATGGGGTTTATCTGCAGGCTGCTGGAAACTCATCCAACAGGAATTTTACCATCAATATCATAATAAAGCCATCCTTCTATACCGGAGTAATTTCTTTGCCTAGGTCAACTTAATCAGTTAGGTACGGCCCTAAATGTGTATGCACATCGTCAACAGTCATCTCTTTATGCCCAGCCTAACATTCTTTGTTTACTATGAGTTTGAATGTGTTCAACTAACACAAAGATTCTCCTGCTTACTCCCACCACTTCTCCTGCGTAAGCAATATATTGGCATAGCTTTGCCATTTGTCAGCCAGCAGTCTGTGAACACATTTGCTCGTCAATCTAATTTTAACCTTTTCTCACACAAGCACTTGTAAATCAACCAGGCATTCTGTCATTCACTAGTCCTTGGTCTTCCTGTTGGCTTCTTTATTTTTAATTTTTAATTTTCAGTTTTATTTTTTTTAAAAAGCCTACCTTAACATCTTTTATAAAGCACACCCTGTATAGCTGGCAGAAAGGAAATTACATGGAATCTCTCTTACTTCTAGACTGCTGATAGAAGACTGCTGGGAATCTACACTATGGATAAATGTCTAGCAAAAAAAAATCCACCACCCAGTGGATAATGGATGCAAAGAATGCATTTCGGCACTTTCCAAAATGAAAGTCCTGCCCACTCTGAAAGGTAAGTACTTTTATAAAGTGCACTGCTAACAAATTCTCAGCACAGATGCCTAGATAGGTACATGTTCTTCTTGTTGCTAGGATTTTTTTTCCTTGTGGGTCACTGGGGATGAATCCACCAATGTATTTATAAATAATCTCACTTGGTTTATTTTAGTTAGGAGAACATTCTTGGCATAACTGATGTGAAAGGAAGCTTGGCCCATTTACCTCGGTAGAACCAAAGTCACTGTTAATAAGTTTTTCTTCATGTGGACTGTTAATGCCATTTTCCCAAGCATATTACAGCTGAGCATTTGGCTTCTGCTTTTGCTTTTGCTACTGAATAGCAGCAGGAGGGTGAATTCAAAGGTTTAAATAGGGTGTGCAATGTCTTCAGTCTTTAATTTCATTTACCCAGTTTTAGTTGTTTTTTCACCATCAATGCTACTTTAGATTTTTGTTCTCATGAATGAGGTATCAAAGGAAATTTTGGTGCAATCTCTGAAACATTTGTTGTATCAAAGTTGCATTGAAATTTGTGGAACAAAGTATGCTTGAATACTTCCTTTCCAATGACTTCAATGCACTTGGGTGGTGATGAAAAGAGATTTCAAGTACGCCTGTATTCTCTTCAGCACTGGCCACATTCATTGCTCAAAAATTGCCGTAAGACCATGTTTGAATAATAAATACATTCAGTCCCATTCAATATATTATTTTTTCCTTTAACCTCTACCTTGGATGTACTTCACAATGTGCAAGCAAGCAAACAAAAAGGTTGCAATGACCACCTCATGTGCAGGAAATGCATTAAGCACTAGATAGCCAACATGGTATAGTAGTCTGAGCATTGGACTAAGACTCTGGAGGACAGAGTTCAAAGTCCCACTTGGCCATGGAAAACCACTGGGTGACCTTAGACAAGTCACACTCTCTCCATCTCAGAGGAAGACAAAGGCAAATCCCTGCTCAACAAATCTTGCCAAGAAAACTTTGTGATAGATTCACATGAGTCAGAAATGAATTAAGTAGACACAACAATTTGAATCAATAGCAACTAGGGAAGAACACCTACATAAACTCCATTGATCCAACAGGTCTACTCTAACTAGAACAAACAAATTCCGACCATATTTCATAGTATGATATTCCACCGTTGCCTGAGAAAGGTTATTAAACATTTCAGCCAGCCTTATAATAGTAAATAGCTCAAGCTGTAATTATTGGAATATGTTCTATTTTTATTCACAGTCAGTGGAGAAATTTGAAGCTTCACCAAGTTTAGTAGCTCCTCTCCTGCTTCACTAATACAAACTGTACGCACACGTTCATGCATTGTACACCACTCAGACATGACACAAGCTTACAGGTTTCTGTGAGATGCTTATGGTGTTAACTTCCATAGAGACCATTTCCTTATAGAAAATGTGCCAAAATGACAGGTATAAATAATTGAGAAATTTGGCAAGACTTGTATCTCTCCTTATTGTACCCACTAAAGTGCACTCAGTAGATGTGGTTACTGACATAAGGTTTAGACATATTTTCTCCCTTGGGAAGGTTATTGATGTATGAAAACAGCTCAAGTAATCCACAGACTCTGGAAAGAAGTCCACACATACAGCTATGCAAATGTCAAATTCTGTGCTAGAGATCTCCATTCTGCAGGACCCCTCCACAAAAAGTTTTTCCTGCCACCCTTCCCTCATGGAAACAGCCCGTTGTGGCCAATTCTTGTTCCCGCTCTTGCCCCCCCCACACACACACACACTACCTAATCAAAGTAATTAAGACACTGAAACAATCATATTGAGCTTTTTGAAGAGGGTGATCCATAAATCTAAATAATCATATATGAGTAAACAAATTTGATATATGAATTTTCTTTCTTTTAGGCCATAAAATGTACGTATTTGAGGCCCATAGGACTGATGATACTCAGCACAGACAATCTGACAGCCATTGGACTAACATTTACTGAGTTGGTATTTAGATTTAAAAAAAAAAAATCAGCTGATCATACTAGGCCAGGTGTCTGCCACTCATGGTTCTTCAAATGTTGTTGAACTATAATTCCCATCAGCCCTTGCCAACATAGCCAATGTTTACAGATTATGGGAGTTGTAGCACAACAATATCTGGAAATTATTCATCTCTAGGTTAGGCTCTATGATTGAGGTGTCTAGTTTTCAGAACTCACTTGGGGAACTGAATATATTGGAAATAGGTTTCTCTTTCTTAAATAGTCACCAGTTGACTCATGGAAACTCCTAATTAGAAAAGGAGATGTCAATAGTTGGATATATTTTTCCCAGTTTTACAAGAATTACTTATTATGAATTGAAATTTCTGCTGTATTTTTTTCTTCGAATGCTGATGACATATAGCTCAGCCCTAAATGTACTTGAGATAAATGTTGTATTACACAGAGCTATATCAGAACAAATTATTTCGCAGACTGGAAAGAATATTGACCCTCAGTCATATTCAGAGTCAGCTTTCTTGACTCTGTAGATCTAGTAGGATGTGTGCTGTACCTGTCCAGAACAGAAAGCAGCTGATGATCTCGTCTAAATGCTCAGTTAGGAACAGTATTCAGAAAGGAAAATGACCTCCTTGTTTGCGGACTGCTTATCCTTACCCACACCAACTTTTTTCCCACAGCAAGGTGTTGGGTCTCACTCAGGACACCTTTCATTTCCTCTGAATGCTTGCTTGTACGCTGGCTCTTTTGACTTTTTGTGCAGGGAAGGCACTAGAATGTTTCTTTTTAGTCTATTAAATAAAATGCACATATCTGTATTTTGTTGGCCTCCTTGAATAGACTTCATTTCTCAGTTTGGATTGGACACGGAAGAGAAAGATCATTTGGAACTGCCCTGTGAAACAAGAGTTCATTTTAGCCTAGCATTCTGTTTCCAAATGGGCCAGTTTGATGTCTCTGAAACCTCAAAAACATGTGAAGTTGCTCTTGGTCCATCTAGCACAGCACAGCCCATGGATAGGTAATATGGTGTACTCCCAGGTGCTGTGGGCAACTCCCAAACAACTCCTGTGTCAGGGATCACAGGAGTTGTAAACCAAAACATACAGTGACATACAGTTATAGAGAGGAATCTTGCCTGGTTTTACCCAGAAACAGCAGGGACTGAACCCAGGTTTTTGCATGTAAATCATGTGCTCTGTCACTGAGCTGTAGACTTTCCTCACATCATGGCTACATTAAACAACATTATACATTATAAAAAGGTACTTCTAGCCTACAGAAGAGAAGGCAGAGAAATGCTATGAGAGCCATCTTCAAATATTATCTTAGAAGGGTTTTCAGGTAGAAGATAGAGCAAGCTTGTTCTCCAGAAGGTGAGATGCAATCCAATGGATTCAAATTACTGGGAGGGTGATTTCAACTGAATATTAGGAAGAACTAATGTTCCACTGTTCAAACAGTGGAATGTGCTACTATGGATGATGGTGGACTCTAATTTAAAGCTTTTAAACTGTTAGATGGCCACCTCTAGGGATATTTTAGCTGTTGATTCCTTCATGGGCAGCAGTTAGACTAGATGGCCCCTTCCCACTATATGATGCTGTATTACTGAAAACACAAACACTCCCCACACACTATGTTTGTTTTGGGGTCATATGGCCTGTGACCTGTGTGTCCACAGATATTAGTTTGGCCACAAACAATTATTTGCTGAATTCAGAGTGGCCAAGAACAGTGCCTGAAGACCATAACTTAGGAAAGTGATATTTCTGAAATACCCCTGCAGGCTAGGGGATTCTGGTAGTTGTAGTTCAAAAAAAAATAACATTGCAAGCTTTGTTCAAGACATACAAGAGAAAACCTTGCACCTCACAAGCTGCCTCATACTCAAGACAGTGAACGGGCTGTGTGGCATGCAGTGGAGGGCAGAGGTACACTCCAAAGATGATGGGAAAGGAGGATGTATTTGGCTTGGATGTAGAAATGTGCCTAACCCTAATGTTGAGATATTTATTACTTTTGCTGCTCCAGTTTTCCAAGCCACTTAGATTGAGCATTACAAAAGAAAACTATGAACTAAACTATTTGGGAAGGGCAAATGATTAATTGTAGATGACTCCCTTGTCCTGTACACACACCCCACTAACAAATACAGAAGCACTAGTTGCATCTCATTTTATTTTAACCAGGAATGCTTCTACATAAAGAAAATATTTTCTTTTAGAAGGCACTCAGCAAAATATGTAAGCCTGCATCCTATAGTTAGTCCCAACTAACTTAGCTGTTTCTATCCATTGTACATCGTCTCAGAGGCCACGATGGACTGAGAGGTGACATACACACGTCTAAAATAAATTAATTAATTAAACTAGAGTAGAGCCACTAAATCTAAGTGCTGACTCACTGTTCAATAATTGATATAATGGATCCATACTAGTTGGGGCCAACCAATAGGATTCAGACTACAGTGTTATGTATTGTATGTGCATTGATTCCAGCAAAATTATACAATGTCTTAGTTTTTATATATTTGGTGGTGCAGTGATTAAATGCCAGTAGTGCAGCCACAAGGTTGTGAGTTCAGTCCTGCCGGGCTCCAGGTTGACTGAGCCTTCCATCCTTCCGCAGGTCGGTAAAATGAGTACCCAGCTTGCTTGGGGCAATTAGCTAACACATTGTAAACCACTTAGAGAGCACTTTGCTGGTAAGCGGTATAGAAATACACATGCTATTGCTTTGTATACATCTCTGACATGTAACTTCTTCAATTCACATGACCCAGGCAAAAAAACAACACAAAGCAATTTTGAAGGAAATCACATTTTTAACATTTCTCATGACCAAATTATGAATGACCAAATCCAGCCAAAGATAAACATGTTTAAACCAGATTTGTTTGCATGAAAGAGATATAAGCTCAACCCTAACAATATCCTCACATCTATTAAAATTGGCTGCCATTTATTTATAAGGTATACCCAAGCACTTTCAGCGGGAGAAATAAAAGCAAGTAACTCTGCTCTGAGGTTCAAGCCTCTAGCTAGGAAAAACTGAAATCCTAATAGGCTTTCTGGGAAATGGCCCTTGCAATCAATTCCCCACCCCACCCCAGGCATATGAAAGTAGTTACTCAAAAAAAAAAAACAGGTGTAACAACTAAAATTAGCAGCATGGACAAAACCAGAAAGATATTCCCAAGATCTAAAACCTCCTACCTCTTCCCAAGGTCTAGATGTGTCTTTAAAAGTCTATGTCCTTTAGCCTTGCTTCCAGTTAATCAAAATATACAATCTGTCAGTTAGATGCTAAGAAAGAAAAATATACAACAACAACAACAGCAAACAGTCTTCCCTAATGTGGAAGTTGTGACAGTGGTGTTCTAGGAAACACCGCGAAAAGGAAACTGACAAAGTTCCATGCCCCTGTTTCTGCAGCTTCAGCTGACTAAGATCCAAGTAATATAACTTACCTTGGTATGATTCCATCAACAGAAAATGGAAAAGCAAGTTCCTGCCTTTCTTCTTAGCAGTGATTTTTAGCAAGGCAGGGAGGAAGCCAGAAATTAATTACTTAATTGTATTTCTGCATCTCTTCCCAGCCCATAAGGGCTCCCAAGGCAATGAACAAGTACAAAACAAAGAGAAAGAGAAAAACATTCTTAAAAAACCATTAAAATATTCTTGAAACACTAAAAACAGTCTAAAAACAATCCTAGAATCCAGTTTTGAAACACTTAAAGCAGCAGTTTCAAATACCGAATGTTATCCAGAACAGCACTGTTTGGGCTATCCACCGGAAGCATAAAAGAGAAGGGACCAGACTAACTCTCTTGGGTAGGGAGTTCCACAGCTGCGGTGCTGCTACAGAGGAAGTCCTGTTATGTGTAGCTGCCAACCTAACTTCATGATATGTGGGACACACAACAGGGCCTCCTTTGAAGATCTCAAATTTCTGGCTGGATCATATGGGAAGAGGTAACTTTTTTGATAACTTGGCCCCAAGTGATTTAGGGCTTTGTAGGTCAATACCAGCACCTTGAATTGAACATGGAAGCAAATTGGTAGCCAGTATAATTCTTCCAAGACCAGTGTTATATGGTCTCTTAAAATGTACTTTTAACACCAATCTGAATGCTGCATTTTGTATTAGCTGCAGCTGCTAAACACTTTTCAAGGGCAGCCCCACATAGAGTGCAATGTAGTAGTCCCATTGAGAAGTAACTATGGCATGAGCCACCGTGGTCAGATCTGCCTTCCCCAAGAAAGAGTGCAGCTGGCACACCAGCTGAAGCTGGGCATAGGTGTTCCTGGCCGCTGCAGCAACTTGCCTTTCCAGGAGCACCACTGGGTCCAAGAGCATCCCCAAGCTATGAAACTGATCTTTTAGAAGGGCAATTCCATCCAGAACAGGCTGTGAACCCAATCCCAGGTTGATTTTCCTACTGACCAGCAGCACCCCCATCTTGTCTGAATTAAGGCTCAGCCTATTCATCCACACCCAGTCCTTTACTGCATCCAGACAACGATTCAGTACCACAGCAGCTTCCTTGGCATCAGTTGTAAATGAGAGACAGAGCAGGGTATCATCAGCCTACTGATGACACCCAGCCCCAAAGCTCTGGATGGCTTCTGCCAGCAGTTTCATGTAGATTTGAAAAGTATAGGGAACAGTGTTGACCCCCGTGGAACTCCACAGGCTAAAGGCCAAACTGCTGAACAAGAGTCCCCAAGCACCATCCTCTGGGAACATTTAGCCAAGAAGGACAAGAACCACTAGAGATCAATGCCCCCAAGTCCTACAGCAGCCAGATGACCCGAAAGGATATCATGGTCATTGATACCACAAGTCACTGAAAGATCCACAGGGACCAATAGAGATTCACTCCTCCTGACCAGCTCCCACTGTAGGTCATCCACCAAGGTGACCAAGGCTGTTCCTGTCCCATAACCAGGCCTGAACCCAGATTGGAACAGGTCTAGGCAATCTATTTCATCCAAGAAAGCCTAGAGTTGTGCTGCTACCACTCACTCTAGGACCTTACTTACTAAGGGGATTAGAGACTGGCTGATAGTTATCTGAGGAAATAGGGTCCAATGAAGTTTTTTTTTCCAACAAAGGTCTTAACAATTGTTTATTTTACAGAGGCTGGAACATAGCCCTCTTTCAAAGAAGCATTTACAGCCTCCACCATCCAACTGGCCAATCTTCCTCTGGCAGCTTTAATTAGCTGGGATGGACATGGGTCTAACAGACAAGTGGTTGATCTCACCTCTCCAAGCAACTTGTCCACATCATTGTATTGAACAACCTAAAATTCATCATCAAAACTGGACAAGTGTATGCCTCAGTTACCTCCCCAGACTCTACCTTCAATGTAGAGTGCAAATCAGAATGAATCTGAGCAATTTTCTCTGCAAAGCGTTGAGCAAATTAGTCACAGTGCTTTTCTGGGGACTCCTCCTCAGCAGTCTGAGGTCTTGGGTGTAATAGCCCTTTAATTATCCAGAACAGCTGCACTGGACAAGACTGAGTTAAAGTAACAGAGGCACCAATCAATCGGTTCTTTACTGCCCTTGCTGCCTTAAACTATGCCTGACCAGAGTCATCCTGAGTCTTTCTCCACCATTGCTCTAGTTGTCTACCAAGTGCTTCATTGCCCTGAGCTCCTCAGAAAACGAAAGTTTCCATGTTTTTGTCTCAAGTACAGGACATTTGGGAGCAACTGTGTCCATTGCCCAGATCATTCCCCTATTCCACAGATCAACTAGGTTATCAAAACAATCACCAGCTCTAGCAGCTGAAAAATCCCCTAGAACATTCAAGAATCGTTCTGGATTCGTTAGTGTCTGGGGGTGGACCATTTTAATGGGTCTACCACACCTCTGTGGAAGTTAGGTGTCCCAGCAAATCTAAACACTCCCAGTAGTGATCTATTCATGCCAACAAGGATCTTTCAAATCTCCCTATCCCCAGATCACCATCACCCTGAACAAACAAACAAACAAACAAAAAATCAGTCAAGAGTGTAGCCTATTACATGTGTAGGAACAGATATTAACTGAGACAGGCCAACAGTTATCAAGGAAGCCATGAAATCCTGAGCTGGCCCTGATGCGGGTGCTTCAGCATGGATATTAAAATTCCCCAACACAATGAGTTTGGGATTAACACCACTTCCAAGATCACCTCCAGCAGTTCTGGCAAGGAGACAGTTGGGCAGCATGGTGGATGGTACACCCACAGGATCCCCATCCTGCCTTGTTGCTTTTTGCCAGGTGTATACACTCAAACCTTGGAGATTGTTGGAAAGAGTACCTCGATAGGGGAATGGACTCATGATAGATCACTGTGACTCCTTCTCCCTGCCCATAATATCTTGCCTGCTGCTACATCTAGAATTTCAGTAATTTCAGTAAGTAAACTAAGTAAATTTAAATAATCAGGAATGAATGTAGGATCTTTTCTGCAAAGCTTAGCAAATCTCTGGTTCATATATTCAATGTGATATTCATTTGCCCCTTCCTAGGCCCTGCAGCAACCAATCAGTTCCTCACAACTCATTCAAGAAGGGGAAAAAGTGATTCCCACTGGGGCCATTTCCGCACTACCTTGTTATGGTGCTATTACTCTACTTTCAACTCCCTGTGGAATTCTGGGACTTGTATTTTCCTGAGACAAAAGAGCTCTCTGGCTGGGAATTCTAAAGGCCCCTCCCTAAACTGCAAACTCCAGGATTCCATAGGGTGTTGAACGTGAAATAATAGCACTATAACAGTGCAGTGTGGAAAGGCCCTCAGTTTCAGGCCCCTTTCCTGACAGCAACTACTCTCATTATGTTCCTACCACCAAGAGGGAGGCTGAATTACAACTGTCCGAAACAGCAGCTTGGGCCATTTCCGCACTAGCCTTTGAGGCCCCTCCGTAAACTGCAAACCCCAGGATTCCATAGGATGTTGAAAGTGGAATAATAGCGCTATAATAGGCTAGTGCGGAAATGGCCTTGTTCCTTAACCTACTGTGGTCTCTTATATCAGTTGTGTATTACTTTCATGCTATGGCAATATCCTATGGGCTTTTTAGTTTGGTGAGGTATTTAGAGAGTTCAGCTTATCCTTTTGTGACTTTTTGGTTGAACTAACTAAAAAAAAAACACTTTTGTTTAACAAAAGAGGACAAAAAGTTTAAGCTGGAAGTCTGCCTTCCAGCTTCCTTCCAGGCAACATGCAGACTGCATGACTCCAATATCATCACTGCCCAGCCACCAGCCACCCATACACATTCAAACATATTTGCTTTATGAAGAAACTGTGATTTTGAAAGCTATGTGCCAAGATGTTTGCGTCCTCATCATGCCCTATTCTGGGTTCTCTTGCAAACACAATGCAATACCAGCATCTTTTTCCACTGGGTGACTTTTAAAAATGTTTTTGTTTTCTAATGTTTTCTTTCTAAAGTTCTCTATTCAAATAAGAGGCACCAGGGGTCAGGGTGTAGCTATGAGGGTGTTGGTAAAGGCATTGCTCCTCCCAAATAAGAATTTTTTTCCCCCTCCCATGAAATTTTCTTCTAGTAGTTTTTTGTTTTTGTTTTTATTTGTTTGTTTTTTGCAGTATTTTAAAACTTCAGTTTAGCATTTAGAAATACAGGCACCCAAGGAAAAGGGGTAGGCAAGGTTACCAAGGGAATGTGAACACAGCAAATAGAAGAGTTCAAAGTGTGGATAGTTTTCAATGTCTCATTCTTTGCGATGCTAGAAATTTGGGCACTGAGGGAATGTTTCTTAGGAGGGCAGAATTCTCATTTCAGATAATGCCCTCATTTTAACCCTCCCCTTTTTTTTTTAGCTACAACCCTGCTTGAAGTCATGTCCTATATGCAGAAAGCTCAAAGCTCAAATGTATGGGTTTGTGTTGTAGCTATGCCACCGGTGAGAAGTCAGATCAGTGTGTCTTTCCTTCTTTTTATTATTTCATATACATGCAAATAACTGAACATGATTTTAAAGCAAAGGGAAAATATTTTCTTCCTATCAGGTATCATTAGGTTTGTCTTGACATTATTCTGTGTGGCTTGGTAGAGAATCCTTGAGCCCTCTGCACGCATATTCTGAATGCTGATGTTTTCTTTTCACACTGTTCAACCTGCTGATTTCTGTGAGCTGGGTTTAAAAGAGGAAAACAGAACCCAAATGTCTTATTTTTGCTCCTAATATTTTTCCATTCATGGGTTGAATCCTTCTGTCAGTGGAAGGACATCTTCAGATCCAAGTCAATGCTCATCATTTTCTTGGTCTCCATGGGTATGAGTTGCATAGGGTTTTTGTGAATTTTGAAGAGGAAGTATGAGGGTCTTTCTGTTTGGTAGTCATGTTATCTGGAAGTTTTGCAGCCTAAAGTAGAATAGAATAAGCCCTATTAAGTTCAGTGTGACCTGAAGTAACCTCTTGGATTGCACTGCATGGGTTGTCTGCTTTGCATCTACCAAACATCTTTTTTTCCTCTTAGAGAAAAGTCCTCCCACAGCAATATAATAAATCACCTTTTAAAATCCTTTATGAGGCTGCAGTCCTATAATCAGCTTGAGAATACACTCAATAGGCATAGGACTGGGCTGTAAAACTGTCAGCTCCTTGGCCTACATATTTGGCTGCAATAAATACTGAATAAACCCCTGCAGATGGTGTAAGCCATACACTGTAAAGAAAAGTCCTATCAATACAGGGACCTCCAGGGCAAATACAAACAGGCTACAGCATTTTTTAGTTTTGTAAGCACATCTGTGAAAACAGAGAGAAGGGAATCATAGCATCACAAGAAATCCAGAGAAACTTGTCAAATGGCTTGGGGATAGTCAAAAAAAGAAACATCTGGACAAACTGTCCAAGTGTAGCATCTAGTATTCACAGGCTCATCACTTCAGAAAACTTCACCAGATGCTCAGCTTTTTTTGCTCCTTGTAATGTATTTTTATTTTCTTTGCACTAACTTTCTCCAGCTGTGTCCCATGTTTTTGTATATGTGTACGGAGAGGAGAGCAGTTGTCTTTAATAATGGGGAACAAACTGTTATTACATTCCCCTCATATTTGTAATATAGTTGAATATTTCTTCCCATCCAAGCTCTAGATAGCTTGACAGCTTTGGGGCTTATGACTTCAGACTTGCAAAATCTAGAAAGATTTACATTTTCCTGCTGTAAAAGTATAGTCATAGTTTGAACTGATTGCCTTATTCATGATTGGGCAGTATCCCAAGCACCCAATATTTAGTTAATTAGTTCATTAATGAATAGAATAACTTGTATCCCACACCTCTACTGTTTATATAGCACTCTGGGAAGCTAAGGGCATGTAAAACCATTAATAAAATGCTATAAAAATTACAAAATACAGTTGTAATTAGCAAAAAAATAATAAATGGATATAAAACATTATAGAAAACTCAAGAAGCAAATATCCTCCCAAACAAGACCCCTTTCCCATATGGAAAAAGACAATCAAAGAGGGTGGCAGCCTAGCCTCTTGGGGCAAGGCGTTCCAGAGTTTAGCTACAGCCATTGAAAAGGTCCTTTCTCTTGCCCACATCTACCATAGACCAGTCACAAAGAAGGAACCCTCCATCAGTTCTTAAGGCTCAGGCAAGCTGATAAGAGAGATCCCTAATTATTTAGAGCTCTAAAGAAACAAACTCTTGAATTGTGTTCCAAAACCAACTGACAATTGATAACTAGTGCAGACCTTGTAGGACAGTTGTGATGTGACTCTTTAAATGAGGGTACATTGGAATTCTTGATGTTATGTTCTACACCAGCTTCAGTTTCTGAGGAGTCTTGGTGGTTGTTTGTTTCCCTTTCTCTCTTTGTGGTTATAATATCTCTTATCTCTTATCACAGATGTAGCAAAAGGAGCCATAGAAATCTATCTCATTATCATCTATCTCATTGGGAAGTTGCTATGTAAATGAAATGTTTACCAACTTTTAAAAAAAGAAAAGAGGGAGGTTATAAACAAGCTTCTATTACATTACAGTCTGTCCAGCTTTGTAGCTAAGTCTTGAGTAGTAATTAAAGGCACTGCCAAAGGTATTCAGTGGAAAATAGTAGTAATAATAAAATCACCAGGAAAACATGTGGCAGAACATTTATCCAGGACGCCCATCAGGGAAGATCCCGTCTCTGCATTAATCGTTTATATCCTGGCAAAGGTTTTTCGCAAAATTGTGAATCACTACTTAAGAGAGATTGTTCATTTCACAATGGAAGAAATTTTTCCCTGTACCAACTCTTTTATTTTTCAACTCTGATTTTCATCGAACATGGAACACTCTGTGCAGTGTGACATGCAATTTAACATTACCCCAGGGCTCGCAGTTTAAATCCAAAACATTTTCTAACAGGATGGTCTTAGCTAAGGAAGGGATCCCCTAAATTGCTTATCTGCTTGATTTAAAGCTCCCAAAAGGAATTGATTAAAAGCCACCCTGCAAGACTATCAGAGTCATGTGGTCTATTTTTAGATTGTCCCAATCTGCAAGACTGGAGGAGGGCAAAGCAAACTGGAGGAGGGCAGATGTTGTCCCCATCTTCAAAAAGGGGGAAAAAAGAGGACCTAAATAATTATCACCCAGTCAGCCTGATGTCAATACCAGGCAAGATCCTGTAGCAGATCATTAAACAGTCAGTTTGTAATTACTTAGAAAGCAATGCTGTAATCACTAAGAGTCAACATGGAGTTCTCAGAAATAAGTCATGGCAGACTAATTTTATCTCTTTTTACGATAGAATTACAAGCTTGATAGATGAAGGGAATGCTGTGGACATAGCATATCTTGATTTCAGTAAGGCCTTTGACAGAGTTCCCCATGACATTCTTGCAAAGAAGCTAGTAAAATGTGGGCTACTATTAGGTGGATTTGTAACTGGTTGACTGACTGAACCCAAAGGGTGCTCACCAATGGTTGCTTTCATCCTGGAGAGAAGTGACTAGTGGGGTGCCACAGAGTTCTGTCCTGGGCCCAGTGCTATTCAACATCTTCATCGATGACTTAGATGAGGAGTAGAGGGCATGCTGATCAAATTTGCAGATGATACCAAATTGGAAGGGGTTGCTAAAATGCCAAAGGACAGGATCAAAATTCAAAATGACCTTGACAGATTGGAGAGCTGGGCCCAAGCTAACAAAATGAATTTCAACCAAGAGAAATGTAAGGTCCTGCACTTAGGCAGAAAAAATGGAGTGCATAAATATAGGATGGGGGACACGTGGCTGGAGAACAGTACGTGTGAAAGGAATCTAGGAGTCTTGGTAGATCACAAGCTGAATATGAGTCAGCTGTGTGAAGAGGCAGCCAAGAAAGCCAACATGATTCTTGGTTGCATCAATAGGAGTATGGTGTCTAGATCAAGAGAGGTAATGGTACCACTCAATTCTGCTTTGCTTAGACCTCATCTGGATTACTGTGTCCAGTTCTGGGCACCTCAGTTCAGGAAGGATATCAACAAGCTGGAGCATGTCCAGAGGAGGGTGATCAAAATGGTGAAGGGTCTGGAATCCATGCCCTATGTGGAGCAGCTTAGGGAGCTGGATATGTTTAGTCTTCAGAAGAGAAGGTTAAGAGGGGACATGATAGCCATGTTTAAATACTTGAAGAGAAGTCATGTCAGGAAGGAAGCAGGCTTGTTTTCTACTGCTCCAGAGATTAGGACAAGGAGCAATGGATTCAAGCTACAGGAAAGGAGATTCCAGTTGAACCTCAGGAAGAGCTTCCTGATGGTCAGAGCTGTTCAGCGGTGGAATATGCTGCCTCAGAGTGTGGTGGAGTCTCCTTCTTTGGAGGTTTTTAAGCAGAGGCTGGATGGCCATCTGTTGAGAGTTCTTTGATGTGTGTTCCTGCATAGCAGGGGGTTGGACTGGACGGCCCCTGTGGTGTCTTGCAACTCTATGATTCTATGCAATGCAGGTAGGATACCAATTGTCTGAATATCATTTAAAAAAAAAAACACTAGATGTTTAAAATTAGCGTTCCTGGTGGTAAGATTTGCCAGCTACAGTGCATACCAGAGACCTTTTTGTATGATACAACTATAGCACTGTGATTCTCCTTCAATTGCCATGGCTCCATCCTATGGAATCCTGTGATTTGTTGTTTGGTCAGAAGAACCAGAAGAGCTCTCTGTCTGAGAATTCTACATGCCTTTCCCTAATCTGCCATTCCCAAAATTCCATAGGACAGAACCATGGCAGCTAAAGTGGAATCATAGTACTATAATTGTGTAGCATGAAAAGATCCTTGGACACCCAGCAAGCAATATATCTTCTGTTCATTATCTCATTCATCCTTAATGATTAGGGATGACTGTTGTTGCCTGGATGTCAGTCCCTTATTCTACAAGAGAGACCAAAATCATTTGTAGCCCCAGTGCCACCTCCATTCAATCAGTATAGTGCCATTGTTTGCCCATGATTTAATTGACAAAAGGAACAATGGAGGAAAATGTAAAATTAAGTTACATATTTTTGTATTTTTTGCAAACTGATTTTGTGCTTTATTTTTTAATTAATTGTATTAGTATTTTACAAAACAGAGATCACAAACATGACAAATAAGTAAGTATATATAAAAAGAAAGGAGGACAGAAAAAAGAATGACATCTGAGCACACAAAGATACCCATGGATTAACATGTGAATTAAAGTAACAGCAAGAAAGAAAGAAAGAAAGAAAGAAAGAAAGAAAGAAAGAAAGAAAGAAAGAAAGAAAGAGAGAGAATGTAAGGATGGAATATAACCTGCCCCCTACTCTAAGCTTCCCTTTAAAAAAAGAAAAGTAACCTTTTCCTCTTGCCCCCTCCCGAATTCATACTAAAAGAGAATATATATAAACTTTCTACTTTTTTCCTTAATGTGCCTAACACCTAATTCATATTCCTTCCTTCAGCTTCCGTTACATTCTGTTACAACAGTATTGCATAATAAAAAATATACAATGTAAATAAACTTAACGCTGCTAAATAATAATGCAACAGATTTTTTAAATACTGCCAATTGACTTACTTATTATTTTCACTAGTTAATTGTTCCATACATATCCATATCCTAAATACATCTATATCATTTTATATTCTAAAGTCATTACAGAATTCATAGACCAATCCAGTTATCATCCTTAATCCATACGATGTTTGCCTATTTTATCTTCCTCTTAAATTTGATCCCACGTTTCACAGGAAAACATCCTTCTCCCAATTTCTTCTCACATGACACTTCTTACATCCTAAGATAACACCTACACTTTAAGCATATTTTCTTCTCCTTCAATTTAACAAAGTAAATCAGCCCTCACACATCACTTCAAAAAATCACAATCTTAAACCTTGTTTCCTGTGTTGGTTTTGTTCAGTTTGCATAGAGATCTCAATTAAATTCAACCCCCTTCATGAGATACTATCTCCTTTTCATCAGTCAAACGATCCTGGTGATAAATCACCCCAAAAGCAGTAACTCACCCCAAAAGCAGTAGCTCTATTTCTGTTTCTTCTTATCTGGCTGTCTGCTTTCCCCTTTGTTTAGGTTCCATGTCCATTTTCAAATTTTTCTCTATATCTTTTTCAGTGTTTTTACCTTCTATCTGCCAATTCAGATCCTTAAGTTTTTGCTTTAATTTCTTAAATTCCTGTTTCATAAAGTCAATTGTGCATCTAAAGTCTTGACGTATTTGCTCCATTATCATTTGTAAAGAGCCCTCTAACTGTGCAGCTGAAAGTTCCATTTTTCACTGCATCCAGTAATTATGGGGTTAACAATTCACTTCCTTGGAATCTGGCTAGAGACTGCCAAAACAAGCACCATCACCTGATAACATTCAGTTCTTTTTCTTGCTTTGATTTATTTTACTTTCATCTTTTCACAAGTAAAATACAATTCAATCTATTAAACAAGCAAATACACTTAGGCCCTTTCCGTATATGGGGGGTGGAAATGCCCGAAAATGGAGCTTACCGGCTTTCTTTTGCAGCCGGCTGACGCCATGAAGAGCAGCGAGTTCACTGCTCCACAGTCCTCCGGCATCCCAAATGGCGGCTTCCGGAAGCTCGCCAGCCGAAAGCCTGTCCCTGGAAGATCTGCAGGCACACACTTGTGCACGCCTGCAAATCTGCTCCAGAGCCGGGCGACGGAGCTACACAGCTTCGCTTGCTCCATGCTTTTTAGAAACCTCAAAAAAGAGGTTTTTAAAAACCACGCTGCACGACCAGTTTTGGTCGCGCAGAACTGGACTGAGGTGTGGATCTACAGAAAGTAGTCCACCCCAGTCCACTCTACAGTGCAGAAGACCTCCGTTGGAGGTTGCTCTGCACCATTTTAAATTCCCAGTGCGAAAATGGCCTTAGTTTTCTAGTTCTCAGTTCTTCTCTTTTTTAAAACCTCAAGTCCACGTTTTAAATTCTATTGTCCCAGACTTATGGGTCAAATACACTTATTCAGCTCTTGATTACAGGAAGAGTACAACAACAAAGGCACCTCTGATCTGTTTTAATCAGAAGGTTTCTTCACTTTTATGACTTACAAAGTTAATTGAAATTTCTTCTTTTAAGAAAGCAGGTTTCTGGCATAAGGCCATCAGATCTTACAATCTAAACAGTTGTGTTTCATTGCAAGGGCTGTTACTCCCTTAGTCCTTCCCATTCACAGCACATTTACTAAAAGGCAATTCCATACAATGGGAATTCAGGACCCAAATGGGCAATCCTGTGCTCCTTTTTTGTCTGACAGCAGGGGCAGTGACTCCAGCCAGACATCCCTCTTGCTGGGACTTTAAAATGAAAACTTTCCTCACTGGGGAGCTGCAGCAGGGAAGCTCACTGGAAGTCAAACCAAATGAGCCATGCTTCATGACATGCATGTATGAATGAATTAAGCCTGTTTCCTGCGTAATCCTTATTTGCCCTTTTCTGTTGGATTCTGTTATAATGCTAATTATTCTACTTTCAACATCCTGTGGAATTCTGGGGTTTGTTGTTTACTGAGGCCAAAGAGCTCTCTGGCTGAGAATTTTAAATGCCCTTCCCTCAACTGCAAACCCCGGGATTCCACAGGAAGTTGAAAGTGGAATAATAGCACTATAACAGTCTATTGCAGAAAGGCCTCAAGTTCCAGAGCAGGTTTATTTCTCAAGGGGGCTAAATACAACAATTTAAGGAGACCGAGAAGGTTGTATGGAAGAGCAAAACACCATTTGGGTACACCCAGCAGGATTGTGTGGATTAAGTATTGTAGGAAAAAAATTAAGGTGTAAAGTTGTACATTACAGCCACAATCCCACACAGTTAAGAGCAACCCTATTTACGTCTATATAGTACTGGGTTGTGTCCATTATGTCAGTGTTGCTAAAACCAATGGGCAATTTTATTTCTACTTTTATAATGCAACCATATATATATCTAGGCAAAAGTAAGACCCAATGACTTCAATAAGACTTATTCCTGTCTATAGGAGTGCTGCCTAAGTTTGGGTTCCGAAGAAATGCTTCCCTCTGGTGTGCAAATATTGATAGTAAATCATTACCACATAAAGGATCTTCTGAAAAACAGCAGTCACTAAAGGCATTAAAAGACTCTGACAGTCATTTATATATTTATATAATGATCTCATGTCTGAACTTTTTCTATACAAACAAAATCACATTTGTCGTCCATAGAAACTGACTCAGATGTCAGTTTGTCTTGCCTGAATATAAATAAAATGAACACTCATTATATTTTATCTGTCTTGACTGTTTCAGACATTTGTTTCCTATTAATCAGGTTGAGTATTAACTCTGGTTGACTAACTCTTTTTATAATTCAGGATGTTAAGAATGAGTGATTCAACAGCTATGTTGATGTGGGAAACCAGTCTAGATAGCAGCAAAAATGCATAACTCAGACCGCCACCTTCTATGGCTGATAACATTCAAAACGGTTACAACCCAGTCAGCCTGTGAATCTGGTTCATGGTTCCTGATCACTGGAGAAGACAAGTGCTGACATTTTGCTGATATCTGCAGGAAAAAAATGACCAAGGGTTTTTCCATTTTTATTTGTATGCTCAATGACTCTTTTGGCATCAGCTCTGTCTCATCTCCAAGTTTTGGGGCAGTAAGAGAATTTCTTTCATGTTTTCTCACACAATAGGAATTAAACAAACATTACTGGAATATACCTAAATGACGTACTTGGACTGTGTTAGGTCAGTTTTAAATAGCATTCCCCTCAACATTTCTAACTACATTTCAGTATTTCAAACATGTGCCCCTACTTCAAAATCATCTGTTTTGTTTTAGCTATATTCTGAGATAAAATTCTTTCAGGGTACACTATTCTTTCCTGTGCGCTATTCCATTTCTCTCTCCCCTAGAAAGCCTTATTCTGAGATGACTTTTTTGTACTTTGGGGAACTCAAAAAGCAGCTGCCTCCTTTGCCATGCAATGGGGGCTACCTTTATTTATTTATTTATTTATTTATTTATTTATTTATACTATTTATATCCCGCCCTTCAGCCAGTACAGTAAGCAGGAGTCAAACGCCTATTGAAAGATATAGACAGATGACAATTCATTGTATTTGAGAGGAGATGATGGTAGTGATGACGATGATGATGATATTATTTCTTACCTACCTTTTCTCATGGATTGAGGCAGGGAACAACAACAGATTCATATAGAACACATATTATCAGTTAAAATACATAAACTAGTTAAAACATATAACATCAGAAGAACATATAAGGGCAATACATATTAAAATAATCAATCCATATTTTAAAAATCATAATTTAAAAATCATTTTGATAGGGATGCTGAAACAAACTGGTCTTGAAAGCTATTTTAAATTCAGGCAGTGCATTCAGCTGCTAAACCTCTTCCGGCAGTCATTCCATAGTTTACAGGCAGTTGAAGAAAATGTGTTCCGGGTGATAGCTGCCAAGCTGGTTGACTGGAGTAAACGTCCCCCAGAGGACTGGAGTGTACAGGGTGGATTATATTGAGGGAGGTGATCCTGGAAATAACGTGGACCCAAAGCATGTAAAGCTTTAAAGGTAACAACCAACACTTTGTACTTTGGAAACTAACTGGCAGTTGGTGGAGTGATTTTAATATTGGTATAATATGATCAGTTCTAGATGTACCAGTAATAAACCTGACTGCTATGTTTTGAACTAATTGAAGCTTCTGAACTTGGTACAGAGGTAGCCCTTCACAGTAAGTTAAAGCCAGGTTGTACTCTCACCACTATGTGGTCTTGCAGTTGCCACTCCCACTAGCAGCTGGGCACAGAATCATAGAACTGGAAGAGTACCACAAGGATCATAAAGTCCAGCCCCCAATTATGCAGGAAAACACAATCAAAGCATCCCGACAGATAGATGGCCATCCAGCCTCTGTCTAAAAACCTCCAAAGAGGGAGAGTCCACCACATTCTGAGGCAGTTATTCCACTGTCAAACTGTTATCAGCACTATGAAGTTCTTCCTAATGTTTAGATAAAATCTCTTTTCCTGAAATGTGAAGCCATTACTCTGCATCCTAGTCCCTGGAGCAGCAGAAAACAGACTTGCTTCATCCTTCATATGACATCCCTTGAAATATTTAAACAGAGCTATCATGTCACTTCTTAACCTTCTCTTCTCCAGGTTAAACATACTTAGCTCCCTAAGCTGATCCTCATAGGCCATAGTGTTAATAGGGCATACACTCCCACACTTTGATATGGTTTAAATGGCGAATATTAATTGCTATGGCTGCATGGTCATGCTGACTAAAGGGAAAAGCTGGCTGAACACACACATTGCAAAACCAGGTCAGGAAAAATCTTGAGGCATAGCCAGGTCATAGTCAGGAAATCACTAGGGCCATTTCTGCCCTACACTGTTATAGTGCTCTTATTCCACTTTCAGCATCCTGTGGAATTCTGGGGTTTGTAGTTTCCTGAGGCCAAAGAGTTCTCTGGCTGAGAAGTCTACATGCCCCTCCCTAAACTGCAAACCCCAGGATTCCCTAGGAGGTTGAAAGTGGAATAATAGCACTACAACAGTGCCATGCGGAAATGACCTAGGAAACTCCAGTGATAATGAACTTACAGTTACTTGACCTTTAAAGACTGAGATGTTCTCACAGAACAACTGATTGTCGTAGCCCATCTTCCTCTGACCAAACAAATTTCCCTTTTGTTCCCACACTTGTCTTGGAATTAAGGAGCTATCAGGACTCCCATTGGTCCTTTGTTACCTAATGCTAAAGCCATTAGTCCAATCTTGACCCATTGTCTACTCTCCAGACTATTTTTTACTTTTCCAGAGAACCATTAGCACCTGAGCCCTCCTGGCAGAAATAGAGTATTTAAATCCCAGTTTTTGGCTACTCAGTTCACAGTAGGCTGGTTGCTGGTCATCACTCTGCTGTTCCAATTTCTGTTTATGTACTGTCTTTAGACTCTGTGTCTAAGCCACGATGTTTCTTCTTCTCTGCTGGATTGGTAAATATCACTCACGTTGCCTACACTCTCTCTGTCAAAAACTTTCCTTCCTTTTCCTTCAGCTAGCCTTGTGTGATTCCAGTTCTTACAGTAAAACAAATAAGCTGACTCTTGGATCTCTGGCTGGTTCTTTCCTGCATTAGGACCAGTAGAGATAGGTGCAAAAGATCCCATAATGTTACACCCCCACTTCACAGGCCTCCTCTTTGAGCTAGTATTCCCCACCATTTCACAGAGGCACTGGCATCACAGGTGGATCCCTGAGTCACCCACATTTTGGGTGACCCAGTGGTTTCCAGATCCTGTACCATTTTGGCTGCCCCTTCCTCTGGTTTAGCTGTATTATTGTAAACAATGCATATATACACACCCAAACAACGGTCAAACTGAAGCAAGCTACTTAAAGTCACAATGTGTTTGTTCCATGTTACTCTATTTCTAAAGTATTATGATTTTTTAAAATAAAAACCTCATTTTTCTTTTTTTGATTATTTAACAGTTAGAATGACTTCCAAAAACTCGAAGAATTTTAAAAGGTGTCTCTTTTGGAAAGAAGATTAGAGAATGATAGATCAAATCCTCTTGCATTTCTAATTGAAACCCATTGAGTTCAGTGCACTTTCCTTCAAAATAAAATATTTAGGCATCGAAAAAATTATTTAGAGAAACAGCATCGGGGAGAAGACCTTTCCTCTAAAACCATTTCCCCCTAATCACTACATCACTTTTGCTGATTTTTAATTGAATTGCTTTTTCTCCCCAGTCTTAGTCTGTACTGGATAATATTGAAACCGGTTGCAAGCAACTTGCATGCTTGGCATGTGCATCTGAAGAAGGTCTCAGAGCCATTATGATCCAAAAAGCACCCATACACACTCACAACCAACTGATCAACCAAGAACTCCAGCAGAATAAGATAAAGAATGGCAATAGAGCCTGTTTCTACACATGAAAAGGCAACAGTATATTTCTCATTGGTATTATGCAGAAATTATTGCAGCTATCTGATAACCACTGAATATTTTGCAAGAAGCAGATGAATTCAAAAGCATTAGAGCCAGAACCAAACTGAAACTCCTTTAGTACAGATGATCATCTACTTTGTACAGGTGATCACCTACTACAAAATGTTTTAAAAGGATTTATTAAGCAGCAGAGTCAGCACTGATTTGTATCAGGCTATTTAGAAAAGATAGTCAATTGACACCTCATGTTCCGCACTGTGATGCAACACATGTTAAGTTCCCTGTGTACTGGTGGTCAGTGATCTAATATTAAGAAGACTCATTGCCAAAAACAGAGCACATAGCTACAACAGTGCAACCTAACAGCCAAAGCACTCACTATAGCCATTTCCACACTAGACTGTTATAGCGCTATGATTCCACTTTCAACATCCTATGGAATCCTGAGGTTTGCAGTTTCGGGAGGGGCTGGCTGGCGGAAATGACCTATGACTTGCATACCTTTGGGAGGCCCTAGCAGGGCCCAGGATCTTAGGGTCTATTGCCTCTTTGGCTACATTGATACTAGCTGCTCTGCAGAACATGAAGTCCACTGCAACGGTAAAATTGTACCACTGTCCTCAGTAAAATTGTACCAGCTGCCTCTACTCTTCCCTTCTCTCTTTCTCCTTCTCTCCAGTGGCATTTATGGTTAAAGAATACCAAATCTAACGGCTTTGAAAAATCTTTTCTTACACCATACAGAATTCGTCCAAAGATATGCAGTACATGGTACTGCTAGTTTCATCCAAACCTGCTCCAGGTAGCATGAAAACCATTAAAAAGAAGAACCCTATTGCCAGCAGTTTCTCAACCAGGAGAGCTTTCATATCACCCAGACCAAATGTGGATAAAACCAACAGTGGATTTGCCACCCATATGGTTATGAATCCATCAGCCACCCCTTCTAGCAGTTTGATCTGAGAAGCATTAAACACAAGAAATGCTTGAAGACAGTATAGATAGAATAACTAAAGAAGTTAGCTTCAGATGACTGAAGCAAACCAACTAATGATGATTTTTGTGTATGGCTTCCAAGAAGCCCTGAACCTGGCCATTTGGTCTTTTCTTTCTAAAGCATATCACAATAACAATAGATGGAGCAGAAAATCTGAAAGACTACAATGTATTGTGAATGCATATTTCACTATGAGAATGACGAACCTATTTTTTTAAAAAGAGAAGGCAGAAAAGTGGGTCTTTGGAGCCCCAAATGGCAGCACAGAAATAAGCCAAAGCAGAGCAGACAGCAGAGGTTCCCTGCTGACAAATGGCCAGCTTAATGGCCAGTTGAAGAAGTGGAGGATTTGGACTAAATTTGTTCATTTCCCAACCAGACAGACAGCAGATTCTAATGTTTTATGGATGCTAATAATCTCATATCCTCAGCGGTGAGCAAAAAATGTTGCTAATCAGCCAAAGAACTGGAGAACATAGTCTGCTGTGCTCATCAGCAAAAGTAATTTGTTGACAGCTGGATTTCAATTTAGTGTTTTTGCAAGGAATTATTAAAAGGAGAGCTGAATCATTTGCAAGTCTCTCATTGTACTCCTTTTTCAGCTGGCAGCTATTCTGTTTACAAATGAGTATTTTTAAAGAAGAAAAGATACATCATTGGAATGTCACCAATGTTTTTACTAGCTACTTTATGTGCCTCACAGTGTTCTGTAACAATCTGAGCCCAAACTGGTTTTCAGCACAGGGAACTAGCCTCACACAGAGTGTGTCAGCCCATCTAGCACAAGAAGATGGCTTACTGTTAGACAGGAGAATTTGTTCTTACCCCTTGTCCTCTCTGCTTGGGAATTAGGAGTGCTATTATCAGGTAGGAACACTGTGTTCCTTATACTACTACTTCTGACAACTACTGGATTCCAGTCCAGAGTAATTCCATTACTCTTAAAATGCTGGAGGTTGTTGTTATAATTTGGTGCATCAGTGTAAATATTTGGATATGGGAATTCACAGAACGCAGCCTGTCTGCCTCTCTCTCTCTCTCCCTCCCTCTCATGAAAACATCTTGCATCTCAAGAGCTATGCTTTTTATTTTTTTAACTTTAGGCTGAAATCTTATACCCAATGACCTGGGATTAAGCCCATTAAACTCAGAACTCCTTCTGAATGGACTTGCATAGAATTACACTCATTATTTTTCAACAGACCCAAGGTGAATGTTGATGTCACCAGCTGAATTCTCTGACTTTGGTAATGGTAACCAGCCCAAAAAAACTGTATATCTTTTCTTGTTTAGGAGTCTCACTGGGGAAGAGAACTGAGAACTTCCAATACCCCCACACACACCCCACACACATATACACAGAGGTTTATCTACGGTGGGGCAAGAAGGGCTCATGCCCTAGGTGCCAGTGCCAGGGGGACACAAAAAGGCTGTGCATGTTGGGGTGGTGGTAGCGGTAAGAAGGTAGGGGCGCAACTTCCACACTTGCTCTAGGTGCTGTTTTACCCTAGATACACCACTGCATGCACACATGCACGCACACGCACACACACAAACCCACCATGACACATTTTCCCAGGTGTATTCTTACCAAAACATTGATCATTTTGATCTTGGAACTTCTATCATTCTTCAGTTGTGCAAATTATAATTTATCAGGGGCAACAGCAAGAGCAGGCCCTTTTTGATTTTCACACCAAATGCATAGAGGGAAAGTCAGAATTAGAGTTGGATTCACCAACACCTTGCCAGCACCAATCTTCTGTGCTTGGTCTCTAGCCACAACTGGGGATCCTACTTCTTTCTACAAGTCTGGTCCTGCCATTAGGCAAACTGAGTCAACACATTTTGGATGTCACAAAAAAGGCAACAAACTGTTAACTATTTACATTGTTGTTATTATATTTCTATTGTGATGGATGAGGGCAAAGATCTTGAAGGACTTTTTTTTGCCTCATGTGCCAAATAATGTAGCTAGCTTTAAATACTATGTACTTAGTGTCAAGTGTGTGAGAGATAAACTTTGGTGCTCCACCTCAGGCAGCAAAATGTCTCACAACAGCCTTGCTTTTCACATACAGTTTGCAAGGGCTCTTTCAGACCTTTTGACTACATATGCAGTACAAGCAGTCTTGGTGTTTCTCCATGAAACATGTGGCTATGACATAGTTTTTAATCCATCTTTATAATTCTCAGGACGGGAACCAAGCAGTTAAGATATGACTTCCCAGACTTGCCTTCATTTCCAGTCCTTTCCTAGGTAGTCATCATCATAGTGAGGATTCTAAGGAACTGGAGTCTCTTAGGAAAGGAAGGGAAATTTTGTCAGTATAAGGTGCTGAGGAATGTATGTGGCTGTGATGCTGAAGATAAAGAAGCAGCTGCAATTAAGATGCTGTGGGCTAGGAAAAGAAGTTAAGACAGCTGAAGGCTGTTTGGGATACAAGCAGAAGAAACTGGGCCAGAGTCAAAGTATCAATGTAAGAGGTGAGCGAATGATCCTAGGCAACAGAAATACACAAAAAGATGAGTTCATATAATTAACCTGTGTGGGGAAATATTCTAACCACAGTCAGATTAGATTTGAGATACTTAACCATAGGCTATGAGTCAACTGTCTGCCTTTATTTCCTGTCTTACAAAAAGTGCATGGGTTCACTGACTTTGCATCAATTTTCTGCCTAGTGTTAAATAAGGATTAACTAGAATATGGATAAAATATCTTCAGGCGAGAAAGTGAAGCATCAAACAGTAATAAGCTAATTAAGATTTTAAACAACAAATTACGAAAACTACTATGGTCACATAATAGCTTCTCAGTGATTACCATCCCACCCACTCCTGTGGAACATCTATGCAACTTAGGCCCTTACCGCACAAAGTCATCATCCCGCCAAAGCCATCCGTTGTTCCCAGTCCAGCACCCCAACTGCTTTCCTGTCCTAATATGTTGCAAATCAGCCCTTTTGGCCTCCTTTCCTGCAACAATTCTGTCAGCTGCATGAGTGTGGTTCCTCATTAGCACTTGATAGAGTTTCCTGTTGTTGCCAATCCAGGAGCGGGGGCATGTCTGTGCCCAGATTGTCCCTCCCTCAGCCGTTCCCATGGCATGGCAAGTTTGAAATCTATCACCTCTCTGTGTTTATTTTAAATTTCTCCTTTGAGTTAAAATTGTTTATTTTTTAAAACACTTTTTTAGTGTTATAGCACACAAATGCAATAATGTACCAGCACGTCATGATGTTACAATGTTGTTGCACTAGTACAGCTTATTTAAAAAATTTTTTAAAATGGACCAATCATGAGCTGTGAGGTGGGGAAAAGGTGAGGAAAAGGACTCACCAATGACATGGTAATGCAGTGGGAACTCCGGTGGCAATAACACTACTTATCTGCTGAAGTCTAAAGGGTGCAGTACACAGCATTCATAACTCTGTACCATCACAGAAATGGTAATGCTGGAACTGAAATGGAATGACACACATGATGTAGTAAAGGCCTTAATCTCCATATATTTTGGACTGCAATGCCATTGTCCCTTTTATTTTAATAACAGAGACTATTCATATTTGATTGCAGTGTTAACATTACAAAGACAAATATTTTTAGACCAAAAAGTTTAGCCACGGGCAAGTGCATCAGTACATCAAGAAACCAAGTTCTCTGTTCAGACAGCTATGAGGCATTCAACTCAATAAAGCTTTCAGACCACACTTACAATAAAAGGCTTGATATTAACCTCTATTGTACAGGAGTCAAGGGAAAGAACTCAGTCTTGCATAAAGGCACAATGATAAAATTCTAAATTCCAGATCTCTTTCTCATAGGAAACAGGTGGAGAAAAAAATTGTCTTTCTTTATGTCTTTGCTGAGTCAGGGGAAGAATGAATGAGTCCAGGTTTTTCCTTTTCCCTTGAGGTTGATAGTGGCAGCTGTTGGAAGATTTACAGGGTGGTTTGGTCTAAACTGCTTTCCACTGAATGCTCCTGGAGTGCATTGGTGCAGAAGTTCAGGCACCAGGCCCAAAGGATCTCTCTCAAACAACCGGTACTGCATAGTTGTTGTACCTACTTACCCTTTGAACTTTTCTCATCAGCTGCTCATGTCATGGCTAGTCTCTGTCCAGAGCATAGAAATGTTACTGTTCTGTACTAGAATTCCTAAAGGCCATGCTGGGTCAGGAGAGTGGATTCTGGGAACACTGACACAAAGGAATTAATTAGATCAATTCAGTTACATTTATTCTGTTAAGCCAGAGAGAAATCCTCAAAGACACTTGGCTGGAATGGCTATGTTTTATTTACAAAAGCTTCAGGTTTCATTTATGAAAGGTCAGGTAGAGGTTTTTTTCCCCCATTAAGCAGAAAGGTGGAGAATTATATTTCACTCTGTTATCAAGGAAGACCAAGATCACCGCTTTAGTGCAAATTCTTGTAGCCGGTCCAAAAAGGAAACGAAAAGAAAAACAGCATTGCTGTTTAATGCCAAAAGAATGTGGGCTACAAAGTTGTTATGATCCAGCAGGGCAAAAATTCTTCATCAAAGGCACTCGTGTAGGTTTGAACTCTGGAAGTTGCAGGTGGGCAAGCAGGAGATGGCAACTATAAAGGCAACAATGGAGCAATTATTTCAGCTACATAAGAATTCCCCCCAGATTCTCTCACACACCCTAACTGCAAATAAATAAAGCTTAGGAAATCCCCCAGGTAGTTAGGACTCTCCCCAGCTTTTGGAATGTTCATCACTTCATTGCCTGGAGCACAAAAAGCCACACCGGTGTGCCAGACAACGAAACAGTTGTCTGAGCTTTCTTCTGCTGAAAGAGCTGCGTCCTAAAAAAGTAAGCCATCTACCCAGCCCTATGCTCTGTCCACCTATGTTCTTTGAATTGAACTTTGCATTAAGCCAAACATCACTCATTTCCAAACAGGAAACACCTAAACTTTAAAACAAGAAATATTATAAACTGTACAGGAGGATATGAAAAAGAGGTGGGGGGGGAAGAAAGGGTTTTCCTTTCTTTGTTCTAGACAGAGCATATAACACTTTACAACATAGTTCACTCTAGAACTGCACCAACTACAGATTCTTCTTCATTACTCATAGATTTGCATGTGTGTGTGTTCAATTTACAGCATGCCTAAGCTGTGTGGATCGTATCTATACTAGCTTTCTTTTCCTGACTCTTTTCAGTCCCATCATCTCCTACTGCCTTCTGAACCTTTTCACACACTGCTCCACAGGGTCTCCCATAATCTTTTCGGAGGCAATGGGGATAGGAAGGATTAGTGAAAATTGGAGACCTTACCTTGTGGAAGCAGAAATGTCAAGCCATCAGTTATCCTACCAGTGGTGCCATTTCAAGCAGTGCAAATCGTCACTACCATTGGCCTGTAACAGCAGTTAATCTTAATAGTACAAAACACATCCACTGCAGGGGCAGAGACTCTAGGAGTCCCAAACTCATGCTGAACTCACTGGGGGGCACATACTGTGCCACCTACAGAAAAAATGTGGTGGTACAGCAATGGCAAAATACAATATATTTTAAGGTTAAACTGTACCTGTCACCTGAGACAGTTGCCTTACCTTTGTCTTCAGGTAGGACTGGCCCCAGAACAATCCAAGGGGGTTGGGGCTGGGGGTGAAAGTGAGGATGCAATTACATCACTTTCTTAAGTTTTAATCAGAAATCTAACGATATGATTCAAAGTTAGGTTCCACTTATTTTGATGGATTATTAAGCAAGATGAAATTCAAAAATGCTTAACTTTCATTGACTTGTTCCTGAAGATTAGCTGAGTGTTCTAACCATTTCAGATTCTTAATGTTCTTTCAGAAAATAATCCAGTGACATTAGCTGTTTGGAATTCAGCAAACTAAAATCATGCAAAATACATTTCTATGTGTTACTACATGTTCAGAGCATAAACCTGATCTTAAAAGATACACGTTATCCAATCAAAGAGCAGAAAGGAGGCCTCCCAAATTAGATCTCCAATTAAAAATAAAATATGCAGTAGCAGCTGTTTCAGATTTCTTGACATCAAAAAGTAGCAATGAGTTGCTGTAGGTTTTAATAGTAAAGAATTATTCATAAAGAACTTGTGATGAATAACTTCTAATAATTTGGAACAGATGAAATGGGCACATTCTAATGATGACTGCCTCACTGGAATAGCTCCTATGACATAAACTTCAACTGTGGATGTCATTACTGATGTTTGCTAGATTTCTTAAGCACTGACAGTGAGACTGTTAACTCTGGTCATGTCGCATACACCTCTGTTTAATCAACATTATTCATTGTTTATACTCCTGCCCCGCTGTTTTCCTTCTTGTGGCTTTCAAGGCCACCTTAGAACATTTTAAAAGACCCATGTAAATGATCTTTTAAAACAATCAAGAGTTATTAGATCTTTTGCTCCATCACTTTGGTCACTGGACAAACCAAAAGAGTCTACCCTTGCTGCTCCATGCAAAAACAACACTTCTATTATTTGTTAAACTCTTTTCCCATTGTGTGAAAATGCTGTTTTTTGCAGAGAAAATGTTGTAACGGGGGATTTATTCTGCATAAAATTCGCACATGATTGATTTGCATAGAAAACATCATGTTCTGCACAGAAAACAGCATTTTCTGCACATGAATTAATAGTTTACATTGGAGTATTATTTTCCACACAGAAAATGCAATTTCCTGTGCAGAAAATCCTGTTTTCTGTGCAAAAATATCACACGTGAATTTTTGCACAGAATAAGTCCCAAATTGCGAATAGCCTTCAAAGACTAGCATCAGAGCCGGAAGACACAAGGGCCATTCCTGCCATGCAATCAAAGCATTCGTGACAGATGGCCATCCAATCTCTGTTTTAAAACCTCCAAAGAAGAAGATTCCACTACACTCCAAGGCAGTGTATACCATCATCAAACTGCTCTTATCATCAGGAACATTTAGGTGGAATCTCTTTTCCTGAAATTTGCAGCCATTGCTTCACATCCTAGTCTCTGGAGCAGCACAAAACAGGCTTGCTCCATCTTCCATATGACATCCCTTGAAATATTTAAACATGGCTATCATAGCACCTCTTAACTTTCTCTTCTTTAGACTAAACTTACACAGTTCCCTAAGTTGCTCTTCATAGGACATGGTTTCCAGGTCTTTAACCATTTTGGCCACCCTCCTCGGGACACATCCAGCTTGTCAGTATCCTTCCTGAACTGTCGTGCTGAGAACTGGACACAGTATTCCAAGTGAGGTCTGACCAAAGCAGAATAGAGTTGCACTATTACTTTTCTTGACCTAGACATCATAGTCCTGTTGATCCAGCCTAAATCACATTGACTTTTGTTTTTTTTAGCTGCTGCACACTGCTGACTCATGTTCAGCTTGTGATCTACCAAGACCCCTAGATCTCTTTCACATGCACTATGTTCAAATCAGGTATCACCCATCCTTTATCTGTGCATTTCATTTTTTTCTGCTTAAGTGTAGTACTTTACATTTCTCCCTGTTTGTTACCTTTGGCCCAGCTTTCTAATCTGTTGTCATTTTGAATTCATATCTATTCCTCTGGGATATTAGCTATCCCTCCAAATTTGGCATCATCTGCAAATTTGATAAGGATGCTCTCTATTCTATCATCCAAGTCACTTATAAATATATTGAATAGCACTAGGCTCAGGACAGAACTCTGTGGCACCTCGCTAGTCACATTTCTCCAGGATGAAGAGGAACCATTCACGAGCACCCTTTGGGTTTGGTTAGTCAACCAATTATTTTATTTTTTTTATTTATTTATTTATATCCCGCCTCTACATATGGATCGAGGTGGCGAACAACTTACAAATAGCATGTATTTCGAAACATTTCTATATATGCCCCCAACAAGCTGGGTGCTCATTTTACCGACCTGTGAAAGGATGGAAGGCTGAGTCAACCTTGGAGCCCGGCAGGATCGAACTTACAACCTTGTGGCTTGCAGTACTGGCATTTAACCACTGCGCCACCAGGGCTCAGTGGTTAAATCCACCTAACAGTAGCATTGTCTAGCCCAGACTTTACTAGCTTGTTTGCAAGAATATCATGGAGGACCTTGTCAAAGGCCTTACTGCAGTCAAGATATGCTATATCCACAGCATTCCCTTTATTCACTAAGCTTTTAACCCTATCAAAAAAAAAAAAAGATAAAATTAGCCTGGTATGACTTGTTTTTGAGAAACCCATCTTGACTTTGAGTGATCACAGCATTCCTTTCTAGATGCTTATAGACTGCCTGTTTAATGATCTGCTCTAGAATATTTGCTGGTATTGATGTCAGGCTGACTAGGTGGTAATTGTTTGGATTCTCTTTTTCCCCCTTTCAAAGATGGGGACAATATTTATCCGCTTCCATCTGTTGCTACTTCTTCCATTCTCCAGGAATTCTCAAAGATTATTGCCATGGGTTCTGAGATTACTTATGCCAGTTCTTCTAATATCTTTGGATGTAGTTTATCTGGCCCTGGAAACCTGAATTCATTTAGTGTGGACAGATATACCTGTACTACCTCTACCTATACTAGACTGCATTTCCCCTACTGCATCTTCAGCTCCATTTTCCCCAGGTAGAACACTGTTTTCCTTTTGGGAGAAGACTGAGACAAAGAAGGTATCGAGTAGTTCTGCATTTTCTCTGCTCATGTTAGCTATTCTCTACTTTCTACTGGCAGTGGCCCTACAATTTCTTTGTTCTTCCTTTTGCTACAGACATAACCCCCCTCCAAAGCACCTTTTTTATTGTTTTTAACCTCTCTAGCAAGCCTAAGTTCATTCTGTGCTTTAGCTTTTCTGACATTTTCTGTACACTTTCTGGCTATTTGTTTGAATTCCTCTTTGGTGATTTCCCCCTTTTTCCATTCCTTGTACATGACACCCACATTTCCCTAAGTTTACTGAAATCAGCTTTCTTAAAGTCTGTGGTACCTGTCTGATATAATAAACTGTATTATAAACTCTATATAATAAACTGCAGGAGAACATGGTCACTTCCACCTAAGGAACCTGCCACTTCCACCCTATTAATTGGGTCATCATTGTTAGAATCAGATTTAAAATAGCTGTTCTTTTTGTCACCTCTTCCACCTTCTGGACTATGAAATTGTCTGCAAGGCCAACGAGGAATCTGTTGGACCTGATACTCTTGCCAGAGTTTGATTCCCAACAAATATTAGGATAGTTGAAATCTCCTATTACTAGTACATCTTTCCTTTCTGAATGTTTCATCTTCTGTTCCAGGAAGACATCAGCCAAGTCCTCATGTGATTTGGAGGTTTGTAGTAGATCTCCACAATGACATTGCTGTTGTTTCTCTCCTCCTTAACTTTTACCCAGATGCTATTAACCCAGCTTCCAGGATTTAAGTCATGAATCTCTTCACAGGTGTAAACACCCTTGACATATAGTGCTACCCCTCTTCCTTTCCTATTTGGTCTAGTTCTCTGAAATAAGTTATACTGCTCTATTGCTACATTACAATCATGAGACTCATCCCACCATGTTTCAGTGATGCCTATTATATCATATTTGCTTTGCTGTGCTACAAGTTCAAGTACATCTATTTTATTTAACTGCATAGCTTTTGAAGACTTTCTCACAATGGGAAGAAAATTGCTGAAATTTCTGTAACTACCTTTGAGAAGAAACTTAGTAAAGAATTACATATCCCTGTTTCAAAGTCAGGGTGCCTTCACAGTGAAGGCCTTCTGCTTTAGCAAATACACTGCACCCTTCTCTTGATGAAGGTGTTGCTACATAGTGAAGGGTCACCTTTGTAAATCTCAGTGCAAGAGAAAAAGAAAATAGGAACAGGTACAGGATCTTCTCTGCAGGTTCCAAACTTGATGACACACAATCACTCATCATCCTGCCTGGGTTTGTAGGGTTCCCTCTCATTACTATGCTTTACTACTTATCATTACTAATTATGAGGCCCTCGAAGACTATGATGACACATCCGCTTCTGTTAGTCTTCCCCCCGCCCCAGCCCCTAGAACAGGTGGTAGAAGAAACTCCCCTTTCTTTGGCCCTCTTCCTCTTCACCTAATGTGCTGACTCTGGTAATGCTTTTTATGATCACACAGTTTGCCTATTAAATTCATAGTAAACAAATTATTTCTGAGGAAGTGCCCTAGTCATTATTCTGGGATACCTTTTCAGCTGGGCACATTTTGTGTAACAGGAAATAAAATGTGCAGTAGGGAAAAAAGTTTTCCTGCAGTTGACAATATGAGCTTTAATCAGGAACAACATTATTTTTTTCAAACAAAAATGATTAAAAGACAAAACAATAGAAAATGAAAAATACCACTCTTACCTTTCAGTGTTTGTAACCTTACACTAATACAGGTTGGGCATCCCTAATCTGGAAATCTAACATCTGAAAACCTCTACAAACCAAAACTTTTTGTCACCAGCTGTTGCTGTGCCCCTGCTTGTTCATCTCTTATATGCTCAGCCTCTCCCTGGCCTCACATCTCATACACAACACAAGTAGCTAATGAATGAGATGCAATGCTAGAGAGAGGTGTGAAGATCTGGGAAATGTCAGAAATCCAAGTATAGTGATTGGCACAAATTTATGCCACCTACTGTTTCTCATATCCTCACTTCTCCCTCCAGTCTCACATCTCTCCCCAACCATGTGTCTTATTCATTCACTACTTCTATAGTATGAGATATGAGGCTAAGAGACTAAGGATATAAGGGACCAGATACCTTTATTCAAAAACAAACAAATAAACAGTATCTTTGGGGAGCCACCAGCTGCCCACTTCCACCTTTGAAGTAGTTATGGCACTCCTACTTGTTAGTTTGTGGGCTCCCCAGAGATCTCCTGTACAGCACAGTAGGATTCCGTATCTGCGGATTCATTATCCGTGGATTCAGTTATCCCCAGCTGGTTCTTGGCCATGCTGGGATTGGCCAGGGCAGGGGCAGGAGGTGGCTTTCCACTCTCCAGCAGTGGCCCTGGCCCGATCCCAGCAGCAGCGAGTGAAAAAAGAGTGAAGAGCACCGGATGTTGCTCCTCCCCACCTCCTGCTTTAGGGCCTGGGTCAATCCCAACAGCGGTGGGTGGGAAAAGAGTGGGGAGCACTGAATCACACTGTTCTCCACTTCCTGCTGTGGGGTCTGGGCCCGATCTGGCTCTCCTCACTCTTTTTCTGTCCGCTGCCAGTGGGATCAGGCAAGCTCAGGTCCAATCCCAGCGGTGGCGAGCGGAAAAGAGCGGGGCGTGCAATATCACATTCATTCCCCCTCCTACCAAGGAGCCTGGGTGTGATCCAGCTCTCCTCACTCTTTTTCTGTCCGCCGCCAGTGGGATCAGGCCGGCCCGGGCCTGATCCCAGTGGTGGCGAGTAGAAAAAAACAGGGTGCACCTCACCTCCTGCCGCCCACCTGGGGCCCGATCGTGATTGGGCCTGGTGGGCGGCAGGGCATTTGCTATTATCTGTGGATTTCAGTATCCGCGGTGGGGCTTGGAACCAATCCCCCACGGATACAGGGGTCTTACAGGGGTACTATATTTTATGAATACGCAAATACTCTTATTCCAAAATCCAAAAAATCTGAAATGTGAAATGCTTTTGGTCCCAAACATTTCAGATTAGGGATACTCAACCTGTTGCATAATATTGAGACCAACTACTCAATTGCTCCATGAGTTATCCAGAATGATTCATGCTTGATGATATGTTCAGCTATTTTGGATCCCACTGCAGTTATTGTCAGGTGCATCCAGCACTTCTTTTGCAGAAATCATGGTTATAATCAGAGGATTTGGTTCTTAGCTCCTCAGTTACACAGGGAGTCTCTCTTATCAACTGTTCCAAAGGAAGACAATATTTTTCTTTCTTTCTTTCCTTATTTTCTTATCTCTCTCCTCCTGTCAGTCTCTTGATTCATCTTACCTCTTCTACAGTTTTATCCAGTTTTCTTTTTGTGTATCTCTCTCTTTCTCCCTGTCTCTCTTTTTTTCCCAATAAGAAGAAAAATAGGAAGTGCTCACACAGGATTAAGGTGTTTAGGGTCCTGGAGTAATCCCACTACCACCCCATCTTACCTGTTTGTTCAGAAATGCAAATGCCACCCACCCACCGCAGAGGGCTTGTTTTGTGCTACAGCTGTAGGGCAGCTGTGAGCATTTTCCCCACTGACCTTCTTCTCAGCCAGTGTGAACTCAGAGCCAGTGACTCCAACATGCCACCTGTGTCTTCATTCACTCCACAATTGGAAAATTGAGCCAGTGTGGGTGGTAAATGCTATCAGTCCTCAGCAGGGATAGAGAAAGAGGAATGCAAACCACCCCCTTCTCTTTACTGACATCACAATATGCAATAGGCTTCTGTGTAAGCATGTAGGTATGCATGAGCATGCATGCATAGGTGGATGTGCACAGCACTAGCTGCATCACAGGGGCCCCATCCACTGGTGGTCTTGGAGCATTTTTTCCAAATGCTTCATTGATAATCCAACCTTATGTATATAGAATGAAAGAGGGCAATAGCTTGTCCTTTGTTTCAAGCAGAAAAGTGTCTTGGACCAGGTCTTGTTTTTGTTATGAGAAGTGGAAAATTGTAATACCTGTCTTCATATTCATCTGTACTGTGGTGGAACCAGAAAAATATACTGAAGAGGGGCACAAAAGGGGGAAAATTCCTTTTGGGGACAGCAGCTTAGATCTACATGTTTGATATCTGAAAGTGTTATACTTCACATTAATGCTCCCCTCTTATACATATTTTCTTTGAAATAACATCTATTAATTTGGATGGAGTTAACTTTCAAGTCCGAAGCATTTATCCTTCTGATGAAACCCAGACCGCTCTGTAAATCTTTCTCTCTCCCTCTTGCTGGGGTAGGAGAATGGGCTCCTAATTCATCCTTCTAGGGGGGCTTAAGGCCTTGTGCTTTCCTTCACTACAGTCAAAGGCTCAGGGGATTTGAGTTCTTGAGGTCTGAAGAAGCCTGCCGGCTAGCTAAAGAATCTAAAGGCATATACCTCACAAAACCAGTACAAGTTCATACACATCTGACTTTGAAGCCCTCATATTGTGGGCCTTCCATAAAGCACACACAAATGAAAACCACTCTCAAGCATGCTTCATTCTCCTTTAAAAAAAAAATTCCTACCTTTGCAATTACTCATCTGGTGTTTACCTAAGGCGAATGCATGCCATGTTAGTCTTTCCTGAATACGCTGAAGTGCATGTTACCGCAGTTCCCTGGAATCAGTCTAAGAAACAATTTGAGACAGATGGACTGACTGACTGAGTCACATTTTTTCTCCTAACAATTTGCTTAGGGACTATTTAGTGCACTCACACAGAAAGCCACCAGTTCTAGAAATTAAAACCAATTGTTTGCATTTGGACAGGCTTTTTTGGAATGGGGGGAGGGGGTGGCAGAGCTGGGCTGGGGGACAGAACTTAAGCTATTTCCGCACTAGACTGTTATAGCACTATTATTCCACTTTCAACATCCTATGGAATCCTGGGGTTTGTGGTTCCGGGAGGGGCCAGCTGGCCCCTCCCGGAACCGCAAACCCCAGGATTCCATAGGATGTTGAAAGTGGAATAATAGCGCTATAACAGTCTAGTGCGGAAATAGCCTTAGAGCGAATCTGAACTTGGAGTCTCACCCTTGGGGAGGAAAGGCAAGATAAAAATTAAGTGACTGACAAAATGAAACGAGGCCAGTGGGTTTTTGATGGATCTGGGGCTGAGCATATTACAAAATATTTCAGTTGACAAAAGGTATACGGCTTTTACAGAAAGGAAAAAAAGAACAATGGCAAATGCTAGATGGGGAGGTTAAGAGAGCAGGAGGAAATGGCTGATTGCTTGCTGGCTTGACAACTGACCAATAAGTCCCATGGGCTGGAAGCAGATCATAACAAATAATGATTTAACTTGTAATTAATTCCTTCTCCTCAGTGCTGAAGGTAGTCGTTGCAGTTGGCACTTAGAGAGGGATAACATCATGCTTTTTGCAGTGCAATGGTAATTAGTTACTTTTTTAAATTACAAAACTGTGCCTTCACAGAGGTCCTATCCATAGGATGGTGCCCTCCCAGCATGGGGACATGAAAAGGGCAAGACCACAACAACACTTCCACATGATGTCGTCACGGTCCCACCCTTCTTGTGTCACCAGCCAGTACAATCGTGGGATATCTCATTGACAGAAAAACTCTGTCCATGACCCCCGATCAAGTGTAGCTTCCATCGCAGCTGGCCATGCAGAAGGGCCGGAAGCACAATCACGTTCTTCTGTCCTTACTGCAGCCTGGGAAGAAGACCAACTGCGAGCTGCGTGGAGCATTGCCGTGGTAACCCGTGGCAATGCTCTGAAGGCAACTTGGACAGAAGATCAGTCAGAAGTAGAAGCAGATCGCAAGTGCTGCCTGCTGGGCCTCTCTTCAGAATACCATCAGCTGGGGGGCTGCGATGTGGGGATTGGGCTCGCTAGGCAGGGGAAGTGCCACAGCTGCAGGAGAGGTGCAAGGACCACATAAAATGGCCTGTTGGGCCGGATTTGACCCACAAGCCTTGTGTTTGACACATGTGATTTAGAGGATTTTGCTCTATAAGCTGTCATTTTTGTCTGTTCCCCACTTTCTACTAGTAGTATATTGATCTAGGTTAAGTGGGTTGATCTATAGCATGGTGATGCAGTGATGTTGGGCAGTTGGGGGCTGAAGATACTTTGGGATCAGTTGGGATCTCCTCAGTTATAGTTTGGACAATGTGCAATTCAAGCAGCCTTCTCCCAACTCAATATCCTCCAGATGGTTTGAATTAGAGTTCCCATCAACCCTGGCCAGTGTGGCCAATGATAAGGGCAAAGGAGTTACAATCCAAAACATCTGGAAGGTGTTAGGTAAAAAGCTGCTATGCACCATTGACTGCATAAGCAACCTGGACAAATGTTGTTGTGTTCTCTGCAATCCTAGCAGTAAAAAGGGTAGTAGACGGAACAGAAAAGAAACACTCAACACTTCTTTGGAACGAAAATTGCCCACAACCTGATTGGTTACAACTGAAATATATTGGCATGGGAGCAGCTATCAGGCAACCTTCCAGCCAAGTAGTGGACTCGCATCTGAGCACCACAACAGGGGGAGAAGCCCAGGGTGACATTATAAGGGAACCCTCATGAGCACAAGCCACCGAATGGGTCCCCTATCCCATGGCAGCAAGACCAGCCCTATAGCCCCTGAGCTGGGGCCATGCTTTTTGTAAAAAAAAAGAAAGAAAGAAAAATGTTTTATTCTTCTTTTATTAAAAGACTTGTAGCATTTTTGTGTTCAGGATATTACCTCCCTCTAAACTGCCATGGAATGGGGTATATTCACTCTATGGCCATTTCCACACTACATTGTGATAGTGCTATTATTCCACTTTCAACCTCTTATGGAATCTTGGGATTTGCAGTTTAGGGAAGGGCCTTTAGAATTCCCAGCCAGAGAGCTCTTTGGCCTCAGTAAACTGCAAACCCCAGAATTCCACAGCATGTTGAAAGTGGAATAATAGCACTCTAATGATATAGTGCAGAAATGACATATGTGGCCAAACATGGTATATTCACTCTATATGGCAAAACTCCTTCGCTTACCAATGTAACACAAATTTACTCTAGTGGAGCCATGTGTGGATGTACTGGAAATACAGACAAAACGAAATGTTAGTACAGCTTTCTTCAGCCTTACTCAGTAACTCTTGTGTTGAAGTATAATCCTTCTTGCATAGAAAAGAATCCATGTAAGAAAATAGCTGTTTACAATAAACGTATGCACAGTAAGTATGTTTTTTGTAATGAATGATTCCACCAACACTTTGATGTCTACTTTGCCTTACAAAGACTTAGAGGACTCAGTAGTGAAAATGCCAGGCAAGAACTTTATTGTCTTATTTAAAAAGGAACGGAAAAGAAGCAGGAAGTTACTGACTGCAACCAGATACAACCAACTCCAGTGCCACCTAGTGGTTAAACCACATCATGACATCATTCCCTGAGCTGAATGTTCTTTGAAAATAGGAACTGGGGGAGAAAGAGCTAATTCCAACACTGTAGTCCCAAAGTCTGCAGAATATATGTGTCTTGAGGTAGAAAGCAAGAGATCGGCATGAGGGAGACTCAGGTCCAATCTAAAAAATGAGGGGAAATGTATTTTTGCATTGAAAGTATAGGTTTTTTAAAAAATACAATTAGGAGTTCTTTACAATTAAGAGTTCTCTCTGTGAAGAGCTTGGAAATGCAGCCTGCTGTCATGCATTTAGGAAACACTCTGCAGGTGTAATCATTCATATTTGTTCTAAGCTGGTACTTGAAGCCTCTCTGCTCATCAGAGCTGCTTGGCGGATTTTCAATTCATATCACCTGAGGAAGCAGAAAGGCTGTTCGGGAAAGTCTCTGCTATGCCAGACTCACTCCAAACCATAGCTTTCTTGGCACTGAGCTCAAAATATTTTGGCTCCTTTTCCCACATATCCCCATACTAGCACTAAAACCAACCCTCAAGCCTACTGCGTGCCCTTTGGCCAGCCTAACCTACCTCACAAGGGTATTGCGAAGACAAAATGAAGACAGGAAGGAAGCATGGTAGCAGCTTGACTTCATTTATTTATTTCTTTTTTTTCTCCCAACATGGGACGCAAGGAAGCTCACAATATTAGGTAAAATGCAGCACGGTTGAAACAACGGATACAAAAGTTTTATAACCAATCAATCATATCAAAAGCATTACAGTTGAGCCCCAATATTTGCTAGGATTACAGGTGCAGAACCTTGCAAAAGTGGGAAAATTGCAAATATCAAAATTAGTATGTGGGGAGGAAGGAAGCCAAGGCATGGTTGGGAGACTGAGCACCCAGGACCCAAAGAAGATCAGGGAAAGGAGAGGAAAAGGGGGTGGGTAGGCCTGGCAGCCCTATACGTCCTCTCTTTCAGTCATCTCCATCTTTGGGTGTGGAGGAGAGTATCTGGAGAGGGTTCTGGTGCTGAGGGTTTCTGGTCTGTGAGCTGTCTTTAGCTGGCCAGGCAGCAGCTGGTGGAGGAGGATGAGAATCAGAGATGTGTTTTTAAAGGGCTATATGGCCTGATCAGGTTCGCCTCAAAATAAAGCATCTGAGGTGGGGGGCAAGGGTTCGAGAAACTTGCAAATAATCAAATCTGTGAAAGTGAAAACCCCAAATGTGGTTTAAAGGGCTGTTAAAATATAGTAATAGTGATAAAAATACAATACAACATACTCAAGCTAAAAAACTTTCTGGAACAATCAATTAACATCAAAGGTCTTGGTAAACAGAAAAGTCTTCACATGCAAGCAGGTAGAGAGTAGTGAGAACCTAGCTTCCCATGCAAGGGAATTCCACAGCCTGCGAGCAGCTACTGAGAAGGCTTTCTCCTGTGCATTCGCCAAATGTGCATGTGATGGCGGTGGGACAGACAGAAAGCTCTCCACCAAGGACCTTAAAACTTACTGGAAGATGCATTCCTTCAGACAGTCTGAGCCCAAGCTGTACAGGGCTTTATAAGTCATAACCAGTACTTTGAATTGTGCCTAAAAATAAATGGTTAGCCAATAAAGCTGCTTCAACAGAGAAGTTGCATGTTTCCTGTAAGATGGGGAAAAGTATAATATAAAAATATAATAATAAAATAAATATAAAAATAATAGATATAGTACTTATAATATTTATATTTATTATGTTAAAATGCAACCATTTTACGGAAGGAAAAATCCATTTTATTCTCCACTGAAGGAACTATTCTACCAATGGAACAGCTTCTCCAAATCTTCTCCAATGGGTTTGGACCTTCTCTAATGGGTTTGGGGGTCTCTTCAATGGGTATGAGAGGAAAGAAAAGTCTCATTGCGCAAAGCGATGTCTGTTCAGGACAATGGTGGTTTTCACCATTTTATTTTTATGTGATACTGTTGTAAAGTGACTATGATGTACACAGCCAGTGATTAATCAATGCATGAATGAATGAATGCCAGATAGGCATGCCACACCAAAACTGGAGCCCTTTTAAGTGATCCACTGAGTACCATGACTCTTCTGGCAACTGACTCATCTCTGCTCACTCTATAAAATCAGATAAGTCCAGATGATACATACAGATCCCCTTAAGGGACCAGCTCTGACCATCAACAGGTAAGTCACTGTTCTGGGAGAGCAAATGAAACAGGAAATGAACAATTACAAAACAAATAGCATTGCATAACTAGCTAGAACTTGTCATATGTTTTATTGTAAACCACTTTGGAGGGTTTTAATTATAAGAATAAAAAGTGGCATAAAAATATTGTTAACTGAATAGATAATAAGTAATGACTTCGTACTACATGAGCTGAAATAGCAGGGGTCATATTTCAGATGTCAGCCAGGGGAAGGAACAGTTGGGTACAAATATATTTTTTTAAGGGTGTGATTCAGAAAGTGTAAAGGCCCATTCTTGGATAAATTTAAATTTAAAAGCCCTAAATACACTAAAAGTACCAAATTCCATTTGATCTTCAAATCTAAGCAGGATCAGCTCTGGTTAATGGCTGGATGGGAGACCACCAATGAATTCCAAGTGATGTAGGTTATATTTCAGAGGAAGGAACTGGCAAAATCACCTCTGAGTATCCCTTGCCTAAGAAAACCCAATGAAAACTATAAGCCAACAGGTAACTCAAAGGCATACATACACCCACATGTACGTATACGCATACATGGCAGGGGGTTGGACTGGATGGCCTGTGTGGTCTCTTCCAATTCTACGTTTCTATGATTCTATAAACATTTGCCATACCATTTCCTTATACACACCTCACAATAAATAAAGCAGCTATAATTAGCAGAGGTCACTTCTGATTTTTTTTTCTTTTGAAGCAAAGTAATTTTTGCCTTGACCTCCTTACAGCAGCCAAGAATTTTGAATTGTGAGCCACCTACAAGGATGCTACCAAAAATCAGATAACTAAATAATTGAAGGACTTCTCCGCCAACAGATGATCTTGTGCTTTCTCCCTCCATGGCCATGATAAACTATGATAAACTGCTCTGACTGTATTGTGCTGTGCTGGATGATGCACAGACTATATAACAAGCTCCTTGTCTCACACAGATATAAAGAGGATGGTCTCATGACCTCATGGGGTGGTCTCTTACAGGTAGCACTCAAAAAGTAAACAATTTCTGGTATAAAGATGACATTTGCCTATCAATCTCTTCCTCTCTTTTCCCATGTAATCATTGCTGACAAGAGTCACTTCTGTGTGGAAATAGTGAGCTGTCTAAAGAGACGAAGGGAGAGAGAAAGACATGCAGTAGAAGAACTAAAGAACAATGACAGATAGGGCTTTTCTGCACTACACTGTCATAGTGCTATTATTCCACTTTCAACATCCTGTGGAGTTCTGGGGTTTGTAATTTACTGAGGCCAAAGAGCTCTCTGGCTGGGAATTCTAAATGCCCCTCCCTAAAGTGCAAACCCCAGGATTCCATAGGATGCTGAAAGTAGAATAATAGCACTATAACAGTGTAGTGTGGAAAGGCCCATAGATTTGCGTTCTGTGCTCTTCTGTTAAAACTGTTAAAATATTAGCAGTATTAACAATATTATACTCACAGCACAGCTTCCAAAGTCTCTCAAAAGTAGTGCAATGGGGGTGAGTTGCCAAACTGATGGAGTGTGGAAGACTGGCAATGCTGGCTGGAAATTCAGGGAGTTGTAGTTCATAAAGGTAACTTCTCTAAGTTCTCTTCTCTTGCATCTTGAATGTCAGCTTTGTTTGCAGAAGTCAGAAGAGAACCTTTACAAGCCATGGAGATGAGCATGCTGAGCCCCTGATTTCTATAGATAAAGCTGCAGTTAATTTGATTTTCTCGTATTCCAGAGATAGGGAGAAGTATTTTATGAGATGTCCTCTCTCGTGTGCTAAAATAATCTCCTAACTTTGAATATTGTGTACATTGATTTAAATGGGTGGCACCATTTGCTGCTCTGTTTCGGGCACTAGAATGTTTTTTACTATCTGCCCTACTGAGCAGTAAATGCAGGGAACCCTTCAGTTGTACCAGATGGTTGGCTGGAAATCTAGAAGAGTACATGTTTTCTCCCAGACATGCAGAGAAATGGGAGGGAAGAAGAGAAAGAAGTGGGATTTATGGGAAGTCTTTTTTTTAAGGTATGAAAAATCAGAGACAGTAAGACACTCCTTTGCTAGGAACTGCCACTCCTCTCTGTGGGATGGATTACAAGATTGATTGGATCTATTTTGCAAACAGTATGCCACATATTTCTAGAAACTATGCAAATGTTGCCCCCGTGTGATACTTATAATTAGCAATTTAGCTGAAATGTCAGAAGGAATAAAGTTTTACCAGATGTAAAAAATTAATTGGAGATGTCCTGGTAAATGAGAGTTTCATTCCCAGGGTGTGAACCCAGGCAGTTCTTTGCTGTTTGCAAAGAGCTGCTGCCAGACCATAAGAGCTTGGTGCTAGAGGGCACCACTCAAGGGCAGGATAGTTAATACAGATAAACAGGTGCATTCTTACTGCATAAACAAGAGAGAAATCCCAAGCTCAGAGCCACCAACTCACATTCGCCTATCCAGGCATCTTAATTTTATTTTCAGAGCAGAAAGTGGACATCCTTGTCTGACATGCTTCCATAATGATATATGCAGAATGCTTCTTGTAAATCCACTGTCAGAAGATAATTAAAAGGTCTGATCCAGACATATACATTATGTAAGGAGTCCTCGTGGTGCATTGGCTAAATGCCTGCTGGGCTCCAAGTTGACTCAGCCTTCCATCCTTCTGTAGGTTGGTAAAATGAGTACCCAGCTTGTTGGGGGCAATTCGCTAACACATTGTAAACCACTTTGAGAGCACTTAGCTGATGAGCAGTATAGAAATACACATGCTATTGCTATGCTATTGCTGCATATGCACAGTTTCATCATCTTAAATCCTACAAAAGATAAGCCAAAACTGTGTCATCATTTTCTAGATAAGTAACCTATCAACTAGATCAGTGATCCTCAAAACTAGTCTTCTAGTTCTTCGGAACTTCAGCTCCCAGAGGCCCCAGGCAGTGGTCAAGCACCCTGGGAGCTGACATCCAAAATATTTGGAGAACCAAAGATTGATAAACACTGAACTAGATGATTCTTCTACCTGCCTGTAGGAGGTTACACAGGCCCCAGTCAAATAGATTGTGTCCCTATGATTGACAGTGGTGAGACAAATGTATTAGTTCATTGCTTAGGGCTCAATCAGACTTTTCCTTTACTTGAAACACTATGTAAAATGAGCCCCTCCCTCACTGTACACTTCAATAGCTGCTCTAGATCTGAATTCAGGAAGTGCTCAGAGTTCTAAATCACATGATGAAGCACTGAGTGCACAGACTCAAGGACAGTAACTGCTTTCATATAAAGCAGAGCTTTCCAAACTGTGTGTCATGACACGTTAGTGCAGTGTGTAGGTGTGTTGCATGAACATAACAGGTGGAGGGGCTACCTCTTCACCATTGTGGTGGGCCAGGTCTGGGTGAAGGGGCTACCTCTCCCGCCTTCACCACTCTAGGCTAAAGAAGATCCCGGTGAGGGTGGTGGTGGGCCAGGCTGGAGTGGAGGGGCTGCCGTTCCTGCTGTTGCTGCTGGCCTGGGTCAAGGAAGACTCCGGTGAGGGCCGTGGTAGCAGGCCAGCTCTGGGTGGAGGGGCTGCCTCTATTTACCGAATTACTTACTGAATTATTGTGTCGTGAAATGGTGCATGTCTAGAAACTGTGTCACCAACATGAAAAATTTGGAAAGTTCTAGTATAAAACATGCAAAAGGACCAGTAGCTCTGGAACTGGATTCAGCATGAAAGAGAAAAAAGAACCAACTAGCTTGTTTCTGGAGGACAACAGGAGGCACTAGTGAGGTTCCGTGATATTTGACTTGGTTAAGGGAAATTTGACTGAGTCTACCTGACTGAGTATCACAAAGGCTGGGAGAATGTTTATTGGAAGTAGTGCTCTAAAAGGCTGATCTGTCTTGAAGCCGGGAAATTTCTAGATTGATCCATACTTTCCTGCCATGCCTCTGGATTGGTCAATGTAAAGATACCCAAATGGGTTGTTTGACTTTGTAGTCAGGTAGGCATAGGGGTAACTTTTATCACTGAAACAGTAATTAAAATATGGATAATTAAGTGATAAATCCCACTCTACCCTGCTGTCATCTAGGGTTCTCTTGATTAAGGTTGGCTTCAAGTCTCTTACTCTTTCTGACTTTCTCATAACAAAGTGGATTCTTCAAAATGGATCCCAATGCCAGGTTGATGATGATCATATAAAATGCAAACTGTATCTGTGCATATAAAACTATAAAGATTTTACTTCTTGACATTGTGTTGCTTATGAATTCATTAAGTCTCCATAGGACAACACACTGGAATGCATGATCTGTGGGACAGTCAACTCTAAGAACCTCTCCTGTTGTTTCCACATTCATCAGAGCTTCTCCATTCACTCACTGGAAAACAGGAGCATACATTTAAGAACTTGTAAAGTTATAGATGATTTCAGATCAGACTGAAGTCTGATTCTTAAACAAAGAGACATTTCTAAATAACATTATAAGTTATGCTGACAGATCATCATCTCTGAGAAATCAAATATCCATCAACTTTGGCCAAGTAAGCCTTGAACCACAACTCGCATTCACTCCGGTCCTTTCCGCACTGGATTGTTATAGTGCTATTATTCCACTTTCAACATCTTATGGAATCCTGGGGTTTGCAGTTTAGGGAGAAGCCTTTAAAGCCCCTCCTTAAACTGCAAACTCCAGGATTCCGTAGGATTGAAAGTGGAATAATAGTGCTATAACAGTCCAGTGCGGAAATGGCCTCAGTCAATCTACCATGTGTCCCAGTTCAGTCTGTATTCATTCTTCCTCTATGTATCTCTAGCATGCACATATGTATATCCCCACACACACGGAAATTCACTCATAGTAGAATAAGAATTCCTCTATTTCAGTGGTTCTTAACCTTTTATTTACTACATACTCCCTTTAAGTATCTTTTGTTGCCATGGACCAACAAGACTTAGACACTTGAATTTGCTGCAGCTATGAAGATGGCTTCTGGTTGTATGCACGGTATCAAGAAATGTCACCTGCTTTCTCTCAGCCACTCAGTGTCATTCACTTGCATGTTCTCACCACATGCAGAAGTAGTGTGTGCTGAGTACTTTTTTTTCTTTTCTTTTTTTTGGCTATCAAGCAGTTATTTTCATGACTTTTTAATAGTTTGAGATATTGTAATGAAACTGTACAAAAAAAACAAAAACAAATAAATCCTCCTGCTCAGTGTATGACCAGCTTGCTTGCTTGCTTGCTTAACTGTAAAAGCTCATAACATTTCTTCAAACCTTTGTGGATTCCTTGTGGGGACATCACAGCTCCCCAGGGGTTTGCAAACCACAGGTTAAGAACTGCTGGTCTGTTTAATCTCTCATGCTGTTGGTGTGCCAAAATAACATAACCACTAATTGAGTGATGGGGGAATCTTTTCCATCCTAGAGGAAACCAATGAGATTGAGAAGAAACAAGGAAGATGGGCATGGCTGCACACATACTTATCTCAGCAGCAGCAAAGGATCTCATTAAGAGACAGGGGTCTCCATGTTTGATGGGGTTACTTGTGGAAAGATCCTCAGTTGCTTTCCAGAGGTACCACTACTGTGGTTCTACTCCAGAATGAAATATAATAAACAGATATTTAGGTGTATCCATTTTAGAATCATAGAATTGCAAGAGACCACGGGGGCCATCCAGTCCAACCCCCTGCTATGGAGGAACACACATTAAAGCAGTCCCAACACATGGCCATCCAACCTCTGCTTTAACACCTCCAAAGAAGGAGACTCTACCACACCCCAAGGCAGTATATTCCACTGCCAGATAGCTCTGACCATTAGGAATTTCTTCCTGAGATTCTGATGGAATCTCCTTTCCTATAGCTTGAACCCATTGCTCCTTGTCCTAGTCTCTGGATCAGCAGAAAACAAGCACACTCCCTCCTCAACATGACATCCCTTCAAATATTTATACATGGCTATCATGTCCCCTCTTAGCCTTCTCTTCTGCAGACTAAACATCCCCAGCTCCTTAAGCCACCCGTCATAGGGCATGGCCTCCAGACCCTTCACAATTTTGATCGCCCTCCTCTGGACACACTTCAGCTTGTTGATATCCCTCTTGAATTAAAGTGCCCAGAACTGGACACAGTATTCCAAACGAAGTCTAACCAATGCAGAATAGAGTGGTACCATTATCTCCCTTGATCTAGACACCATACTCCTATTGATGCAACCAAGAATCATGTTGGCTTTCTTGGCTGCCACATCACACTGCTGACTCATGTTCAGCTTGTGATCTACCAAGACTCCTAGATCCCTTTCACACATACTGTTATCGAGCCATGTGTCCCCCATCCTATATTTGTGCCTTCCATTTTTTCTGCCTGAGTGCAGGATCTTACATTTCTTTCTGTTGAAATTCATTTTGTTAGCTTTGGCCCAGCTCTCCAATCTGTCAAGGTCATTTTGAATTTTGATCCTGTCCTCTGGTGTATTAGCAACTCCTCCCAATTTGGTGTCATTTGGTGTGATTTTCCTTCCCCCCTTTTTTTCTTTTTTAGCTATTTTGCTATTTAGGGTGCTCTTTCTTTTAGCCCCTTTAATTGTTCTCACACAAAATTCATTCATTACAAGCTGACTGTTAAATTTTCTTTCCCTTTCAGGATTTATTTTACAAGTTTATACCCAAAAAGGAAGTTGGAAAAGATGGGATTTATATACCACTTCAGGTATTTTACCTAAGTATGATATTCAGCAAATATACTGAACAATATTTTTTAAAAAATCAGATTCATATTTTTAAAAAGATTTTGGACTGCTATACAAATCTCAAAGGCACTATGTTCTGGAATTTTATATGTAGCTGGTATGAAACTTTTAGAGCTCTGTAAAAGTGACTCTAAGGCTTAATAAAAAAAAAAAAAAAAGCACATACCTGTATGAAGTGCACCACTTCCTGACTGTCTACCTGCCTCCCTTATAAAGAAAACAAGGAAGTAAGATAGGGACTGTACAGTATTACATTCCATAACCATGCTCGCTGCTTTACGCATAGCTTGCCCTCCGTGTACACCTATCAAGGTGTACATTTTTTTTAATTTCATTGGTATTCATGTAATGTTCTGTTAACTGAGGGCATTTTTTCTAAAAAACCTTTGTTAGCTGAAATCCCTAAAATGTACACGGGAAGAATCTGTGACTTCTGAAAGTGTCTCCTTACACTGGATATAATTTTTGATATGTTTTGTATGTGCAGCCAGAACTGAAAACGAATGGGGATTGAATTGTTTTACCTCCTTTTCCTATTTCTTCAAAGAAGTGAGAATGTACAAGGTAAGGCTCTCTCATTATGAGTTATATTTTGAATATAATGATACTGTGCTTTTAACTTTTTTCTTTCATTAAGAAGCATGCAGCTGCTTTTCTACCTGATGGCTATATGTGCATTTAGAGCTGAGTGCAGATTGTTTTACTCCTGTGACTGTATCTAGGCTTAGTGTGGAATGGAAACCTACAGAGACTGCTTACCTTTCTAAATAGGTAGTGTGAGAATTTATGCCACGTAAGTTTACTTGTGGTTTTTTTAAGTTACAGGAGAAAGTTGTGTATATGTGTGTGTCCAGTAATGTCCATTGCAAGGAGTTCATTACATGGTTTCACTGGAATGAGTTACTCCATGGAATAAGGTTAATCATTAGTACAAAGATTTCAGTAAATTCTTACTTTGTGCCAATTAACATCTTGAGGCAAGCTAGAAATCAATCAATTTCTCTTAAAGGTATCATTTAATAATGATTGCTCTTTTTGTGGCACTTTTGATCACTGTTGTCCATATTCAAAGGTATTTGAATAGATGGATGGAATTGGCTACACTCAGTGACAATCTTCTGGGAAATTAGAACATTACCCAGAAGAACATTGTGTACCTGGAATAATTAAACCATACACTAATCTATTGTACTTTCTTGATCTAACATTCAGGAAATTGCGATCCAGGGAGTGCAGGGAACTGTGAAGATTGTTTGCTTTCCGGACCACGCTGCGGCTGGTGCTTTCAAGAGGTAAAATGAATTCCCTTAAACAGCCTAAAGTAAGGAAAATACCTGAGGTCATTATGACAAGAGTCTACCCGTATTCTGAGCCTCTCTTGCAATCCTAATCCTGCCCTGAGGAAGGTGATTTGGAGGAAGCCTGGATCAAAAGATTTATTTCAGTGCTTAAGGCACTGAGCACACCCAGTGCAATATTACACATACACACACACACTTGAATAGCTAGTCACCTACCTTTACCCTTAATCCATTTCACAAACAGGTTGTTTAAATACAACTCTGTTTCAAAAACGAAAAGTATGAGTTATGGTATGAAAACCTACTGTTTGAGAAGCACAACTTGCAAGCCCATTTGAGAATCATGAACTTCAGTTAGCAGAACCACCGTGACTATAATTATTAGAATTTACTTATTTATCTGGCATATATATAAATTAATATATTTATCAATAAATCTTCACATAGAGCCCAAGGTGATTAACAGCATTTAAACAAAACCTTTAAACAAATAAAAACCATAGAATTCAATAAAACCATCAGCTCAGCCATCAGAAAACCAAATGCAGCACTTGCTTACACTCCAAAAACATTGACACAGAAATGACAATGTTTTGCATGAACAAATCAAGCATTTAGACAACATTTAATTTTTTTTCCAAAAATGTCCCTTTTGTGGCTGCATTTGAAAGGATTTGGGGGGAAATATATTGTAACGGAAACAGATAGATGGCTAAATGATATGAAGCAGGTGGCAAGTAGGTAGGATGATGTAACCAGCTGTAAGGGACAAAGAAACAGCCTATAGAAGCCACTCGATAGGAAAATGATATCTTAATGGAGAAGGGAGAGCCAGTATGGTGTAGTGGTTTGAACATCAGACTAAGACCCTGGAGACCAAGGTTCGATTCCCCGCTTGGCCATGGAAACCCACCTTAGGTGCATCACACACTCTCAGCCCCTAGAAAACCCCGTGATAGGTTCACCTCAGGGTCACCATAAGTCAACTGAAGGCACACAACAGCAACAACAAATGAAGAAGGGCAGTCATTTGACAGAAATAGATTCTGAATCTGAACTCTCATGCAACGAGGTGTGTTACGCAAAGTGGGAAGAAATAAATCCAGCACCTAAAGTAATGATGCTGACATGCTGCAAGAACTATATATTTATCTAGATATATATTCTTCCTAAACTTGGCACTCTTCAGATGTGTTGAACTACAGTCCCCGTCATCCCTGGTTATAGTCCAGCCAGGGTGCAGAGGTGGGGAAGGCTGACCAACATCAAGTCTCTCTTGACTGAAGACTGGCCTGAAAAGCCTGCATGTTTTCTAATGTTTCTTTTCAGTAAAGAAAGCCAGGAGGCTCTGGCACCATCTGGCCAAGGCTAAGCAATTTTAAGACCCATTTTCTTTAATGGGATATTTAAGAATATGCTTAACTCTCTTGCACTGAAAGAAAAGGGAACCAAATGTGCCTAACGTTAACTGAACATTGCTGAACATTCTTTTCTTTTGAAGTGAAAGTTGAGTTTGTGAAGAATATAAATATTGTGCCAGTTTCTGGGTTCTTTGTGGAACTGTGCATGCTCAGAACTGCAGAAAATTGGTACCTTTGCCTCTGACTGACAGTTTCCAAGTAACTGCATCAGGCATTGTTTTCACAACATACATAGTAGTTAGAGAAAACAGTCTGTGAGACTGTTGTATCTTCAAAAGTTCCCAAGAAAGAAATTATGGTCTACTGTGAATGCTACATTGCTTCAATTTTCTTGGTAAATCCCCAATCTTGACAGATTTCTCTGTGTCTGTTATTCGTATTCAAAACATTCTCTTTGTATTTGGATGGAAACCTGAGAAAGAACCAGAAACATACTGATCAAGCAAAGATGTGGGAGAAACCAATTCTATATCAATTTCTTAATCTTACATAGTGTCTCAAGAAATTTGTATAAGAGTATTCTGAAGGCCATTGCTAAAAAATACAAACCATCTATACAATATTTTTGAACATAAATTCCTAGAAACATATCTGTTATTTCTGTTATTTTCTCATGCTATGTGAGCATTAATTTATCATAATTTGTTAGATGGATATTTGAGACATTCTTTGTGTTTGTGTGTGTGCATACATGCAGAGACACAATTCTGTGTACTCTAATTTTATTACTAGAGAGGTTGCTTTACAATCCTTCTGTCATCTGAAGTAGGCCATCTAGTTCAACATGATTAAAAAAACAGGATCAGCTTGTCTTTGGAAAATAAATTGAGATCACTCCAATCAACAAGGCCAGTCCAGGACATTTTGCTACCCGAAACAAAGGACAAGAAGGCATCTGCCTTCCATTCCATATACAAAAGCTTACTGGTCTGGCAATTCTGAATACCTCTCCCAGCAGTGAAGGCACCAGGCTAGCTTAGGAAGTACACAAGCAGATAGGAGGTATGCAGTTCTCACCTCCAGCATCTCACTGCAGCCCCTCATAGACCATTTCTGCACTACACTGTTATAGTACTATTATTCCACTTTCAACATCCTATGGCATCCTGGGGTTTGCAGTTTAGGGAGGGGCCTTTAGAATTCTCAGCTAGAAAGCTCTTTGGCCTCAGTAAACTACAAACCCCAGAATTCCACAGGATGTTGAAAGTGGAATAATAGCACTATAACAGTTTAATGCAGAAAGGCCCATAGTCTCATTTTCCATGCAAGACAAGGATTTAATTCTGCCTAATGGCAGGCCCAGCCCTGCCAGCCAAATACAGATGCACTGCCTGTGTGTCCCACTAGTCTCAATCAAGTCCAATTGGTTTCAGTGAAGCCTCCTCCATCAAAATACCTCCAAAACAACATGAAAGGAGGCACGCAGTTGGTCCGCAATGCCGTTGCTAGGAACAGGAAGCCTGTTTTCACCTCTTAACTTCAAAACTCTATAATCCCATGGAAGTTGTGATACTAATTTGATTCCCATGATTTTTCCTCTTACTGATTAATTCATTTCCATGCATAATACAGTAGGGGTCATCTCTGCTATATAGCTGTGGCAATGTTCAAATTATTAGCAACTCAGTGCATCATCAAGAAGAGACAGGAGGAACAGCTTCATCCTATCCCAGCCTTCCCCATCCTGGCATCTTCTAGAAGTGTTGGCCTACAAGGTCCATCCTGCTAGTTGGCAATGATGGTAGTTAGACTATAACACATTTGGGGGGTGATGGTAACATTTTGGGACAATGGTTTTGCTGTGGTGCAGTCTGAGATCTTATCTATAGCACAAGCCCATGTCTGTTTACTCATAAGTAAATCCCACTAGTTTCTATGGGGTACCACAGAGTTGCAGCTTTAATCAGACTGTAGAGGACTTCTCAAATATTGACCTATCTTGTCTATTGCAGATGGAGCTTCCATGCCCTTGATCACCATCTTTTTTCCTTCCTTGCCTGACTTAGTGTGTGTGTGCGCACGCACACGCACACGTGCTTGCATGTTTAGTATCTTGCCCAAGGAAACATTTTGTCAACAATTTGTAAATTTAAATTGAACCATTAGAGACATTATGAGTTTTTTTTTTTTTCTTAATGCACTGCCTGCCTGCCTGCCTGCCTGCCTTTCTGATCAGTAAACGTTCCTGCAGTCTGTTGGCAAAAATACTGAGACTAAGTATCCCTCAAATATGGGTTTAGATAGCTGGTTTGTTTTTTAAGTCAGCATATTCACTGTATTTTGTCAGAGATAATAATACATTTCTGTCTCCAAGTTTTTAAACAGTAGGTGAGCAATATATAGAAAGAGAGAGAGGGTCTGGTCTCTGGTATGAATGCTTGAGTGCTGAATTTTTAAAAAAATCAATATCTAATTTCATCTGTCACAGAAAACTTACACATGGATTACAACTCCCAGGATCTCCCAGGAGAATTCATGTTGTAGTCCAAAATAGGAAACATCTGACAGAAAAAAATTGTAGTTGTAGTGCAAAAAAAAAAAAAAAAAAGGAGGGGGTAAACTTTTCCAAGTTTGATAGTGAAATTTGGTTTTAGTGGAACTGACCATCCAGACTAATTGAAAATATCAGAAAGTCCCAGATTTTGTTTCTTTGCCTTGAAGATCCATACATAGAATATTTTATGAAAGTGGAAAGAACAGGAACAAAATGTTGACCCCCTTTGAAGGTATGTCCAGACTAATTGAAACATCCAAGATCTTGTTCCTGTTCTTTCTGATTTTATGTGGGTTAAAAGAAACTGACCTAGGAAAGTGCTATAAGAAGTCTCTGATTGTACCAGAAGCTGACAGAAACTATTCTGGGACTTTCTAGTGTTTTTACTCAGACCATTTCCGCCCTACAGTGTCATAGTGCTATTATTCCACTTTCAACAACCTATGGAATTTTGGGGCTTGTAGTTTCCTGAGGCCAAAGAGCTCTCTGGCTGAGAATTCTAAATGCCCCTCCCTAAACTGCAAACCCCAGGATTCCATAGGATGTTGAAAGTGGAATAAGAGCACTATAACAGTGTAGTGCAGAAATGGCCTCAGTCTTGATGCACTCTCATTCAGTTTGGATGCACCTGGAATATGAAAAATATTATTCTTGATTTAATTAATTATATTTAATTAGGAAACCATAAGAAGGCTTTGCAGATCCTATAATGTTAATACAACTAATGTGTATTTTCAAAAATAAGATGATGTGTCTAATTCAAACACAAATCATTTTGTTGGTATAATTATCTGTGCTTGGTTATTTCCTCAGTGATTATGTGTAACAGACAGCATGTGGAATTGCATACATTCAATGAATGAAATTCACATTATAGTGACTTTCTAAAAAGGCAGACTAAAGTACAGCATTCACAGGGACCTCCCTGAACAAAGACTTTCAGCAGATGTATGGGTTGAGAGAGGGACAAAAATAGTTCATTCAGAGTCAAAAGTAATCGGAAGTTTAAAGCTACAAGTCACTATCTACAGCATCTGAACTAGCTTTATTAACATAGAGTTGCTTGTAGTAATAATAGAAAATCTCGCCTTTTCTTATTGTTTTTTAAAACTTGTAACAAGTTTTAAAAATTAAAATTTTAGCATATTTTTTTAAAAAAATATATTCCTCCACACGCATTCCCTTACAACAATTCCTGTGGAGATTCCTTTTTCCACAACAAAAACTTACATCTTTCTTGTGGTTGTCAAGAAAAGGTTTGTAAGCAGGATATCTATGGCTTTGTTGCTAAAAATCCATTTAGACATCCAATTTGGACTTATTTTTCATATAATTGCCTTCACACATATCATTCCAAAGATATTTCCAAATGATTTAAATTACAATTTAATGTTTAAATTACAATTTAAATTACATTGTCACAAAAAAGGACTCCCCTGCCTCTCAAACCCCATAATTATTAATGGGTTAATTATTATGGGGTTTTGCCCTGTTTTGTCTCAGTCTAAAGTAAGAGGGTGTTTTTTTTCCTAGTTTAACCATTTTCTACTTTTCGATCCATTGTATTATTAAAATATAATTGTAAAAAAAAAGTGAGAAAACAAAAGCAGAAAAAATTGAAAGAAAGAAAAAGGGGAAACTCATACCAACTGGTCATAGCATAAACTTTAAGGTAATCAGAAGATATGTCTCAAATAAGAAGTATACTTGTTGTCAATATCTGTAGAATAGACATTTGTGAATAAAACCATAAGATTTTCTGACAATTGAGTGATGGACGGTGAATATTTGTTTTTCCAGCCTTTAGTATGAGTTTGTGAGCTACAATGAGAGCAAGTTTTAATTCTACTTAACCATTCTAATATAGAAGTAATCATTTTCCATTTACTCAAATTCTAAAAGAATACCCAGCCCTTAAATGTGAAATATAGATCAAGACGATATATAGAACAAATAATAAAGATTAATTTATTACCTATTAGTAACTCTATGATTTTTAGCTGGTATTGTGTAACATACTTTATGTAACAAAGTATAGTTGCCTAAAACATTTTAAAATGTTAAAATGTTTTAAAAGTATGACCATGCCAATATGTTTTCAAAGAAGTACTAAAGAGGAAAATATTACATCAGAAGATTTTTCTTGAAACCTAAACTTTTCTTGAAGCCTAATATTATTAAATTGCTTCTCCTCTCAGTCTTTTATTTGTAAGAAGAAGAATGCCAATTATACCAACAGTAACTGTGTTTCAGGGTTTCATAAGATGGAGAAAAAAACATTTTGTAAAATAATTACAAAACTAACCCTCCAGTAAACTTGAGTTATTGCACATAGAACAATCGTTTGGAATGGCACAATGAAATTGGAGACTGGGCACATCTTGAGAATGAGAAGTGCATCATGATTGAGGGAAGAGATCTATCATCCTCAAATTCCTTACATAGTGTATTGCCATTTCTGCACTAGCCTGTTATAGCGCGATGATTCCACTTTCAACATCCTCTGGAATCCTGGGGTTTGCAGTTTCGGGAGGGGCCAACCGGCCCCTCCGGAAACTGCAAACCTCAGGATTCCAGAGGATGTTGAAAGTGGAATCATCGCACTATAACAGGCTAGTGCGGAAATGGCTTATATTAAAAGCTATAGACTTGACAATATTGGTGGATTCCAGCTCTATCAGCTCTGGTCAGCAAAGCCGATGATTTGAAATGTGTGGTCCAACATCATCTAAAGGAGCACACGTTTGTTGTTGTTGGTGTGTGCCTTTAAATCATATCTGACATACAGCGATGCTAAGGCAAACCTATCATGTTTTTTTTTAAAGGATATATTCAGAAGTGGTTGGCCAGTGTCTTTCTCCAAGGCCAAGAGAGTGTGACTTGCTCAAGTTCACCAAGTGGGTTTCCACACGTAGGCAAGGATTTGAACTCTGGTCTCCAGAGTCCTAGTTGAACACTTAGACCATTACACTGCACTGACTCACACTTTGCTCAGATGGATATATGACTATATGTGACTATGAGCAATGTCTGTATTGTGTTGATTTGTCTGTTCAACAAATATAAATCCTCCATGCTGAAAGGTTATAAAGGCACTACATTTAATAATTTCAGAGTGATTCTTATTGCCACTCTTCTCCTACATACCCATCATAATAAAACTCATGTAAAAGCACTGTTGCATTATTCATACAACCAATGTATTCTGCTTAGGTAACAATAGTTTAATATTGTGCGGCAATTACATCCTGTTCTTCTACTCTTCCTTTGTTGTAGAATTTCACTGACCTGTCTGAAATTTCTAAAAGGTGTGACACCCCTGACAAGCTTATTTCAAAAGGATGCCAGTCGCATTTGATTGAATTTCCCATTTCTAAAGTAGTAATTGAAAAAAATAAGCTCCTGAGTGAAGGTCCTCAGAAAAACAACTCAGATGTTACACAGATTTCTCCTCAAAAACTAACTGTTTTTCTGCGACCAGGTAAGTTAATACAGTTCACAAATGGCTGAGCCATTTCCCTCCAGAAATTTAGTTCTTTTCTTCTCTGGCTTTGTTCATATGCTTTGTTTGCTCATATTAAACACTAGGCATATTGGCTGGAATTCATTTGGGCAGTTACAAATGTGTAACCCGCCATACTTACATATCTAGGTGGTAACTTCTAGCCTGACCCTACCCAGTTCCTGCTTACCAGACAGAGATGTTTCCTTATCAGTCAAAACGCAATTGACTGACTGTTCCACCCCATCCTGTGAATGATCTCCATTGTGACAGGCAGAAGCAGTGTTCCTGTCCCAAATCCCCCTTGTGTTGGGAATCACCTACATGAGAGGGTGCGTGAGAATGTCAGTCAGCTGCTTCCTAATCAACAGAGAAAGAGACCCCTCTAGATCACAGCAGCTGTTGCCTAGTAAGTGTGGACTGGGGAACTTTCACAGCCTCTGTGTATCCCCTAAACTAGGAAATACATAGGGATCGTGAATACAAAACAGTCATGAACACGTAACTCTAGGTTGTGCATTCATAGTAGATTCTAGCAATTAACTATATGATAGGATACATTCAATTATTAGTCTTCATATATTCCATGGAACTGAGAGCCAAACTAGATGTTAAAAGACATTCATATTAGCTTTTCAACAGTGAGATTTCCTTTGAGATGTAAGTCTCAGCAAACAGAACTGTAGATTAAGCTTGGGTTTACCCTCCAATGACAATCACAAAACAAAAAACACTAAATGCAAGATATGTAGGAAGGAAAGTGCTAGGCTATGACAAATGGGCATCTGTCATTATTCTGGATAAGCACTTCTGAAAACAAACTTTGGTAAATATACTGTTGAAGGTGACCCTTAGATGAATTTACTCTTTTTTTTAATAATTTTATTAAATTAAAAAGATAAAACATTCTATTTCCATAATCAATTAAATTGTTTGCATTTTTTCCAAGCATATTCAAACTACATGAATAAGTACATATTAATATATAGACCTCAACTCAAATTATCTGTTCCAATAATCAAATCTATTTAAGGTCTGTATAATTCTTCCCACCCCCATCTATCACTTCCTTACTTACTCCAGGGTAAATCTGATCTTTAGATGAATTTACTCTTAAGTAAACTCCAGCTGAGGCAGAAGGAGAAGTAATGGTCCTGCACCATATTCCTTCCCCACCATCACTGGGAAACAACAAAGATGCCTTTGATGGGTACCCAGCTATAAAAAAAAAAAATAGTCGGATGCTTCTCTGCTGCTCCTCCCACTCCCCACCATCCAAGAAGTGGCCAGGTTTAGAGGATGCCCCCTGAGAACATGTGGGGAGGCTTGAACAGGAAACTATTGTAGCTTTATCTCCTAGCTACATCTCTCAATATAGGATTTCTTTTTTAAAAAAAAGGTTAGGTGGTCTGAACCCATTGTGCAGCTCATTGTGGGCACAGGGGAGAAAACTGACCACCACCCCCTCCACACTTGCTACCCTTTTTTTTCCCCTGGTACATCTAGCATGAGAAACAACATATTAACTATTGCCCATTTAGCTTGATGCAGACTGGGTTCTTTTGCTGCCATCACCAGTTCTAAATGGCTAAATGGAAATGGCTAAACAGTAACAGTCACTTGACATAGTACATCTAGTTCTCTGCAGCCAACTAGTCCCAGGTCCTGTTATTATTGTTGTTGCTGCTGCTGCTGCTACTGCAGTAAATCAGCTTTTCAACCATTTAAACATTCAACCTCAAAAATCTAAAACGACTATTTGTGTCTGTCATCAGCAAAATAATGATGAAAAAATTCTAAAGCTAATCTTGTAGATTGTCTTTCATGGATCAGCATTAAGCATTGCTGATAGCTGCTGCCATCATTCTCAGGTTGTGTCATGGGCTTCCAGGACCTAGACTCAGACTCAGACTCAGAGTCTGAGATAGCAGAACCTGCTGATCAGGGCATAGGCTCTGGCTCAGAAACTGTAACAGTAGAACCTGCTGAGCAGACGGTACCACCACCCACCCCAGAGACAGAACAAGGGGCAGTGCCAGCTCCAGCAAGGAGTTCTGCTCCTTCTGACATGGAGAATGAGTTACCAATGCCCACTTTCACCCAGTGTAGGCACCAAAGAGAATACCTATGCCTCACCCACCAAATTTATAGCAAGTGGCAATTAATCAAGCACCAGCTGCATTGATCTCTGAACCTACAAAACCTACAAAAGCTGAGCCATTTCCCTCCAGAACTTGTCAGTGATTAACTGACCATTTCTCCTGCCAAATCTCTGCCTGTGTTCCTGCCTGTTGTTCCTGTTTCCCTGCTGTGCCTCTGACATGGGATTGTATAGACTGCCTTTGATTTTTAGATATTGTTGGGACTGCTGTTTGCTTCATATTTGTGTAAGACTGTTTCCTTCTTAGAGTAAACTAAGTCACTGCTTTGTTGCTAGAACTGCATGTTTCTTATCTCTATCAGCTGCTCTTTGCCTGGCTGCCTACGCTGAGTGTGAACAGGCCAAGAGAAATATTGAGCTGTTGGCCACTGCAAATGTTTGACAATATCTTGTCCTCCCACACCAATATGCTGGGCTAGATGTGCTTCTAGGCTGTCCTAGAGGACACTGTCCTTGAAGAGTGTTCAGGTGGCCCAAAGCTTGATGTGTGATACATAGCACCATTTCTTCATTAATTTCTATATAAGCTGGCTGCAATTGGCAGACAATGCCATGTTTGTCCTGTTTGGTTGGCCCATAGATTTTGCCTTTTGCAGACCTGAGAAGAATGAATATATACGAACTTTGAAGATACTGCAGGAAGTTACTAATAGGATTGCCAGAATGAAAATTGGAGATTGCCCCTATACTTTTTAAAGGGAGAATTTCAACAGATGTTGTTTGTCATGCAACCAGGTGACAAGCAATGACTGCTGAAATTCCCTCTTCTAGGAAACCATTAATGGTATGGAAGCTCTTTCCAATTTTCACTGTGGCAATTCTATACCCTTAGTGGTTGCCTCTATTTGTCATTTAAAACAGCTAGCCTGACAACTGGAGGTGAATGTGGAAACCCCATTTTGTGTCGTTCTCTCTCTCCCCCCCTTTCTTTCTCTCTTTCTTTCTCTCTCTCTCTCTCTCTCAAAAAAAAAAATTGCCCTTACTCTAAAGTCTGTATTTGTTCACTTTTTAAACTGGAGTACTATTCTAATATATTGAAAGGATTAGCAATATTGTTATGATCTACGTTATTCCAAAAACCTCAAAAATAATACTGTGTACCATCAGGAATAAGCAGATGCAGTCGATATTGCATTTTCCCTTTCACTCTCCAACCACAGCTGCACTAATTTGTTTTCTGTTTCCCCTGGGGCTTTGCAAGGAAATGAAGAAACAATACAGATCAATGTTCGTCAGACTGAAGATTATCCGGTCGACCTCTACTATCTCATGGATCTTTCAGCTTCCATGAACGATGACCTGAATGCCATAAAGGAATTGGGTTCCACCTTATCAAAAGAAATGTCTAAACTCACAAGTAACTTTCAGCTGGGTTTTGGGTCATTTGTAGAAAAACCAGTTTCACCGTTTATCAATACTCTGGCAGAAGAAATACAGAATCCTTGCCGGTAAGTAGCAAAAGTTCCAACTGGGTTCAGATTTTCTTTTTCATCTCTCCCCTGAATGTAAGCTGGATTTTCTATACTAAATCAGTTTGAGAGATTTGGGGTTTTTTCTTTGGTTTTTGATTTGGCCTGAGAATCCCATGGGAGCACAGCAGAGGTTCCATAGCAACAGCAGTCATGCCTGTGTCTCCTGCTACTCCCTGTTTATCACACACTCACTTCCTCTTCTCTCACATGTACTGCCAGAGCAGGTCCATCTTTGCTACTGGTGCTGAGACAGAGCTGCCCCTAGAAGGGCTGCTTTTCAAAGATCTTTTGCCCACCTAAAGGGGTGGCTAGCTGGCTTTGTTCAGCCCTTGCTTTTCCCCATAGCAGATCCCAATAGAGCTGTCTTTCTTTTATCTTCTCTGAGGAGAGGGTCTCAGCAGGCCACATGGGAAAGCGTAACGGCCAAATCTACCCGTAGGCTAGTCAGGCTTCCCCCTTTAATAATAATAATATTTTTGTTGTGTGCCTTCTAGTCATTTCTGAGTTATGGCAAACCTAAGGCAAACCTATCATGTTTTTTTGTGGGGGCAGGTTTTGTTCAGAGAGGGTTTGCTCATGCCTTCTTCTGTGGCTGAGAGCATGTGGCTTGCCCAAGGTCACTCAGAGGGGTATTTGCCTTTGCTGAATGAGTATTTGAACTCTGGTCTCCCCGAGTCTGAGAATCAGTGTGGTTATAGTGGTGTCAGTGTTGGGACTACCAGGGTTCAGTTCTCCATTCAGCCATGGAAACCTACCATGTGACCTTGGGCACACTGAACACTCTCAGCTCCCAGAAAGCCCTGTGAAAGTTTTGTCTTAGGGCCACCATAAATCAGAAACAGCTTGAAGGCACACAACAACAACAATAACTCCCAGTGTCCTAGTACAGCACCCAAACCACAATGCCACTCTGGCTCTCCCTCACTAGTTTTCACAGATGAAAACTGGGACATGTGTGGCCAAGCAACATCAGAGTGTAGTCAAAATGGTAAAAGTTATTAATGAGGAAGAACACTCCAGCTAGGAGAGGCTGCAGCACTCTGCTTTTGCCGAAGCCTGCTGGGAAAGACAAGATTCCATCCCTTAACTCTTCCCCTTTTTGAGGTAAAGATGAACTCAGTTTGCAGCAACTGAAGTAAATGAAGGACAAAGAGGAAAGTGTAAGGAGGAAAGAGAAACTGGAACATTTTTAAAGCAGCAGAAAATTTGAACAACAGAGGTTCAGGACTGTCCCTGCCAAATCAGGACTCTAAGAAGGGTATATAATAATTCTATTCTTTTCAAAACTTTCTGTTTATTTTATAAAATCTTGTTGGGCCATTTCAGTGGAGGTGGGAATAATGATCCAAGGCATTTGTCTATAAGGAAGGAAATCTGTGTTCCCTGGGAATCCCAAAGGATGGTTGGGTCTTCCACCTCCGTGGGCAGAAAGCACAGAAAGCAAACTTGCCTCCCCAGTGGTGGTGGGAACAAGAATGGAGCACTGTAAGGGCATGCAAAGAAAGACAAATGCATTTGTTCATCCAAGATTCCTGCAATCCATCAAACTGCCCAAAACAGGGTCCAGAAACTATGCCAGCCCCAGAACTGGCTTATATAATTTCTTTGCCATTGATGTAAATTGAAGGAGGAAAAGAGAAGAAAATCAGTGTGTAACGAGAAGGAGAAAGGTAAAGTCCTCGTCCTTCTTTCTGCCTAGGCCACTGTGAGCTGGCATACCTGAGAAGGAGGAGGCTCCTCCATTATGGATTTATCCACCCTCAGGCCCATAGAATTGCTCAGTATTTGTATATTGATTGGGGGCTGTGTCAGACAAGTGAATGGATAGATTCAGAATCCAGTTCAGCTGAGTTGTTTACAAAAGTTTCTAACACTCTGCTGCACACTGCCTTATGTGGTCATTATAGTGGATCCTTGTTATCTGAGAGGGTTCTGTTGCAAATGCAAATCCTATAATGTTAAATGGTGGTGATGTGTGCATAGATGCTTCAGCACATCTGCATTCATGTTGCCATCATTTTAGGTAGAGGATGCAATGCTCTGCGTTAGCTGGAAGTCACATATGCAGAGGTCACCAGTACAGAGGGCTCACTTTATTAAATTTTCTTGTGAGCAAGTACACAACAAAATAAAATTTAGAATACAATTGTCTCTCCACATTCGTGGAAGGGTAGGGGTATACGACCCCCATGAAAATGGAAAAACCATGAATATCTGTAGACTGATTTGAGTTTTGTGTCAAATATCTATAGCCTGCCTTTGAGTGTTGCCTTTGAGGTAGCAGGGCTGCTTCAGAAAGCAGAAGCAGATGGCTCACAGGACTTGCCACTGTCTCCACTGCTGACCTATGCCATTTTTAATAGGAACTTGCAAATTTTGCCTCATGTTCACAGTCTCTTGTACCATCTTGCAGTGCTTGCAGAGAGACTACAAATAAAAGGCCAGACTTATAAGTCTCTATTAAAAATGGCATAGGGCAGTTGCAGAGATGGTGGCAAATACTCCATGAATAATCAATTCCATAATGTTAAACCTGTGGATGTGGAGAGCAACTATATTACAATATCTAGGGCGAGAAGCTTTTGTACTACAGTCCTAGACTAAAACTCTAGTAGATCAGGATTCAAATCCTCATTCAGACACAGAAACCCACTGGGTGATGTTGGCCAAGTCATACTCTCTTGGCCTTAGAAGAAGGCAATGGAAAACCTTCTCTGAATAAACCTTGCTAAGAAAACCCCCCAAAGGTCACCATAAGCCAGAATCCTCTTGAAGGCAAATAATAAAAACAACAGCGATGCAGTAAAAAAAATCTCTAAACTGTACAGTTTCCTAAGTCAATTAATCAGTCTATACTAGCCTTTAAGCAACTGGCTGGGCAGGGATCTTAGAGCTTGCATTACCACTGATATGTACCCTAATTTTTTTAAACAATCTTAGTTTCCAAATATTTGCCCATGTATCTGGAGGGCTTGGAAACAATGCCACTATTTTTTTCAGACCCATATGTCCTATTTTAGGCCCCAGAGAGACTTTTGTTGTTGTTAAAAATGGGGAGCTAAAAGACCCTTAGAACCTCAAAAAGGATAAAAGAAAAAAAAGGAGGGGGAAAGGCACCGTGGGGCTCTAAGTCACCAATTGGCTGCACTTTCAACACTACTGCTTTAAGCATTTACAGATAAATAAATCTGTACTATAGGTTACTGGTGAAAATCCTACCGTGCCATCATTCTAATATATATGCACCCCATTTTTATTTTACAGAAGTGTCCCACATGACTGCTCACCAACATTTGGATATAAGCATGTTCTGTCATTGACCAATGATGCAGAGAGATTCAATGCTATTGTGAAACAACAGAAAATCAGTGCAAATATAGACACTCCAGAGGGAGGCTTTGATGCAATTATGCAGGCAGCAGTGTGTAAGGTAACGTAATATATCTGCTTAGCATTGATTTGGAATAAATCAAAATTGTTAAGTACATATGATCACTATTTTTTACCTAGCAGCTAGCAGCTCTCTGCTCCCAGTGGCCTTCAAGCTCATTTCCAGAGGAGAGAGCAGAAGGTGAGCTGCGTCTGAGAAGACGTCTTGATCGGGTGTCTTTTCTAGGCTTCTGGGGCTGTGTTTGATTGTTTGTTCGTTTGTCTGTTTTCTCTGGCCATGTGCTCTCCCTGAGCACACGGTCGAACTGACCAGCTAGGGGCAGGAGCTAGCAGCTGTTAGTCCTAGCTCACTGACGAGCTAGGCGGAGGAGCTAGCAGCTCTTTATCTCTGCTTGCACACACTTTCACTTTACTACCGAACTTAGCAAGACTTAATTGCTTCTTCCTCAAACCCATCCAGACTCAATCTGCCTGTCCACAACATCTAGGTAGGGTTGGTACTTGAGGGAGTGCCTATAACCACTATAGAATTGCACCCTTTCTCTTGATAGGTTTACAATAAGAACTTGGCAAACAGGGGGTTGACATAGATTTTATCAGGGGACTTTGAAGGCAAAACTCAGTTTTACCTTTTTCAATTTAACTATCTAAACTATCAGGTGTGGAGGGGGAGGGAGCTGCTGCAGTCACCTGCCACAGCTGTGGCATGTTTCTTTTCCTGCCGCAAGACATCCTTGGGTATACCTGCAGCAAATGCAAGCTGGTCGCTTTCTTAGAGGAGAAGGTTCAACAGCTGGAGGCACACGTTTCAGATCTTCACATTATTAGGAAAGGAGAGGAGTTCTTCACATTATTAGGCAAAGAGAGGAGAGCTGAGAGGACCTTTTTGAAGATGGAATGCAGGGAGGAGCTAGTGGACAAAGAAGCCGGTTTATGAAACAGGGAGATGGATGCTTGGAGGGATATGACATGCAGGAGTAGAAAGCCAAGGTGTCATACAGAGACTCTCGGGCTACAGAATTGCTTCCAAGTTCTTGACTTTATTAATGACACAGTGGAACAGCAGGAAGAGGTTATGGAACGTTATCCGGCGGAAATCCAACAGCAACAACAGGAACCCCAACACTAGCAGAACAGCATCTAACAGCATCAGCACCAACACTCTCAGCATGAACAGAAAGTTCAGGCAGCCGTGAGGGAATCTGCTCATCGAGTAAGCTCGGACATGCCTCAGAGGAGACGAGTTCTAGTGATTGGAGACTCTTTGCTGAGAAGAATGGAACCGATCATTTGCAACCTGGATAGAATCAATCGTGAATTGTGCTGTCTCCCTGGGGCCAAAATCAATAACATAACGGAGAGGCTAACCAGACTGGTCAAGCCCACTGACCATAAACCCCTCCTTTTGGTTCACGTCAGAACCAATGATACGGTGAGACGCAGCTTTCACCGCATCACGAAGGATTACAAGCTTATGGGTAGGAAGCTGAATGACCTTTGTGCGCAGTTTGTCATTTCATCTCTTCTCCTGGTGGAAGGACATGGCCCACAAAGGGAAAGAAGAATAGTGGAGATCAACAACTGGCTCCAAAGATGGTGCCGTTGGGAGCGATTCGGATTTTTGGATCATGGCCTCCATTTCCACAAAGATGGTCTTCTGGCAAGGGATGGCCTGCACCTTACAACCGTCAGTCAGAAAGTTTTTGCTAACAGTCTCACAAAACAGATCAGGAGGTCTTTAAACTGAGTTTGACTGGGGAGGGGGACAATATTTTTTTGGGCAAGGATTCAATGAGTACTGTGAAAAATAGCCCAAATGATATAGATAGGGCAGACCAAGTAGAACTAGAGACCAACAGGGAGAGGGAAAGTAACTTTAGTACAGTAATTCCACAAAGGGCACATCATCTCAAGTGTCTCTACACTAATGCACAGAGCATGGGAAATAAGCAAGATGAACTCCAACTCTTAGTACAACAAAATAAATATGATTTAATAGGCATCACTGAAACCTGGTGGGATGAATCTCATGATTGGAACGTAGGAATAGGGGGGTATAACCTATTTTGCAGAAACAGACCAAACAAGGAAGGAGGAGGAATAACCTTATATGTCAAGGATATTTTCACTTGTGAAGAGATCCAGGACTTAAATCTGGGAAGCCAAGTTGAGAGCATCTGGGTAAGAATTAACAGAGCGAGAAACAATAGGGATGTGATTGTGGGGGTTTGCTACAGGCTTCCAGGCCAACCTGAGGAGATGGATGATGTCTTCCTGGAGCAGATGACCACACATTCAAAAAGGAGAGATGCTGTGTTAATGGGAGATTTCAATTATCCTAATATTTGTTGGCAGTCAAATTCTGCAAAGACTGCAAGGTCCAACAGGTTCCTCACTTGCCTTGCAGATAATTTCATGGTCTAGAAGGTGGAAGAGGCGACAAGGGGATCGGCTATTTTAGATCTGATCTTGACCAACAGGGATGACCTAGTTGATGAAGTGGAGGTGGTGGGATCCTTAGGAGGGAGCTCTTTTGGAGTTTGTCATTCAGTGGGAAGGAGAAGCCAAGTGTAGCCAGACATACATCCTAAACTTTAAGAAAGCTGATTTCTCTAAACTTGGGGAGTTACTTGCTGAAATCCCATGGTCAAGAATACTAAAAGAGGAAGGAGTTCATGACAGATGGGCATTTCTTAAAAGTGAGATAGTGAAGGCACAATTGAAAACTGTGCCAATAAGGTGGAAAAATGGCAGCTTTCTAAAGAAACCAGAATGGTTGACTGAAGAACTCTCAACTAAGTGTTAAAAGAAACATACAGGAAATGGAAAAATGGTGAAACCACTAAAGAGGAATTCAAGCAAATAGCCAGGAGATGTAGGGAAAAGGTCAGAAAAGCTAAAGCGCAGAATGAACTCAGGCTTGCCAGAGACATCAAAAACAATAAAAAGGGCTTTTTTAGATATGTCTGCAGTAAAAGGAAAAACAAGGAAATGATAGGATCACTACGTAGAGAAAGTGACCAATTAATAACGGGGGGAAGAGAGAAGGCAGAACTACTCACTACTTTCTTTGCCTCAGTTTTCTCCCAAAAGGATAGAAGTACCCAACCTGGAGCATGGGGAGCAGGTGAGGAAGCAAGGGAAATGCAGCCCAGAATAAGTAGAGAAGTAGTACAGGAATATCTGGCTAAACTAGATGAATTCAAGTCCCTAGGGCCAGATGAATTACATCCAAGGATATTAAAAGAACTGGCAGAAGTCATTTCTGAATCACTTGCAATGATCTTTCGGAACTCTTGGAGGACAGGAGAAGTCCCAGCAGACTGGAGGAGGACAAATGTTGTCCCTATCTTCAAGAAGGGGGAAAAAGAGGACCCTTATAATTACCGCCTGGTCAGCCTGACATCAATTCCAGGAAAGATCCTAGAGCAGATCATTAAACAGTCAGTTTGTAATTACTTAGAAAGCAATGCCGTAATCACTAAAAGCCAGCATGGATTTCTCAGAAATAAGTCTGAGACTATCAGACTATCAGAATATCAGACTAATCTTATCTCTTTTTATGATAGGGTTACTGGCTTGATAGATGCGGGGAATGCTGTAGACGTAGCATATCTTGACCTCAGTAAGGCCTTTGACAAAGTTCCACATGACATTCTTGCAAAGAAGCTAGTAAAATGTGGGCTGGACAGGGGTACTGTTAGTTGGATTTGTAATTGGTTGACCAACCAAACCCAAAGGGTGATGACCAATGGCTGCTTTTCATCTTGGAGAGAAGTGACTAGTGGAGTGCCACAGGGTTCCGTCCTGGGCCCAGTGCTATTCAACATCTTCATCAATGACTTGGATGAAGGAGTGGAGGGCATGCTGATCAAATTTTCAGATGATACCAAATTAGGAGGGGTTGCTAACACACCAGAGGACAGGATCAAATTTCAAAACAACCTTGACAGATTGGAGAGCTGGGCCCAAGCTAACAAAATGAATTTCAACAGAGAAATGTAAGGTCCTGCACGTAGGCAGAAAAAATGGAAGGCACAAATATAGGACGGAGGACACATGGCTGGATAGCAGTACATGTGAAAGGGATCTAGGAGTCTTGGTAGATCACAAGCTGAACATGAGTCAGCAGTGTGATGTGGCAGCCAAGAAAGCCAACGCAGTTCTTGGTTGCATCAATAAGAGTATACTGTCTAGATTGAGGGAGATAATGGTACCACTCTATTCTGCATTGGTTAGGCCTCATTTGGAATACTGTGTCCAGTTTTGGGCACCTCAGTTCAAGAAGGATGTTGACAAGCTGGAACGTGTCCAGAGGAGGGCAACCAAAATGGTGAAGGGTCTGGAAGCAATACCCTATGAAGAACAGCTTAAGGAGCTGGGTATGTTTAGTCTGCAGAAGAGAAGGTTAAGAGGGGACATGATAGCCATGTATAAATATTTGAAGGGATGTCATGTTGAGGAAGGAGTGGGCTTGTCCTCTGCCACTCCAGAGACTAGGACAAGGAGCAGTGGATTTAAGCTGCAGGAAAGGAGATTCCACTTGAACCTCAAGAAGAACTTCTTGACGGTCAGAGCTGTCTGGTAGTGGAGTATGCTGCCTCGGAGTGTGGTAGAGTCTCCATCTTTGGAGGTTTTTAAGGAGAGGCTGGATGGCTATCTGCTGAATGCTTTGATGGGTGTTCCTGCAT